>CM034146.1:887201348-887801348 GCA_019776745.2 Taxus chinensis | reverse complement strand
TTTGGTATACAGCTTCCTACTGGTTTGGAACCAACGTGGAAAGAATACAATGATATATTTGTGGATATCCAGAAAAAATTATGAGTCGTCAGGATCAAAATTGATAACAAAAAAACTTTGATTTCACAACATGATAATGTGATTTGTGGACGTCTTGCTAAGCATGTGGACTGTCAATAGATGCACGGCACATAAAATTATTCCAGGAGATACAACTAATGCACAGGCGAAACGAATTGTGTAGAGAAGCACATGAGGAATCACAAAGTTTTGTAGTCTTTGACAACCCGTTCTGTAGACCAGAATTGATACCGAAGAAATGGAAATAACACAACTGGTTGTCTTATGCACAGGTTCGTGGGTAAAAATAAATTTGAGAAGTCTACAGGAGCCGTCAATTTCAAGCCAAACAGTGAGCATACAAATGCACAAATGTTCTAAATAAAAAAGACTACAATAATAAAACAAACAACTTTCAATGTCCACACTCTTAAAAATAGATCATGCACTCCTTTATCCTCACGATCTGGGCATCTTATTCTTCCCTAATGAGTTTTTTGGAACAATCTTTAGATGCATGAGCTGTGCATGGGTGATAGAACTGAGAAATCAGATCGATACAAGTTGTCTTAGAGGCATTGAAAACATAATTAACAGGTGACACTCTATAGAATCCATCACAATGAAGGATGTAGATTCCTCTGCTACCAAATGTTAATTTGCGATGACCTTTGCACAATTATATCACACTAATAATAAACCATTGTATCTTCATTCATCCGGCATGATACATATTTATAGAGAAACGATATCCTATTGTTAAGGAGTCCTTAAAAATCTCCTAAAACCACTCACACCCATTTTTATATGAGTTGTTCAACGAACTCAACCACAAACAAATCCCATATTATCTCTCCAACCTTATTCACGTGATTTGTTCTCAAATTATAATATTTTATACTAATCCATACAAATATTAATGGATCAATAAGTCCTAACACAAATTTGCAAACACGGGGTTAGGGCACAAACATTGTTTTTTACACACATAACGGTCAAATCACTCTCCAAACACAAAATTGATGAGGCATGGTGCTCCTTTCTCATTTTCCAAGTTAAATTACATGTGAAAATGGTCTAGCAAAGGTACCTATGTGCATTTTCAAGTGTATTGATGACTTTCGTCGGTGGTTGGACAAGGAAAGTCGTGTCTTCTCTCTTTCCCTCTCTTTCTTCTCCCTTGGCTACAAGTTGTAAATTATTCTTAATTTTGAAAGGAGAGGGATGTTCTAAAATGTGGAGAGACCATGTCAAATTAGTTTTCAAAACAATATGAGCGAAAAACCTTGATTTTAAACCTCTACATATATGTTTTTTCCTTCTTCTTTAGCATGTTGTAGACACAAAATCTATGCACTTGGGTACATTTCTAGGTCCTAAAGCATACTAATGTATACATGATTCTGAAGCAAGAAGAATAGTGGTTGACAACTCCTCTTGGATCTTTAATTTCTTTTTCTCTTGCACTTTAATCTATTTACACATCTTATAGCTCTGTCAGCACTTGATTGATTTATCTTTTGATGACCTTGGACATTAGTGCACATCTAGGACAGAAGCGCCTAGGTGCTCCTGTTCCTTCTAGTTGATCCTTTCTTTCTCTATCTTCTTCTTACCCTTTTTGGGTCCTTTTCCCTTCTTGGTCACCTTTTTACTGTAGAATTTTGTACAAATTTACGTAAAGTACAAAACAAAATAAGTTCTTCTTTATTAAATTCATTCATTAATATAGTTACATATTTATAGCTTGAACTTATCCTATAAACAAGGAGGTAGCTTTAACTATTCATCCCATAAATTTCTCCCATAACCTATCTACATGGGTTGTTATAACCCCATAAACAACCTCATTAATAATAATATAATAATCATGTGAGCACTAATCAAATGCATTCCTAGCATTCCCCCTTAGTGTAGACACCAATTTTTGGTATCATTCCTCCCCCTCACCCCGGGTTGGATCTACTTCATTGAGCTTACTCATTTGAATACCTTTCCCTTCCTAAATTTGAATAAATCCCATTCCCACCAAATATACACATTCCCTTAGTCACTCTCAATTAGTTAATTGATCACCTATAATCCTTAATGCTCATTATATGTTAACAGGCTCTATGTAAACCCTTTTGATAATTAATATTTTAAACTAATTCATATCACCTCACCTAATAATCGATACTCCAAAATCATTCAAATCATGCACGCCACTCATGAATTAAATAATGAAAAATAATCCACATGGGATCCACTATTGCACCCACTCATTAAAATCATGTCCGTCCCAATCACTTATTCAGGGTTACTTTTGTAAACCAGGGTTACCTGATAACCCCTAAATTAACCCCATTTTCAAGCTATAAATACGGGGCTTTCCCACCTCTTTCAAAAAAAGTTTGAAGTCATAGGGAACCTTTGATATTATAGCTCCTCATTTTCATCATATCATAATTCCATTGTGATGCCATTTGTGTCACCATAATATCATACACATGCCTTTGTAGTTTTTTTTAGCAAGACCACCTCTTGGAAAGTTCTTTATGGTTATCTTAACAAGTCCACCTCTTGGAAATTCCTCTATGGTTCTCTTGGAAAATCCATCTCTTGGCAGGTCCATCCCCTTTTTTTTTTTGGTTCCTATAAGCTTGGTTTGCTTTGATTAATTCAGTGGTTTCTTCATTCATCGGCATTTTCATGTTCTGACTGAAAGATCCCAAACCCCTTTTACCTAAATATATATATATATATATATATATATATATATATATATATATATATATATACCACTCAGGTGTAGAGCTGAGCTGATAACATCAAGCAAATCCATGGAATAACATTCTCATACTGCATAAAAAAATTAAATAATGCAAACCCCACAAATCGGGTGAATTTATATAAAGGCGCCTAGGGTTTAAATGACAGATTTCTTCATAAATAACATAGCCATGTATTCAATATTGATTTCTGATGATAAATGATTAGGGTAAACACATATAGAAATCTGCAAATGAAATGATAACAAATATTGTCTAAAATCCATTGTAAATGATCCAACCCCAGCCGATTTGATATATATTTGTGGCTGAAATATACAACAATAAACTGGCATGAAAAATACCTCAAACACTTAATAAAGCAACTACAGAATAAGTCACCCCACTCTGGAAGTTGTATAAATGCTCACTGCTGCAATTTATTCATTTCTCTGAAGTTGCTGGAATGATAAATAACATGTGTAAACAATGAAGATCCCTGCATGGAAACTTCTCTCATTGCTCTCGGGGTTTCCGTCCGCAAGAGGAATAATCCAGAGGGTTTTCATCCTTGGATTTTGTCTGCAAAAGCTCAGAGCGAACTGTCGAGAGAAAATAATAATAGTCTGCATGCCCTTTTCCCCAAGTCACATTTTTCCCTTATAGTCAAAAAAACCCTCCAAACAAACAAGTCACACTTTTTCCAAATCACCATAATTAATTTTTAATTAATTATTTCCTTTTCCAACCAAGTCGCATTTTTTGGCTTATTTGACCCTTCCCCAAGGCAAGTCGCATTTTTTGCCTAAGAAAGCACATTAAATAATTTTTTAATTTATTTAAATGTACTTTCCTAAGTCAAAGTCACTTAAATAGTCTATTAATTAATTATATGTGCTTTAATGATATATTATTTTATTTTGAGCACAATATAATAAAATTAATAAACTGAAGTCACCCTTGAAAACACCCTTTGGCCGTCGGGTAAACAAAACGGGACAAAGGTCTTCGACCGAACTATTCGAGAAAGAGGCACATTACACTGACATTTATTAGTTTCCACATGTTATCCATCTATCTCTTATTTATATCATTTTCTTTTATCAAACAAGGGTTGATATATATGAAAGGAAGGTAACACTTCTTGGATCTAACTTTGTCAGGAAGCCCCCGCATAAACTATCTAATCAGTTTTCTTTAGTGTCTTTAAGTTACAGGTTTACCAAGATTGCAGCAAGGAGCTCATCACTTACTTTGTGCATATAATTCATCATCATATTCTCCCAGGGTACTAAACCTTTGCATATTCGAGATTGTTTGGTGTTTTTTGTTATCTAATTCACTAATTTGGAAAGGGACGAAGAAAACCCTATCAACATTCTGGCACGACCGGTGGGACACTCCCACGAGTTATTATCATTGGTTTCCCAACTCGTTTCTTCATCTATCGTTTTCCTATTAGTGTTTGTTGTTTTCATTTCATTTTCTGTTCCATATGGTATTTGGTGGTTAACGTTCACTTTTGCGAAGTATTATTTCTCTGTGTTGTCTTAGGGTATCTGTGTAAATTCTAGTATCAGTGGATATGTGCTTGCGTTGTCGTGAACTCCTAGCCTTGTAGGTTTTTCTATGATTATTACGTTATACTAATACTTATTTGCAAGGTTTTTGGTATCGGCTAGTTGTGGCGTTATTGTCATCATTTGATTATTTATAATGTCTTCGTTAGTTTCCTTCAAGAGGTCAGTATTTGACACTTTATAAGGGGTATTAAGTTTTAATTTTTGTTATTATTATTTTATAATATTAATAATAGATAAATATAATATATCAAAAAATAAATAAAATCAAAAAAATTAAACAGTATTTATTATCTTAAAACTACCCCTATCCTCTTGGTGTGAGTTATCCTATGTGTCCTCCTCACATATTGGAGGGTCATCTCATATGGGTTAGGTTTAGGGTTAGGTTTAGGGTTTGTTATTGAGTCATGCACTAGGGTTACTCAGCACCCTGTATGTACCCTTTCACTATTCATTTATGAGTATGCCAATACACTCTATTGTCTTTTCTCTACATGTGTAAACTTTGTTCTGTTATGCAAGATTGTTCAGTTGTTGATCGATTCTTCTTGTGATTACATTAGAGCCATTATGATTCAACCAGAGTGCAACTTTATCATGGTGCACAGCTTCTGATACGATTCGTCGACTCTTTCATGGTATCAAAGCTACACGAATTGCCATCACACCAAAATCTCGAACTGATAGTGGAGAGGGATCTCATTGTGTTAAACAATTGCTATGCCAACACCCTCCCGCACGATGGAGCCAGGTATACACCCAATCAGGCCCAACAACATTAAGAGGCAGTGACACTAGGAATTTCCCAGGAGGTCACCATCCCAGAACTAATCTGGGGCTAGCGCACTTAACTGCTTGGTATCAGAGCTCCACGACTTACCGTCACACCAAAAATTCAAACTGATGGTGGAGATGGATCTCATCGTGTTAAAAATATGCTATGCCAACACCCTCCCGCACGATGGAGTCGGGTATACACTCAATCAGGCCCAACAACATTAGGAGGTAGTGACACTGGGAATTTCCTGGGAGGTCACCCATCCTAGTACTACTCCAGTGCTTAACTGCCTAGATTTGATACCAAACAATTTTTCGTCACACCAAAAGCTCGAACTAATAGTGTGCTCAAGTGTGCAGTGACACTCTGAGAACCTCTTTGTCTTCCGCGTGCCTTTCCAGAATTCTAAAGATCATCTGGACTCATCTTGAGTTCGTCAAAAAATTATATTTTACCCTTATTATTGCTTGCGACTAGTGAGCACGTCCACCACAGTCTGTAGCAAGGGGTACTCTTTGTGACGTGAGACACTTTTTCTCACAACCAGGATTTACTTTCACCTCATTCCTTGTCTTTTGCTTTGTGCTTGTTTACGGTGTCCTTTTTTGGTGCACTCCACGAAACACTGTTGTGGTATCCTCTCTTGCACATTATTACGCTGATTGCAAGTCGAGTTACCAAGTTTTGCCAACCACACACATGGACCCAATTGTAATCAATGCACTAAACTATAAGTGCCAAAAGCAGGGGGGTTATTATATTGTCATGGGTGGTTGTGTTTCTTTTCTACATGTCTTCTCTCTCTCTTCACTATGGATGCACTTTCAATTCCTTTGCTTACGTCATTCAACTTCTTCGAATGGAAATCGAAAATGATTATGAAACTAAGGGGTAAAGGGTTATATCGCATCACCATGGGAATTGAGACTAAACCAGATGACGATCCTGAAAATTCTAAGTGGTTAAACCGTAGTGATAAAACTTTAGGTCTTCTTTGCATGTCTGTTTCTCCTGACTTGCTCTTCCACATTGAGGCATCTGAAACACCTAAATTTACGTGGAAAAGGCTAGATGAGATGTTTGGAAAACAAGATGACATGAGAGCGCATGAGTTGGAAAACGAACTACTAGGGTTAAATCCTAGTGAATTTGAAAACCTACAAGCTTTCTTCTCAAAATTTGTCCACATTAGATTGTTGTTAAAGGGATGTCAAGTCGAGAAGAAAGATTCTCAACTGATCTTGTTGATTCTCTCTAAGCTAGGTCCCGAATATTCTATCTTCGTGTCAACTTTCTACGCTACAAAAGATTCTTTGGGCTATGCTTGGACTATGCCCTCCTTTGACTTTTTTCATCCCAACTCATTCGAGAATAGGACAAACTCATTCAAATGGGGTCTCTCAAGTCCAAGTCACATGTCCTTGTAGCAAGTACTAGAAAGGGAAAGAAGAAAGAAACAAAGGATCAACCTAAGAAAGAAACCAAGACCAAACCTAAAAATGACACAAACACTTCGACTTCTGAGCCTAAGGCACAGAAAAGCAAGTTTTTGTGTTCGTATTACAAGAAGTTTGGCCACGCCGAGCACCGCTATTTTCAAAAACAGATTGATTACTTATCTCATTTACTTAAGAAGAATAAAATAAGTGTTCTTGAATCCATAAAACAAAGTGCTCCGAAGGCCGAGTCTTTTGTTGCAAAAGGTTGTAAAAATGATAAGAAGAAAGGAAAATCCCTTGTACATAGATTTGCTCCTTCATCGACATGGATTATAGATTTTGGTGCCTTGCACCACATGGGTTCTTCGCATGTTGAGTTCTCTAACATCGAACCTTGTGGAATGTCCCAAATCACAATGGGTAATGACACGATAGTGTCGATTTCCGATAGTGGATTGGTAGAGATGGATGGGGGAACATTCAACCAAGTGTTGAGTGTTCTTAATCTCTCTACCAATATCCTATCGGTTTACCAAATTACTCACCTTGGTGAAGGAATGCGAGTGGAATTTGGTCCTAACTCGATGATTATTCATGAGCTTAGCAATGACACTATAGTGGCTGAAGGAAAGGTTGATCACCATTCATGGTTATATACCTTTTCCCACTTTACTTTTGATTCTATGCCCACTGCCTTGCTCACTCATGCAAATAAGGTTAGTAAGCTATGTCATGAGCATTTCGGACATCTAAATCATCACTACCTTGAACAATTGAGCCAAAACGAAATGGTCAACGGGTTACCCCACGTCAAGTTTTCTAAGGGTCTTTATGAGGGTTGTACCCTTGGAAAGCATCCTAAAAAGAACTTTGACAAAGGAAAATCCTAGAGAGCTACTCGTCCCTTGGGTCTTGTTCACAGCGATATTTCTGGTCCATTTCCTTCTCCTTCGTTTACTAGAGCTCTTTATGTGTTAACCTTCATTGATGACTTTTCGCGATATACTTGGGTATATTTTCTTAAGCTTAAGTCTAAAGTCTTTGAACATTTTCAAGACTTTAAGGCTCTTGCTAAGAAACAGGCGGAACTGCCTATCAAGGTTCTTCAAACCGACAATGGAGTTGAATATGTAAACAATAGATTCATGGATTTCTGTACTTCTGAAGGGATCTCTTTGCAACATATAGTTTCTTATAGCCCTTCACAGAATGGAGTCGCAGAAAGAAAGAACCGTACTCTGAAGGAGATGACCACTTGTATGATTCACTCGAAGTCTCTTCCTCTACAGTATTGGGCAGAAGCAGTGAATTGTGCAAATTACATTCAGAACCGTGTTCCACACAAGGCAATAAGAGGAATGACACCCTTTGAATCCTGGTTTGGACGCAAGCCTCATGTTGAGCACTTTTGAGTCTTCAGATCCAAGGCTATGGCTTAGATTCCCAAAAAGAAATGCAAGGCTTTCGAACCACAATCCAAACCTTGTATTTTTGTAGGGTATCTTGATGGCGTAAAGGGATATCGATTGATGAATCCTACTTCTCATGAGCTATATATTGAGAGAAGTGTTAAGTTTGATGAGTCTTCTTCGACTTCTACTTCTCCACCTATTGAGGTTCTTCAACTCGCTAATTCAGATTCTGACTCATCAGATGATGATGTTGTTGAGCGTGCTCCTCTTCCTGATCCTCCCGACCATCATACCTCTGAGTCTTCTGATTCTGACAGTAGTGATGATGAGGATTATGTCCCTTCTCACTCAAGTGAAGAATCTTCTAACTCTAAGCCTGATCCTCCTAGTCCTCTTTGGGCTAAGAAAACCTTACAAAGTGTTAGAAATTTAGTTGGAGATACTTCGGATATGAGATGTAATCACTCAGATTTCATTGGACCCCACTCTTTCTTCACCTTTGCTTCTAATCCACAGTCTTTCTGGGAGGCTTCTAGTATTCCTGAGTGGGATTCTGCCATGGATGTGGAGTATTCCTCTCTCATGAAGAACGATACTTGGGATCTCACCCCTCTTCTGAAAGGAATAAAAATCGTTCAGTGTAAGTGGGTGTTCCGAAAAAAGTATGGAGTAGATGGAGACATTGAAAATTTTAAAGCGTGATTAGTAGCTAAGGGTTTCTCCCAAATAGTTGGGGTTGATTATACTGAAACCTTTGCTTTGGTTACGAAGATGACTTCTATTTGAATGACCAAGTCACGCATCAGAGGAAACCAAGTCACGCGTCAGAGGAAACTAAGTCACACGTCAGAGGAAAGTGAGTTGTGTGTCAGAGAAAAACAAGTCACGCGTCACAGGAAACTGAGTCACGCGTCAGCGAATTCACTAAGTCACGCGTCTGCAATACCTCCTTGTTGCATGTCAGAAAATTTAATGAGTCATGCATCAACAAATATTCCTGTCACACGTCAACATACAACCCCTTTGTCATGCATCAACAAATTAAATGAGTTGTGTGTCTTCAGAAAACGGTGTTAGTAAGTACTGGTGGTAATAGGTGCCTAGTGGTAGTATACTACCTAGAGAATCACCTAGTTTTTTATAGGAGATGTTTTCAAATGTAGGCGAAGATGACCCCAAAAATATCTATATACTGTAAATTTTAAGTGAACAAGACACTGACCTAATCTGAAAAAATCACCTTTTCAAATTTTTCTAAAATGAAATTTTTGCCATATTACGAATATTCGCCACTAAAATTATCTATGATTTACAAATTCTGGTTTTTTATCCTCTTGGAGAGGGGGCACATTTTTTCTCCCCATTTTCCCCTTCCTTTGTGATGGAAAAATATAGAAAAAAAATCCCTAGCCTTATGATGACAAGTGTTGATCATTGGTTGCATGATGCAGAGGGCTAAAAACTAGGAAAAAGGGCTTACGGAGTCTTCCCAGGGTCATGTGATGGGTATATGGGCTTAACTGGGCATAGGGCACACTTTTGTGTTCTCATTTTCCCCTTAGGATGGGACATGAGGGATAGAAAATTGTGCCTCAGCCTCATGTTGTCATGTGGCACTTGAGAAATGGCTAAATATGGAAGGCTTACCTTAGGGAGGACCTTGAAGACGAAGTTTTTGGATCTTCAAGAGGACTTTTTTGATGAACCCTTATATTATTTTGACTTCCAAGATCCTTATGAATACAATGGTATGGGTTTTAAGGTGTAATTATGCCTTAAAATCCCTCAAAAATATCCTTCTTTTTCAATATCGTAGGGTGTGCTTATCAAGAATGAGTTGTGGAAAGACATGTTTGGATCTTGTGATAAATCTAAAAGTACCATAATTTAGAGGATTGAATCAGATTTTAAAATTCATTTTTTTGGCCTCCAACGCATTATTCATCTCCCTATATCATCTTCTAAAGCTTGGGTACTTTTTTGAATTGCTTCCTCCTTCACCCTCAAAAACCCGCTTCCATTGAACTTGTTCCTAAACCTTCAAATATTCCCTAAACTTTCCTAAATCATTTTAAATATTTTATTGGCTCCTTAATACCATTTCCTGATAAATTTTGGCTTTCAACTCTACTCCTTAGGATGCACACCCGCCTTAGAAAGGATAAAAATAGCCATTTCTAAGTTTATTAAAAATCTGCTTTGACAGGCATTGTCTCAGAAGAACTTCATGAACTTGTTTTCATATTTCAAACACATGGGAAAGGTTACCACAACACATATGATAACTTGGAGGATGGGGATAAGCATGGCACATAGGTAAATCTACTCTGGGGAAGTGCATGAGGGTTTACAAGCAAAAATTTTGACACTAGGGTAAAGTTGTCATGTTTTCAACATTGAATTTTTCCCTTGCAAAAACACATGACAACACATCACTACACAAACTTCATTCTTGGTTGCTAAACCTATACCTAATGGAGTATTATATTTAGGTCTCCCTTGGCTATGTGCTCTTAGGGTTGTTCCATCCATTTGTCATCAATGTATCAAGTTTATTAGTCATCAACACATTGTCACTATTCAAGGTATTCCTTTTCAGGATTTCTCTCCTAACATATTGTGTCCTTATATAACTTTTAGTGCATCTATATACATTCACATTGTTTCATCTACCACTTCACATAGCACTAATCATCCCATTCATATTTTGATTGCACATTTGGATTCACATGATTCTAAGCATACTAATAGGCCTTTAGTTGCACATATTTCACCACATAGTTCTCAGACCCCTAGGTCTTCTCCTTGAACTTCTTTCTCACACATTATCTCTAATGTTCACACTCTCATGGAATTTTACACAGATCTTCTAGCTTTCCATCTTACCCCATAGCTTCTTCTCAGTCTTCTAGGAGACCACATTCTTCTAGTCCATTCCACAAATATGAAACATTTCATTCTACTCAGTGCTCTATTATTTCTAGTTCTCATTGGCCTTTTGTGGCACATATCACCATCATGGTTTCAATTGCAATAGAGTCATATTTTATTCCACATTTAAGGCTTAACCCTTCATCATCTTCAGTGGTTGCTTCCCCTCCTCATAGGATTTTATTGGGATAGTTCTCTTATTATTACCCCTTTGTTTCCCGATGATGAACTCTATTTATAGGTTCAACTTGACTATTGAGAGAGCGATTCTACACTCAAACCTCACTTTGCGCACACAGGTGTGGGCACGTGTGCACGCACACATGCACGCACACGCGCGTGCGCTCGCGCATGCGCACACACACGCACACACGCGCACACACACACACACACACACACACACACACACACACACACACACACACACACACACACACACACACACACACACACACACACATTGGAGGAAATATTTCTTACCATTATTTAGTTGCATTATTTCTATCTATTCCCTTCCATGGGGACATTATTGGATCACCCTTCCTTCCCTTTGGAGAATAGTTTTTCATTTATGCCCTCATGGAGGGCATAAAACACAAACACATTTCAATATTTTCAAAACTAAAAAAATTAGAGGACCTATTGTTATAACAATATTTTTGTAATATACATTATACGTGATGTTTATTCCATTGGTTTGATAAATAACATTTCTTCTTTACAAGCATGTGTTCATGTGGTATATTTAGCATGATGTAGTACATACACAGAGTGGTACACAATAATAGGTGTTGGCCTGCCCTTTACCTAGACTGTTAACCTCTGGGGGCATCTTCCTTTTGCATACTACATCCAAGTGCTATATTTTCATTAAAGATCATTTATATCCTCATTAGGCTTGGTTTTATATATATATAATGTGTATTTCCTATCTTTCGGACTAACACATGTGTCTTGTGTAACACTTACAGTGATTGCTATATCTTTCAAATATCACATATCATATGTTTTTCAACACATCTTTCTATGTATATCCATGTTTGTTAATTGTGTGTGTGAATTCTTGTCTTCTTCTCTAATTGTGGCCTAAGAGCCTTGATTGTCTTGTGACAGTGTGGGTATCCCATTTTTATGGCATAATTCTTTGTGTGTGGTTGTGCATCTTTTATTTGCTATCCTCAAGGCCTTGGTTGTCTTTTGACACCATGGGTGCCCCATGTTTGTAAGCATTGTTTCCTTTTGTGTGTCATTGTTTGTTAAGTTTACACTTATCTTCTACATTTTAAGCACTTGTTTTCTACTAGCATATGGTTTTCTATTATCATTATCATTATTTGGTTGCACTAACATTGTTAGGATTATCATGACATTTCTTGTTGTTTTTCTTATTTTGTGTCACTGTTTCTACCATACACATTCTCTTTTACAAATACAGCTTCTTCTTGGTAACCACCACATCAACTTCTCATAGGTTATCTACAAGATCTCAACATCCTAGTTTTTTATATTCCTCTCTTATTTTGATTCACGTACTGAAAATCTTCATCACATGTGTCTCAAAAGTGGGGGAAATCATCAAAGGTTTATTCTACATTTCTAACCGGTACAGGTAGACTTTTGGGCACATACATGAAAAAATTACTTAGAATTTGGATTCAAGTATAAAAATTGTCAAAAACCATGCATGGTCAAGAATGTATAGTCTCGTTAGGACCATACAAATGGTTCAGGATCTATCATATGGTTTTTCCCATGGGTAATTTCTCCATATTTTTTCAGCATTATTAGGTTATCATCATTATTACAACATTCTTATATGGTTTCATACCAAGATTGACTCATATGAGTATAGATTCATGGGTCATGAAGTTTTTCATTCTATCTTCTCCATGATACTCAGTTTTACTTTTAATTTGGACACATTAGGGGCATGGGTCTCCTTTCTTCACTCAAAGTTTGGCATACTATTGGTTCTACTAAATTTCTATTTACTTGTACGGTGTATGGGAATAATATGGGAGAACTTATTTATCTTCTCTATTGTGTGTCTCTAGTTATAAAATTGGGCTTATATCCGTATGTATCGGTATGGTTCATGGGGTTATGGAAGGTAGATAAACAACTAAGTTCTTCATGGGCTTACTTTCTTATCCTCTTTGCACTTGACGGGAAGATATCAGAGTTGTTGAATGGATTTTATACACAGTCTTCCTCCTTGAAAGGGGTGTTTTGGATCCTCTTTTTTGTTCTTCTCTTCAGCATTTGTGTGTTAGGTCTGTAAACCTAGCACATCAACCTCTCCTACGCACAATTGGGGACTGATCACCCACAATTCTTCATCAAAAATCAGAAAATACAGAATCTCCAAAGCATAAGAATGGGAGCACATTCCCTCCGTAAAACAAACATGTGTATTCCTTTCATGTTTTACATCTCTTTTAGAATTTCTTGTTGCACATCTCTTTATAGTAATTTCACTACATTTTGAGTTAAATTTTGGTATCCTATCTTGGGCATTGACTACACTTTTTGTTTTATGTTTCATTTTGGAGCATGTCAACACCAACGCAACAAGATATTGCAAAACAAATTTATTGTGAGTAAAGACGAATTGTATCTACACACTCAATTATATTTTCCTTTTAAGCATGTAATTTTCATTTCATACTTAAAGGGAGGTAAATGTAGAAACTTAAATTTCGAAATGAATCCTTTGACAATGTTGATCTTGACAATGCATGCTTGAATGCACAAATACACTCTCCTCACTCTTGTTTTACACACCTTGATAGTTCTTTGGTTACTTTCTTATTTTGGACACCTCTCCATCATTATCTTTTGAATTTTATCTACATAAAACACATCTAGAAACATTCATCGTCTAAGCCAAAAACTCAAAATATGTTTTCAATGTCTAGTCTAAAACTGTAGGTTCTAGTTGATATTAACACATGTCAATCCTAACCCTATTGTACAGTTTTGGACTGACATGTTTTGGGCCCAAACTCTCAATTCCATTATCTTCATATGTACTAATATTCCCTCTTGGTCATAATTTGACATAATAACCATTAGAATCCTATATAAGAAATTCAATCATACCTCATTTAGGGTCCCAACACTTCATGTTCTCCTCATGTTAAAATAAGCACAAAAGACACTTTCTATTCCCTATACAGTGAAGTAATTGATGCAAATTTATTAGAACATCACCCTCTATAGGTATGAAGTCTCCTCCCCAATATAGGAGTCTCCATCTTCTTTCCACAAGCAAGAAAAGTGGTCCCTCCCAAGTATTTAAGAAACTGTGAAACTCATTAAAAGCATTGTCAAAGCATGGTTGTCAAGTTTTGATTGCATTACAGTAAATATCACATGTTAGGAGAATAATGTGCGGTTTGATCCCTTTTAGAGTAGTGGAGATGTCAGCAGTGTACAGGAGTGCCCACAACCCACCTAACTTTGTTTTACTAGAAATATTTCGTACACTACAAGGGTATGAGGGTTTCAGAAAAAGTTACAGATTCATTCTGATGGTGAGAATAGAAGACCGACACATAGTGACAGTCATTTCTAGGAAAGAAAAGAACTCAAGAAGTTACAGACCAAAATTCCAAGTAGTTCTAAGATTTTCCAATAGGGTCAAAATTATATGGATGGTCTTCATCCATTTCTACGGTTTTTCCCAAATCCAGTTTCAGGTGTCAGTTCCAGTAACGAAACATTTTTAGCCTCAGATCATCTTATTTATGCATTTAAATCACTCAAACTCCTCCAAACCCACACAGAATTGGCTAAGTGTAATTTCTCCTTTGTGTTTTGATAGTTGTTAAGTTAACAATCACTTTTTGAAGCTTTATTCTAATTTGTGCAATTAATTTTGGAAGTTAATTAAAGCATAATATCCACCTATAACAGTAACTCATCCTTTTTATGCATGTTAATTAGGAACATTCTAAAAGCTTAAAAAGGTTGAGATTAATCACTTAAAAATTGAAATCATCTCTATAATGAACTAAATGCACTAGAGGATGGACAAAAAGGACATGCAAGAGTGTTTTGTGAGAGATTTTGGAAAAGAGAGATGATTGCCTTGACCTAGTTTTGAGCTGTAGACTTGATGTGAGTGTTCCCCTTATGACTATAAATATGCAATTTCGATATTTAGGGAGCTTAGGATGCCTTTTGCAAGTGTAATAAGTGATTGCCTTAGTGCATTTCCTTATGAATTCTCAATTAGCAAATGAGGTAGTGTTTACTTTCTTATATAGGGTTCTTAGATGATTTATCTAAGAAAGGATGACCCAAAGGAAGTATAAGACCCAAAGAAAGATTTAATTTTGAAAGTGTTGTTGGAAGACATGTCGGTCCAAGACCATACAAAAAGGTTAGGAACATATAGTATGGTCCTAACCAGATTATACAGTCATTGCCATGGGCAGGGAATATTCCAAATGAGGTTTAGAGATGATGAGTTAACGTTTGTATATGGATTTTATGCATTGGATTATCAATATGTCTCGATGTTTCAATGTGCAATGATGAATAAGGTAAATAATACAACACGGGAAATGATAAGTGGGAAAGGAGAAGTTTTGTTTGTCATAGCAAGAGTGTATAGTCAAGTAAAGGTTTCCAAAGTTCAAATTACCAAATTTTAGTGTCTACAAGTAGCATGAGGTGAATTACTGGCAGAAAGAGTTTTTCTAGGTATAGATTTCCCCTTGTTGGTTTTGTGTTTCTTATGGGTTGGAAGGTTTAGGAGTTCAAAGTCACCTTCGAATGAATTTGATCTTGTGATGATTTTTCTAGTTTTCAATTTAAAGATTTAATATTTATCTCTCCTTGTGTCAAAAATGTTGATCTCCATGAGTGTCACACATCCATATCCCTCTTTAGCACCAATGATGTTAAGGATTCAAGAGACAAAGGGGTGCACACCAATTCAGAAAACCTAAATAGAGTTAGGAACAAAAATGCTTATCTTGAAAGGATGGGAAAGCATGATAGATGGTTGTGCAATGGATTCCATGCACAGGATCTCCCCAAGGTTAACTCTCACCAAGTCTTGGTTCCTGTAAATTTATTGGGAATAGCTCAATATGGTCAATGTTAGTAGTTTATTTTGAGGTAATTTTTTGGTTCGGACCTAATATGTAAACCATGGCTTAAGGAAACACTCATAGGGATCAATTTAAGGATTATACAAGAAAAAAATATTAGAATATGCTTTCATAGCCTATTAATGCATAAATCCACAGATAAATCTTCAACTATGAATTTCAATCACAATCACTTAATTTAAACATGATAAACAAATTATAAGATTTAGTCCTATACTAATATATTCTAACAAGGGTTACAGAAAAATGCAAAAGATGAAAAAGGTAGGGAGAGAAGATAAATAAGTTTATGAACACAATGCGAGATCCAATCCATTGGAACTATAAGATATGGTAACCATTCTCACACTCATACCAGTATGCACTCGATAAAGACACATGCAGGTGAAAATTATGAGGGAATTGACTATAAAGCCAAGAGGTGAGCACAACACCATCAAACACGCAGGAAGTACACTCTAACTCTTCTAATCACTGAATCAAAAGATATTGCAAGTAATAAATAAAAGGGGATCCTATAACATTTAGTTGGATTAAAAAAATTATAATTGTTAACTTAGGCCAAAAATTGGAAACCAAAGTGAACCAACGTACATGTTAGGGCCAACATAGCATAAAGAAGTGTATCAATTATAATGGATGGGATCTTAGAAGAGACAATGGAAGCCTTTTTTAGAGTAGTAGATATAAACTCAAGCATGTTAATTTGTTTTAAATTCATAATAGGTGTAGCACTACAGAGGGTAATATGGTTTTCCCCCAAATATGTGAGCATCGTAGAGTAAAGATCATCTAAGATGTGAGAACTTATTGGTGGAGTGCATGAAGATAAATTAATATGATTCATTGAAGACAATGTACTTAATTGAGGTGAAGTAGTAAGATCGAGTTTAAAAGGATTAGAATCAGTTGTGATGGTAAAAGCAATACTTCGGGAAGAAAACTTGAGACAATTATGAAGGACAAAAGGTACCATGTACATAGCATAAATCCAATGGTTTCCTAAGAAAAATTGTATTTAGAATCATTGGGCATAACATGGCACAAGGTGAGGAGGTTGAGGGATCCTAAAGTGATGTGCAACATGATTTGATCAAGGGGTTAGCATGTTACATTATCAAAGACACGAATACTAATAAGAGAAGGGAATAACCCATTGGTAGGAATGCCCAAATGACGTAGAAAGGAAATATTGTAAATTTTGAGGCCATAACCATTATCAAAGAGAACATGTTTGATCAAAGTATTATCACTAATGACTTGCACATAAATCGAGAGACCATTGTCAATGATATCTTAGGGAAGAAACTTGTCAGAGGTGAAAGAATCCATGAAGATAATCAAAATAAAGCACAAACCAAGGATAATGATTATATATTGAGAAACCCTTAGTCAACTAATAAAAATCCATAGCCACACAAAAAATAAGGGACACTCCTAGAAACAAGACACACGTGCCCTAAGAAATACCTAGGGTTTTGAGATCAGTAAGCCTAATACATCAGGAACTAAGAAGATCCTAGATTAAGTGAAGAGTTCGATCAAAAGTAGGTTCACCACAATATTTAACCCTAAAGTAAATCTCTAGGCTGATTTGATTAGGTGTATAATATATTAGAGTTGATTACTGATATAAAAAAGATGATACAATACAAATAATGAAACATATTTTGAAACTCAGATCAGATAAGAAATATTGCAACACACCACTTAACATGCAATTGAAAACACACATAAGAGGTATAGAGGCACTTAACTTACCACAACTAATTTCTAGAAAGATCTGGGATTGTGTAATAGAGAAACCGAGATAATTGAACCTAAGAAACCCTCATAAATTAGACTAGAATTAGAAATTTTCCTGGGTCACGATCGTACAACATATCCACGACTGTATCGTATGGTCTAGGACTTTTTGTACAGTCTTACACCTACTCTAAGATGGCTCCTACAATTTTCAGGGTTGTTCACTTTCTTGAATTTTTGTGTTGCTTTAGAACCCTAGTTATCGCATATGCAATAAACATCATCTCAAACCCTATCCATGGATGAAGAGTCTTGTAAAAAATATTAAAAGGGTTATGGGCACCTTCATGCATCGCCAATGTTGTCACTACTTCGAAGAGGCCTCAAATCACATAGCATTCTCCACCTAGCATGTGATATCTAGATAGATCAATCATATTCGGAAATGTCTTTGACCATGTTTTCTTTGACTTGGATCTTGTCATAACACTTGGAGAGATGATGTTTGACAGCTTGTGGAAAAGAGAGATGGATTCCTTGACCTAGTTTTGAGCTTCATATTTGGTGTGAGTGTTTCCCTAATGACTTTAGATATGCAATTTTAAGATTTAGGGAGCTTAGGATGCATTTTGTAAGTGTAAGAAGTGAGTGCCTTAGTGCATTGTGTTAGGAGTTCCTAGTTAGTAAATGAGGTAGTGTTTACTTACTTATATAGGGTTCTTAGATGCTTTATCTAAGAAAGGCTTACCCAAAGTAAGTAAAATACCCAAAGAAATATTTAATTTTGAAAGTGTCGTTGGAAGACATATCGGTCCAAGACCGTACAAAAAGGTCAAGATCATATAGTATGATCCTAGCCATACTATATAGTCCTTGCCATGGGCAGGGAATATGCCAAATGAGGTTTAGAGTTGATGAGTTAATGTTTGTATATGGATTTTATGCATTGGATTATTGGGATGTCTTGACATTCCAATGTGTAAGGATGAATAAGGTAAACAATACAACTCAGGAAATGCTAAGCGGGAAAGGAGAAGTTTTTTTTTTCATAGCAAGAATGTATGGTCAAGTCAAGGTTATCAAAGTGAAAATTACTAAATTTGAGTGTCTACAAGTAGCATGAGGTGAAATACTATAATAAATAGTTTTTATAGGTCTAGATTTCCCCTTGGTTTTGTGTTTCCTATGGGTTAGAAGGTTTAGGCGTTCAAAGTCACGTTCAAATGACTTTGATCTTGTGATCATTTTTCTAGTTTTCAGTTTAAATATTTATTGTTTAGCCCTCCTAGTGCCAAAAATGTTGATCTTTATAAGATTCACACATCCATATCCCTCTCTAGTGCCAATGATGTTGAGGCTTTAAGAGAGAAAGGGGCACACACCAATGATAGTAACCTAAACATAGTTAGGAAAGACAATGTCTATATTGAAAGGATGGACATGCACGATATATGGTTGTGCAATGGATTACATGCACAGGATCTCCCCAAGGTTAACTCTCACCATGTCTTGGTGGCCGTAAAATTTACTAGGAATAGCTCAAGGTGGTTGATGCTAGTTGTTTTCTTTTAGGAAATTTTTTTTGTTGGACCTAATGTGGAAACCATGGCTTAAGGAAACACTCATAGGGATCAATTTAAGGATTCTACAAGAAAAACAAATTGATAAGAATATGTTTTCATAGCCTATTGATTCATAAATCCATAGACAAATATTTAAATATGAATTTCACTCACAATCACTAAAGTTAAACTTGATAAAAAAAATAGTAAGATTTAATCCTATACTAATCTACTCTAACAAGGGTTATAACAAAGTGTAAATGATGAGGAAGGTAAGGAGAGAAGAGAAATTAGTTTAAGACCACAATGTGAGATGCAATCCATTTGAACACCTAGGTCTGAAACATGCTCGCACTCAGACCAATATGCACTCAATTAAGACACATGAAGGTGAAAAAGTATGAGGGAATTGACTATGAAGCCAAGAGGTTAACACAAAAACCATCATACATGTGGGAAGTGCGCTCTAACTCCTCTAATCATTAAATCAAAAGATATTGCACACAATAAATAAAAGGGGGTCCTCTAAGTGTTGTAGAATGAAGATAATTTTTTGTAAAACCAAGGGCCCATGGAAGAATCTTGCAATGTATTTTGCAAGTCACGGGGTGAATAAAACATCATGCAAGACTAAGAATATATGTGAGACACATAATGTATTGTGTAGGCCATAGTGCGAAGGAATACTAAGTGGGGCAAAAGAATGCATTTGTGAAGGGTGCAGATATTGAGATAGAAAAAGGAGTGCAAGAAAAAAAAATTAAATGTCAATGTTCATAAACAAATATTTGTGAGAGAGTTGGAAATTAATTTTGCACGTAAATTCATACTACCTTGAAAAAGGCCATGGGGTTCCATGATTTCAATTGTGAAGTTAGGGGCATGTTGTTGACACAACAACACTTTCCTTCATAGAATATTTTCCATTGGCTCCGTTGTAAGACATAATGGTTTCATTATGTTAAAAAATCAAATTGTAATGTTGGATTACATGTCTTTAATCCAACCATCAATAATACCGATTTTGGGATTAAATTAGAGATTATGGCTAATTGAGAAATGACATCTTCAACCTTGAAACAACCCCTCATTAGTTACCAATAAAGAGCTAGCATGTTAAGTATGCTTAAGAAGATAATGATTACAATATTCTTGATAAGCTAATGATTTTAATGACATTACAGGAGGATGAGGAATAAAGGTGGCACAAAATAAAAATTCTATAGACAAAGCCTACCCAGAAACCATGGGAAGACAAGTGATTAGACACAATCCAATGAAAAGAGAGTTTAAGATCCAACAAAATCATAACAAATATGAGAGTGCATTTAACAATAAACCCCAATCAAGGTATATAAATTAAAAACCAAAATTTGAGCTTAAATAGACCTATCCTCTCTCCCCAATTGGACAATGGAATTAGGAAGGTTTTGAACTTCAAACTCTTGACTCAAAGCCCCATTATTAGCAAACCATTCCACCACTTTATTCCCTTCTTTATGAACATGACTTGTAGTGACATTTTCAAATGAATGTGATAAATCCAAGGTATTTAAAAATCATAGTCCTAATAGACCATATCTAGCTTCAAATTGAAAATGGTAGTGAAACCTAATATCAAGCTAAAATATCTAATGAGATCCACCAATGGCATTCGTAAGCTTTCTGACTCTTCAACGAAAAAGGTCTTAGTTGGCAAAGATGAGCTAGATGAAGCAGATGGCTTGTTAGTTCAAGTGAAAGAAACAATGACGCAATCCCACTTTAGGATCAAGAACAACATCCCTATGAATGGCTTTAGCCTGACATGAGGCTTCCTCTCTCCCAAATCCACCATCGTTTAAGTCTGTAAAGAAAATAAATTTTTGATTCGTGCGTTAGCAGAGGCTTCTTCCTCCTTGTTATGGAAGCTTGTCATATAAGGCGCCAAACTCCATTGGAGGAGACTGCGACCCAAAAAAATCCACTTGTATGTGTGTTGAAGGGCAGGATGGAAAGGAACTAGCTAAGACTAGCAATGATGATGGTGGTTGGCCAATGACCAACGAAGAATTTAAAAAATTAACTTGTGGTTAGCTTTAAGGTTACATGTTGTAAACAATGGAAATTACAATAAATGAGGAAAATCAATACAAAAATAAATTCAAACCTTCCTTTTAAATCCCAAAGCAACCTCGGATTAGATCTGACTGAAAGAGCAAGGTTTAGTGATGTTCTTTGTTGGATTTGTTTGATATGTGGGCATTTGTTGATTTGTGGATTCTCCAAGATACTCCGAATTGATGATGGATCAAGTTATGAGCATGAAGATGATTGATTTGACATTATGTGGGAAGCATAATAGTATAAAAGATTGATTTGATTCACCAAGAAAATGCACAAAATGACATCATGAACTCTAGATCTTTTTGGTGGATGATTTGCAAAGGAATGATCATTGATTTATAGCTAAGGAAAGTGAATCCACAATATACGTTTAGATTGAGTTGATTTGGAGATAACTAAACATGACTCAATTATTTAGTTGAGTTTCTAGATTGATTGAAGAGTTAGACTGTTGTTCTATATTTGTATGAATGAGTCATTATTGAGTTAACAAGGGGTTGCACATGTTTTTGGCTTTTAATTTCTTCCATCTCCTTTATTTTATTCACCCAAAAAGTGTCATGAATGATTGGATTTTGGAAGAATGTGAATTGATTTTGGATTTCCATGACTTGGGAGATATCTTCAGTTAACTCAAATGCATGATTTGAGTTAATTTAAACATATCTTCTTGATTATAATAATGATTTTTAGCTTTAGTCATGACTTTTAGTCAACTTGAGTTGAAGAGGTGGATAGGATTTGAGGATATTTAATTTATTTAAATATGAAAGTGGGCATGTGAGGATTTTTTAATTAATTTGATATTAAATTAGTAAATAAAATTAGCTAAGGGGGTGATAAAGTACAAATAGAATTAATTAAATTAATTCTAGAGAGGGACAATGGGTTTAATAAGATTTTAACATTTATAATACGTAGTGGTTATTTTGGGGTGTCTACATTTTCCCCTCTTTAAAGTGTTATTATGGAGTAATAGCGCTTTAAAGATAGTAGACATGTGTAAATCAGGTGAAACAAGTGATTAAGAAGTGTGATGGACTTCCTTATTTACCTCAATGAAGCATTTGGATGCCCCAACGAGTATAGATTATGCTAAGGGATTGCCCCCTCAAGCGGATGGGTGACACAATAAAGCAATGGACTGCCACTTGATAGGAAGAATAAGTATATTTGTTTTTCAAGAGGGATTAGAAAAGATATGTTGTCGAGTGAATGATAATGTTAGGAAAATGATGAGAATTATGATTTGACTTTTTTTGTGTTTTGAATCAGATGCATGAATGAATGTAATGGTGAGATGATCAATCATTGCTCGTAGCTTGAGATTCCATTCAAATTTTGTCTTTTAAGAGAAACCTATTTTGTTATTGCACATTAGAGTTAGCACCATGATTATTGAAAAAACCATGATGAACAACCCATATGCGTGTAGAAAACACACACATAGAGAAAAGAGTAAAACAAACCTAATATACACAGTAAGATGATGTACACCATGGCTATAAAGAAACCAAGATGTTGACCAAAATTCTTGTAATTGGTCAAAAATGCAAAGATAAAAATGCAAAACAAACCCAATATACAATAAATGATTACACCAAGGTTATATATGAACTAAGATGTTAACAACATACTTGCAATTGGTCCACAATGAAGACAAAAATGTAAAACAAACCCAATATACACAATAAAATGATATACACCATGGCTATGAGTAAATTAAGATGATAACAAAATACTTGTAATTATTCCATAATGAAGACAAAAAATGAATGAAAAGTAAACCTAATATACATGGTAATTAAGACGGATACACCAAATACTTAATATACAAAAGACAAGATGTTAACACAATTACGTACAATTTGTCAGCAATAGAAATAATGCAACACAACTTTAAATAAAGAGATCCAACTATGCCCCTAATGTGTTCCCCATAGTGAAGATTAAGCACATTTGAATGCTTCCAAGAAAGGATACATGCAAGGGGATTGGATCATATTAAAGAGCAGAGTTGAGCAACTCCTAATGACACTCTTGTTGGATCCACGTTGAAGAATGATTGAGATTGATTGGGTTAGCACTTCCAAGAAAGGAATCATGTAAGGAAGAAATGAGAGCCTAAGATTTCCCCAAAGTGATAATACACGCAAGGGTAAGATTGATTGGTTGATAATCATAAAATAGTTTTGAAACGATCACTCTGGATAGTAGTTGAAAGTTTGATATTGTCGAATTGTTTTGATAGTTGCTGAGATTTTTTTTTTGAATGTTTTTGGATTTTGAATGTTTTGATTTTTTTTTTTTGATGTGAGGTTTTAATTTTTTTGGGATTTTTGAATTTTTTGATTTTTTTGGATTTTGAATGCTTTGATTTTTTTTGATTGTTTACTCGGTAAAGGGTGTGTTGTCACTAAACCATGTTCAAACAATTGTAAACATTTCATTCCATTAGAAGAATGTAGATGATATAGTGATATGGATGTTTGAATCCACCCTTGACTCCATGCAACTAGTAAGATGCGAGGGTTCACCACCGAAAGCCAAGAAGGATGTAAGACAAATGAGATAATGATGTGCAAATGAAGATGATGGATGCAAAGACACGAGGTTAACAATGGTCCATTTGGGAAAATGTGACTCATCTCCCAATCAAGATTATCTGACTGATTCTAAAATGATTTCACTTTATAGGTCTTGACTAGACTTAGACCCATTAATGGCCTATTGATTGGAAAGATCAGGTGTAAGGGATGTTTGTCTCTCTTAACATGAGAAATTAAATTGATCCTTTGGTATTTTGTATGATTAAGCACTTTGGATTTGGAAGGCTTTCATTTGTATTTTTTTTTTAAATGACCCCCTACATTTTGTCCCATACCACCAGTAAGAGGTAAGGGTTCAACACCGAAGACAAGACATAGGTGAGTAAGATTACCTTTCTCCTTTCCCAGTCTCATGCTACCACTAAGAAGCATGGGTTCAACACTAAAGACTGTGAAGGATGAAAGGTGTAACGATTTTGATTTTTTTTGTATTTTTTATTGATTTTTCCTTGTTTGTGTATTGTTCTTATTTTGGAAAGATAGTTTTCCCCCAAATATCATCCCCACGTGACTAGTAGGACATAAGGGCTCATCACCTTAGACTAAGATGGGAAGATAAAATATCTGGGTAAATAATTTTAGTGCTTTCTGTTAAGGAGAGAGCTTCTTCGAAAGGAGGATTTTCCATCAATAAGATTCTAGACAAGACTGTAGGTAAAACATCCAAAATGGTAGAAACCAGAACAGGAATGAGATACACAATACCCCTATAGGAACAAGATTAACCTTGTCTTATAGGTGAAGAGTGTGAAAATATGATAATGAAATGATAGAGATATCCACCAATGGATGAAACAATTAAAATTGTTTGTATAAGAAATTTTTGCTATTGCACTTTTGATTTTTAAATAGGGTTGTGATAAGGGGTTTGATATAGATCTTTTTCTCATTTTTCACTTTTTGAATTTTTTGATTTTCATGGATTAGGGTTTGCAATGGACTCATCATTTTGGAAGAGGTCCATGTTTATGAATTGTGATTGGTCTTGATTTATGGGACTTGGGCAAACGAGATCCAAGTCAACGAAGTGAAGGATTTTCAACGAAACTATGGTTTGATGTGTCTTGATTTATGAGACTTATCCAAGCCAATGGAGTTAGAAATATTTTCCTAAATAGGTTATTGGTCTTGATTATGGACTTGGGAAGATGAGGTCCAAGTCAACGGGTATGTGATTTGATTGGTCTTGACTTACGAGACTTGGGTGGATGAGGTTCCAAGTCAACAGGGTATGTGATTGGATAAGTTTTTTATGAGATCAAAAAACCTATGTGAGGATAGAGGTAATTTTTCAATGTGGAGAATATGTTGAAATTCATATTCTCCAATACCTTTGTTAATGATTCCCAATGTATTTAGATGGTTGGAGTTTTAAAAGGTTCTTTGCGTCAATGCAATTTTTCATCTGTGAATGGAATGATGCAAGGAGCGAAGGATTGATCTATAGATGGAAATCCAAGGCATATTTTAGGCTTTATAGAGAAAATATTCAATGTTGCTCCTTTGTCTATAAGCATTCGTTGGATTTTATGATTAGTGATGAATGCTTCAATGTGTAAGAATTTAGTGTTTGTGATGTTAATATTCAAAAGGTCATGAGGACCAAATGATAGGATTAGATTGTTTGACGATAAATTTGTGATTAAAGCTTGAAATGGTTGTGTGTTAATACCCCTAGGAACACACACTCATGGAGTGCACACATTAAATGAGATGTTTTTGAAATCTAGAAGTATATTCAGATGATTCTTTAATAATGTCATGAGAATCCTCTAAAGACTTTACATTGGATATTGTTGTGAAACATTAATAAATTCAAGATTGATCGTTTGAGGTATTATGGACATGGAAGGTTGTGTTGTTGCAAGTGTCCAAACTTTTTTGTTGTCGTTACAACACAACTGGGGATGTTAGGCAATGATTAGGAGATGAATCAAGCTCAAAATCATTGTGTGATGATTGACCTTTGTCTTTAGATTTTCATTTGTACCATGTGTTGAAAAAGGGTCGTGAAACTCTTTCAAGTTCTCATTTGACGTTTGAATATAGTTGTCCCGAAACACTTTCAATTTTGATTGAACTAATGGAAGAGTATCTAGAGGAGAAGTTGATTGGTTTTGGTTTGTAGATCCTTGGCCCTTGTCATCTTGATGTCGTTGAGTTTCATCATGTAAAGAGTATTGGAAAATGTTCAACTCTTCACTGGAAGTTGTGGTAGTGATGTGTTTTCTATTTTGATGCTTCATTGTCAATTAAGTCTTGGACATAGTGGCGTAGATTTGAAGAATGATCCATAGAGTGGCCTTTGATGTGGTGGTATTCACAATATTTTGATTCTTTATACCACATTAGGTTTTGGTTTCCCTTTTGCAAAGGGTCTCGTGATTGGATATATTATCATATTAGCACTTGCTAATTGATGAAATACACTAGAGAGACTTTCTTTGAGAGGTGTAAATTGTCATTTGACTTTACGTGGAGTAGTTTCTTCACTAGGGAGTATGATTGGTTGTTTGGTTGATTTCTCATTGACTTGGGAAGCCATATGAGAGATTTGTTTTGACATCTCATGAAGTTTTTCTAATAACTCTTCATTTGATATTTGCATGAGCCTACCATTGTACTAAAGGTAAAGACCTAAAGTGAAGAGGTGGTTCATGAATTGGTTTGGGTTTTAGAGTCCATTATGACTGATTTGGATGTTTCTTAGTTTTGAACAAGGTGAATGTTACTTAAATTTGGACAAAGTGAATGTCCAAAAGATAAGGCTTTGATTGATAGATATGATATGCTTAAAATTTGGACAAAGTGAATGTTAAAAGATAAGGCTTTGGTGTTGATTTGACATTTACAAGTTTTCTTAACTCGGATAAAGTGAATACCCAAAGTTAAGACTTGTGACTAGATTTTGATTTTGCTTAAACTTTGATAAAATGAATATTGAAGTATAAGACTTAGATCGTTAAGAGTGATTAAGACGTAGACGTTGAGAATGATTTGGCTTAAACTTGATAAAGTGAATATCAAAGTATAAGACTTAGATGTTGAAAAGTGATTGTGCTTAAACTTGATAAAGTGAATATCAAAGTATAAGACTTAGAATGAGAAGAGTGATTGTGCTTAAACTTGATAAAAGTGAATATCAAAGTATAAGACTTCGATGAGAAGATTGATTGTGCTTAAACTTGATAAAGGTGAATATCAAAGTATAAGACTTAGATGAGAATTGATTGCTTAAATTTGACAAAGTGAATGTCAAAATATAAGACTTAGAAATGGAAGAGATTGCTTAAATTCCGACAAAGTGAATGTCAAAATATAAGACTTAGAAATGGAAGAATATGCTTAAATATAAGACTTAGAATTGGAAGATTTGCTCAAATTTTTACAAATTGAATGTCAAAATATAAGACTTAGAAATGGAAGAGATTGCTTAAATTTTAACAAAGTGAATGTCAAAATGAAAGGCTTAAAGATGGAAGATGATTGCTTAAATTTGAATATGGAATCCAAAACTTAAGACTTTGACACTTAACTTGCGGATTTGCTTAAGCTTGGATAAAGTAAATACCCAAAGCAAAGACTTGTGATTGAAATTTTGATTTTGCTTAACCTTGATAAAGTGAATACCAAAGGATAAGACTTGGATTGAAATGGATTGCTTAAATTAGGATATGGGTATCCAAAACTTAAGACTTAGACTTCGATTTGAATTGAACGGTGTGCTTAAACTTTGGAAAGTGAATCCAAAGAGTAAGGACTTAGACGTGATAAATTCAATTTGGAATGGGTGTCTAAAAGGAAAGAATTTTTTTGGAAAAGAATATGATGTTGATAAGAAAATAATTTTATTTTGATGAGAATTGAATGTGGAACACAAACTAATCTGATTCAGTAATTTGGATGAAAATAACAGGTGGTAGGGAGAACTTTCAAAGAACTTGGTTTGGTTAGTCAAGCTTCCTATATATGGATCTCTCTCTAAATACCAAGTGTTATCCGAACGAGCACAATACACTAGAAAATTTCTAGTTGTAACGTCTTTACTTTACCCCCTTGATTAATAAAGCTATGGATTTTACTTCACTTGATCAATCAAACCGGGACGTCACTAAGGATAACATTGGCTCTAAATCTCATGAGTGTACTAGTCAAGTAGGTAGGGGTACCCATTTCGTTGGCCAGTTCCCTCAAGGTGCCAAATACTTTGGGGTTCCTATGGTACTCCTCACAATGATTTTTAGGACCATGTCCAAGCACTTCCCACAGTTAAAGAGGACGGGAATAAACCCTTATCCTAAACCTACAATACAAGTTTATAAAATTAAAAAAAGTTTTAAGTTTGTTTTCTTCGATCAAGGAAACCTGCATATAATGAATTAGTAGTTTGGTTGAATTTTCAAGGTAGTCTTCGTATGATGTGAACTCCTCTGCACATAATAAGTTAGTAGTTTTCCTACATAGCGAAAACATGATATAAATAAAAAAAACAAACTTCACCCATTTATGATTCTCAAGATCACCCAAAAGGGTGTGAAGATAAGCATACATGATTGGTTTGGATAGATTAGATTATATAAAGATTAAATAAAAGTAATTGTTTAGATGTATATTTATGAAAACCTGCAAGAAAAAAGGTTAAGAAACAGTGCTAAAGCAATTATTAGAAATGATTTAACACGCTGGAAAATGAAGAAAATAGTAAAAAGATAGACACGGAACACTAGCGCATGCAATTAGGTGCACTAGAATAACTATTAATGGTAGCACACTCAAGTAGATGCACTAGGGTAACTGCTTCCACGGTAGCGTGCTCAAGTACATGTATTTATATACAAAGACTTTTCCTTTGCTAATAGATAGGTTACGGTAGTGCGTATAAAGATATGTAGGCATGTGCACATGAAACAATGAACAAAAATTAGTGTTACGGAAACGTGTGAAAGACTATGCTAGCGCATGTGTAATTTGACACCGACACTTTCAGTTTGACGCTAACTCATGCAGTGATTCGCTAGCACAATCATGTGTAACACTAGTACATGCAACCTTTAGATGGACAAAAATGAAGAACAATGACAAGATTGTCTATTTTATTTTCTCCCTGTTTGTTGCACCAAAAACTCTAAAATTTTAACAGTAAGTCTTAAACAACACAACCAACATAAAGAAAGAGTTAGATTAGCAAAAAAAAATCTAAAAATGATAAAACATGTGTGGGAGTCCCATTGGGTGTGCCAAAATGTAGATCATGGAAATTACAATAAATGAGGAAAATTAATACAAAAACAAATGCAAGCCTTCTTTTGTAATCCCAAAGCCACCTCAGATTAGATCTGACTGAAAGAAAAAGGTTTAGTGATGCTCTTTGTTGGATACATTTGATTTGTGGCTTTTGTTGATTTGTGGATGCTCCAAGATACTTCGAATGGATGATGGATTAAGATATGAGCATGGGGATGATTGTTTTGACATTATTTGGGTAGAATAATGGTATGAAATGACTAATTTGATTCACCAAGCAAATGCACAAAATAACAGTATGAACTCTCAAGCTTTTTGGTGGATAATTTGCAAAGGAAAGACCATTGATTTATAGCTGAGGAAAGTGAATCCACAAGCTAAGTTTAGATTGAGTTGATTTGGAGATAACTAAACATGATTGAGCTATTTAGTTGAGTTTCCATATTGATTAAAGAGTTAGACTGGTGTTCTAGATTTGCATGTATGAGTCATTGTTGAGTTAGCAAGGGGTTGCACATGTTTTTGGCTTTTAATTTCATATCTTTTACTTTATTCACCTAAAAAGTTTCATGAATGGTTGGATTTTGGAAGAATGTGAATTGATTTTGGATTGTCCAGTGACTTGGGAGATATCTTCAGTTAACTCAAATGCATGATTTGAGTTAATTTGAACACATCCTCTTGATTATAATAATGATTTTTTAGCTTTAGTCATAAATTTAGTCAACTTGAGTTGAGGAGGTGGATATGATTTGAGGATATTTAATTTATTTAAATATGAAAGTGGACATGTGTGGATTTATTTAATTAATTTGATATTAAATTAGCTAATAAAATTAGCTAAGGGGATGATAAGGTGCAAATAGAATTACTTATATTAATTCTAAGGAGGAACAACGCATTTAATAAGATTTGAACATTTACAATGCATAGTGGTTATTATGGGGTGTCTACACATGCACTATTCGACATGAATGCTATAAAAGTCAACTAGATTGTGTGCTTTATATCCACTACTACCTTGACCAGAGATACGTTTAGTGAACCCTTTCATGTTCTAGAGCCATTAGAAATGGAGACGCACCAATAGATCTATTGCGATTGTTTCCCACTAGAATAGGGAGGGGTCTATAACCTATGGTGCCCATGATCTAAATCCTCTTCCCCATGGCTAGAGAATTCACAAAGAAATGTCAAATAAAGGTAAAACTTTCAAGGGTTGCAAAAATGCTACAAACTAATTCCACAAGTGTATTGACTTCTTCATATCACTCTTGACCCACAAGGTTGTTGATGTCAATGATGTTGGACATGAATCTCCTAAGGACGCCCCTAAGCTTAGGGATGTTTTGGTGTCCTTTTTAGAGTAGACCCCTTAAGTGGATATCCTAGAAGCGCTTATTAGGAACATGACATCAAATATTGGATGTGGGACCCTATTTGGAAAATGCATAGGGTTATTTTTAGCAATGGAATAACTCTTTAAGTGGGTGGCATATGCTTGGAGTTCAATCAAGCCTCCATCCTTCATCCCTCTCGGATTTGGTTTCTTGTAGGTAACTTTCAACAACTCTAGTGATTGTGATTTCATGGGGAATGGTGGTCCCTGATTTCATCATAAATTGGGCTTTTTCTTTTGCACATGGTCACCTTTCTTTGACCCTAAGAAGGTGTTAATCACAAGCGCCCCACTTTGGTTGAGACTTTACAATATTCTGCTTGTCCTCTGTAACTAGGACCATATCAAGTTGATAAAAAAAATGGATTTTTTATTAAGATAGATTTCAACTCAATTGAAGGCAAGTTTGTTAGAGTCTGTGTGCTCATCAAACTATCCAAACCTCTATTTCATTTGATCAAATTAACTTCACCTCATGGATCATGGATCCAATACATCAACTACGAAGGGATGCCCTTCAGATGTTTCTGTTGTGATCTCGTCAAACATAGGGTTGTATCATGCTACAGTAAACAAAGGCAAGTTTTATAGAAAAAAGATGGTCCCCTAAATCCAGAATTCACTTGGAGAAACCATGGTAAGTTCTACAAGAGTAATGACTCTCCTGGTTAATCTCTACATTGCAAATATATTGAAATAAATGATGAGTTTCTTCCCATCAGCTTAAGGGGAATGTGCCAAATTACCCTCTTGGTTGAGGAGGATTTTCATAGTGCAAAGGTTGGTGAGTTTGGGGAGAGACCTCAACGTAAAGGTAAAATCTCGTGGTCAAGCCAGAAACCAATAACGTAACAACTCGAATTCACCACCAAGGGTAAAGGGAGCATATTTACAACTGAAACAAGGAAATTGGAAACAGAGAAAATGACCAATGCAAGATCACAAAGAACGTTGCGTGACAGCTTGGCTCACTTTGGGAAAACCACAAGAGAATGGCCACCCTTTGGGGTGCTCGTGGTTGCACTATTGATGACTAACTTGGTTAGTTTCTTGCCCTTTGGCATGTCTTTGTTCTTGTTGTTGGTAAGTTTTTTTCTCTTTTGTTGGCGGTTGTTTAGATCCATTTCTTTTTGTTATTCTGAGACTAGAACCATACCATGTTTGTGTCACACGTTTGTTCATAACTTAGGTTAAAACTGTTTACCTCGTAATACACTAAAATATTCATAGTGCACCAACATGAGAGATTTTCCTTATTGAGGCAATTTATAATGTTGACATAATTCCCCTAAACAAAGAGAGATTTAAAACCCATTTCACCGTCTACTTTAAGTAGCTTTAACTTCCACATAGTAACTAGCATACACTCCACAATGACGGGCATAGGGTGCTATTAAATTCCCTTCATTATCTCTTAGGATACCCCCTCCACCATGGTTAGTTGGAGTGCCTAATAAGCTGAACCCACTATGGTTAGGATTCCCTACAGCATCTCTTAGGATACTCTAAACCCACTTTCCGTATCTTAAAAAACAAAGCCCAAAACAAATGGTGGGGCCGTCATCTAGAATAAATTTAGAAGTGACTTCGGCATCTCTCACTTTAAACCTTTGACAAGGTGTGGGGAGTGTAATGATGAAGGGGACTTCTTGTACATTTGCTACATTTGCTCTTTATTCTCTTGTTTGCAGGTAAGCAGCTCATGATAAGTTACGAAAAAAACTCCATGCACTAACATAGAAAATTCTCATTTCAATGAATTCGTGCATAGTACGTCAAAGTGAACCAACTTGTAGTACACGCACTTCTTGAGGGGAGAATCTTTTTCTATGATGGAAAGACGCGTGACCAGTTCAATCACTATAGACGGCCAAAAAAAAGGGGAAAAATGAAAAAAAATTGAGTATTTCAATCACAGAGAAAAGAAAGTGACCATTTCAGCCACTATTTATAGACAAGGAAAAACATAAGAGAAGCCTGTACATCTTCAAACACTGATTTTACTGCTGCAGCGAAAGCCACACCCCTTCCCACCCCGAGATCCTCCTTTTTTTTTTCTTTTCTTCTGCTGTTTCTCTGTACTTATTTGGCGTGGGAGGTGTCTGCCTTCATTATAACACCATGGGGAGTAATTGTGCATTGGGTATTTTGATGGCATTACTCATTTGCTTTTGCTTCAATATTGTGGATGTCAATGGTGGGCATCGTGAATTGAAGTTGAAGGAGAAGGTGACGCATTTGCAGTTTTATATGCATGACATAGTATGGGGGGAGAATGCCACGGCTGTTCAAGTGGCACCAGAACAGAGGCCTATGAACTTTTCTGCTGGGGCTTCATTTTTTGGTCCAGTGTACGTGATTGATGACCCTCTAACTGAGACTCCCGACCCCAAATCAAGGGTGTTGGGGAGAGCACAGGGGATGTATGCCATGTCATCACAGGGAGAATTCAGTCTGCTCATGGCTCTCACTTACTCCATAGACAGTGGGAAGTACAAGGGCAGCGCATTGAGTGTTGTGGGGAAGAACATGGCATTGAGAGAGCAGAGGGAGCTGCCAGTTGTGGGAGGAAGTGGGCACTTTCGCATGGCCAGAGGGTATGCCTTTGCCCGCACCTATTCCATTCAAGGCCCAAATGCTGTTATTGGATACAATGTCACTGTCTTCCACTATGGACCTTAGCATGCCCTAAACCATTTCTTATAATTTCAGTGCTTATATAGCTTTTCAAGATTGCAAGCTGAAAGTTGTGAACAAAGATGTGTTGTGCTGTGGTCTCGTTATTAGGTCGGGGTATTGCCACCGGGCAGTCAAGATTCACACCCCAACAGTGTTATAGCCTCTCTGTATGTTGTTGTCTTGGACACTTCCAATATAAATATAAAAGAGCTCAAATGTCTATACTGTCCTTGAATTCTGATGTTACGGTCGACCACCTCTAGCTTTTGGTGGTTATCATATAATATGATACAAGTTTTTACTTACACTTTACAAACCAGCTTTTGGTTGTTGGTTCCATTATAATACTGTAAATTTTTTTGTTTTTTTGGTGGCATAAATAGATCTTCTTCTGTTTTTCTGATGAAGTAAGTTCAGAATTACATAGATCTCCTCATCTCTACTCGTGTTTTGGATTATATATAGTAGATTGTAATTGTTAAGTAAGCATATATCTAAATCAAAGTTTTCCTCGACTAAACAGCCAAGACCAGGGGAAGTTCAACCTAGTTAAAGTCAATGGGGGAATGATCCTCACCCTATGAATTTGACTCTCTAAAGTGAGCAACTTTTATATTAAATGTTTTATACTGTGTACCCAAAATTTTAAATATGGAGAGAAAAACCACTCCATTCAAAAAATATGATAATCACTGAAAAAATACAGTAAATAACATTTTTTAATTTTTTTTTTTTTGGGAAGAAATAGAGCTATATTATTTTATAGAAATAATACACACTGTTAACAAAAAAGTAAGCGGAGGCCACAGAGACAACACCAGGCAGCTAAAAAAAGAGCCCAGTAAATAAAAACAAACACCAATACACCAACCGGCAGCAAATTGGGTTGGTCAAACACCAAACCTGCTTATTGTTTTTCAGAAGAGTGGGCAACATGCCTATCTTCTTCTCTTGTTCTCACCATAGACTGGAAAGGATAATAGTCATCAAAACCTGCAAATGCAAACGGAACAGAATTATACATATCACCTACGGTGCCAGGATATGCCCAGCCCCTCCACGAATCCCCCCTAATATGGATATGTGCTGATACGGATAAGGATACGTACAGGATACGTACAGAAACCTCTTGGATACATCGCAGATACGTGGGCACGTATCCATGACATATTCGGGAGGTTTTCATACGTATCCCGTACATATCCCTCACCAAAAACATCTTTTTAAAGTGTTAATTCATTTTTATTTTATTTTTTGACTTTCCTATTCCCTAACACCGAACCCTAAAAACTAAATGAATAAAATAATACACCCTCACTCATTTTGTATGTTTTGAAAATTTGAACACGGATCCTAGTATATTTTTCAAATTTCAAGTTTTGTCTGTATTCATGTTGACACGATATTCGTATATCATATGTCTGGCAGCCACATGATCAATCAAAATGCAAAGTCTTAAGTATATTGAATGTTTTGAACATTGATTCAAGTTTTGTATTACTATTTCAGTTTTTTATGGACTAAAAAATGAGTAAAATGAGTTGATATATATATATATATATATATATATATATATATATATATATATATATATATACACACACACACACACACACACACACACACAGACGTATTCAAAACGTATCATATCCAAGGGTTTTTTAAATTGACGTATCTGCATATCGTACCTGTACCGATACTTGTACCCGCATCCTGGCAACGTAGCATATCACCCCACAACACTATGGGGTTTTTAGCAGGAGTCTCAACTGATCCATTCCGACAAAACTACTGATCCACTCAAAAATATTTTGTTTTTTAAAACCCAGCATGATATAGAAATTAAAGTTACTGAAAAAAAATTATCAATGAGATCACAGTTTTACATTTTTATACAATAGACTAAAAAATACAAAAAAATTATGGTAGATTTATATGAAACCATCATATTTGGTAAATATGATTTGAATATGATCAAAAGAGACGATGTTTTTATATGTTCAAAACAGCTTATGGTAATACAGACATACTTTATTTTAGGAATTTCACAACCTCATTTTATTCTTGTAACCTTGCACTACAAATCAAAATAACTTATAATGAGAAACTTGAGTTGTTACAAAGGAGACTAGATTCATTACAAGTTAATATGGCTCTTTTATTGGGAAGATCTTAAACAGCAGGTGTGTTGGTGATGACTGACCTTAACGCATGGGCTGTTTAGCACTTGTTGGGTGTTTTTGAGATTTAAAGCTAGTGTGTTCAACACCACTGTTTACGTGAGGCCCTCTTATTGTTCCCATACGAATATATACCATGTGTTCAAACTTAGGTGTATTTTGATGATATATTTTATGATTAGCCATTAGGACTGAAATTTTACTACTCTGCAGTCATGGCCTGGTCTTATCTTAAATGTTGCACCTCCCGTCTTGTTCTGTTCTCTTGTCAACAGATATGAGGCTGGTTGTAATTCCTTTTATTTTTACACTTCAAACATTTTTAAAAAAAAAATAAAAATTTGCAAGTTGATATGTGGAGGTAAGAGAATGTCTCTATATTTCACACCAATGGAAAATTCCATTAATTGTCATTGTTTTCTCTAATTCGATTCAATATAAAAATAGACATTCAGATCCCCTCTTATTTGTTCCTTGAGCTCTTGCAGTTATATTGCTAGTCGAACTGCCACTACAATGTTATTTCTACAAGTTTGCTGTCCATGGACTTTTTGTTTACAAAGCCTTGTTGTTTGTTTGGTCACATCATTACTAGATTGGAAGATTCTTAATCATTTCTTGTTCAATTCTCTATATCCAATTCTTAGCAACATCAAATGTTATGCTAATATTTTACTCTCCAAAACATTTCCTTTATATTGGGGGGCTTGGTCCAAGTTTTTCTATAATGTTCTATGCTCATCAATAATTGTGGATATATTTTGTAACCCCGGGCTTTACAGAAGTTCATGCAATCTAATACCCTCGTCACCAGTCGGTGTGTTCATTGTTGACTATTAGAACATACCAAATGTTTAAAATTTTTGCGTGTGATTGATATAATCACTGGTGCGTGCAACCTAACACACTAGTCGTTTACATGAGAGTCTCATCATTAGTGGGAGCGTTATATTTCGAACACCCAAACTCTTTTCTAATTGGTTTGACAAAGACTTGCAGACCATCTCTTCCAACCCAAACGAAGCAATAAAGTGGGTGAATGGCAATATTGTAGCCTACCCTGCCACCAATATCAAATACATCGCTGTGGGAAACCAAGTCTTGGGAAAGACGGATATGGGCCGATTTTTGGTTGGCGCAATGAACAACATACAGATGGCACTTCATAAATGTATTCTGCAGAATAAAATCAAGGTCTCCACAGCCCACACGGACACGGACATTATTGGACCATTTGCTGAGAAGGTGAAGAACGATATGAGTTCTGTTCTTGAATTCCTTGCTGCTCAGGTCTCTCCCTTCGTCATGGCCAATCTCTATCCAAATATTACCTACGACAGCAATAGGCATTCCTACGACTTAGATCACGCCGTGTTTAAATCCACAGCCTAGCCTATTACCGACGGAACTCGGATCTACAGCAACTTGTTATACAGAAGTCTGTACACTACGAAAAGCCTAACCAGTATTTACAATTTAATCTTTTGTAAATGGCTGCGAAGCCATGTTATAAATGGTGTGCAATTGAGGGGTCTCGAATCATCGAGGTAACTGCTTTTGTTTCCTGCACAAGCTTCTGGACAACAAATTATTGCAGCCGCGACGTGTGCTCAATGGGGATCACAACGTTGATGATGTGGTTTTCTTTCTTGTCAGTTTTTCCTTCTTGTTGGTCGCCATCTACCATCTCCACCTGTAGGTGTCACGAATGCCATATGAGGTGAGTATTTTCAATGTTCCTTTTTCTCGTGACACATGCTAGAGGGAGGTAAAAATAAAAAAATAAAATCCAGACTGACAACTTGTGCTCCCAGACTTTAGTAGTTATAATGGGATCCAACACCTACCGAGGAAGTGTTAAAAGGCTCCTGCATGCCATTTACAACTTCTAGAAAACCTTCAAGGGAGGTGATACACCAGATTAGAACGATCTGATTCCTTTATTGGATTGCTACACAGCTACTAGAAAACCTACAAGATCTGTAATTTATTGGCACAATATAATCAAACAGAATAAAAGGGTAAGATGCAAAGTGAATTCAGAAATGAGGTTAGATATCTATGGTAACAAAAGAAGAAAAGTGTTAATCACAACTACTTTTATTGATCATGGAGGAACAAATACACAAGTATTTTTTGTATTAATGAAAAGACGCTGAACAATATTTGCATAAGATAGAAATTAAGGATAGACTACTGTAAAACAAAACAGGGTTCGAAGTAGATCCGAAGAATTGAAGATGCTTTGCTCAACATGAGCTTATTGTACTCATAGAAATGTGAAAAGAGAAGCAGTGAGCGATTATGCCGCATGCACTGGTTACTGCTCTCAACTAAACTAAAACTAAACAAATTGCATCGTGAAGACAATCAATTTTGCATGATGTCATTCTTATCTCAAATTTGCGGTTACAACTCTATTTGGTCATAATTTTTATTTCTATTGTGTGAATTATGACTTAATGGATTATATCTGTCATAACAAAAATATTTTGAGAGGGCTCTTCCATGTAATAACATATATAGGTAATAGAAGTTTTATGAATATCACATAACTAAATCTAAAATACTAGTTGAATATCAATGTAAATCTTGTCTTGGCTTTGTTTCCTGTGTGTATCAAATAGTATCGTGTGATGTAAGCTATTTTGTAGACAGAAAACAACTACATACATGTTAGATCATACAAGATTGATTTTTAAAGTTATCACAATCGATAGGTTTAATTAAGAATACATTGTCACCACTTTGTTTTGTAGAAGTCTATTTCTTGCAATTCCTATTGGGATTGCAACTATGGTGTATAGAATAAACTATCATAATAATTACTTTCATTATTGGCAGTTGTTTTCATGACACAACAACACTTTTTGGTTATACATACATCCGCCATCATGCCCACATATCAGCATTTCCATTGCACAGTTTGGTGCAATTGCTAGTCAAAGGAACTGTCATACAAGTTTGGTGTTAGATTGATGCCTTCGATATTCACATCCACGTGTTAATAACAACTTTAAAAATGCAAATAATAAACATGTTTGGTGTTAGATTGATGCCTCTGATATCCATTCACCTCTGTCAATGTCAATTTCCATGATTATGATAATAATCATGGAATAATAGTAAGGGAATTGACATCACCCTTTAATGACATCGCAAAAAAGTGATCAATCTTGAGGGTCATAAAGTTGGATTTACAAGAAATTTCAGTTTAATACTAACAAAGAAAATGATTCACTCTTGTTCACATTTATTCTTCTGTAGTCAAACATGAAATTTTATAAAGAAATTCGGTGCTGAGAGCATGGACTTCCAAACAGGTAATTGTTGGCATCACAAAGGTCTTCCAGCGTCAATAAACTTTGGTCCGATAGCTAAAATTGATGAGATGGATTCACATATCTTAGTGGTTTGTTTAGTACATAATAACTGATACTGCCTGCTATGATCAAGGAGATAAGATGGTTGATGAAATTCTTCCAAGCAATTGAAGTGGTCTACATCTGGCAGGGTCTAAATAAGTCTATTGATTTTCTTGCCAAAATTGCCACTGGCTTGAGAATAGGCATGTGCTTGATTAATGAGTCGTAGAATACAGAAAGGTTTGGATTTGAATACTCTAGTGACTCTCATCACACTAAATAAAGTTTTGTCCAATGAAAATGTTGAAGATGTGGAGTCTAACTGCAAGATGAAGTGGCAGTTTACTTTTTCTTGCTTTTGGGAGGAATGCATGGCCATGGATAAAAATAACATTATCTTATTAATAGACGGGAGTTGTTATTTTTATGTTTATCTTATTTATATGCATGTCTTATTTATAAGCGTGGTTGTTATTTATATATATGCTTTACTCTTTAGAATTTGATATGCATGTCTTTTACTAGTATTTATAGAGCGTACACAAGTTATATATATGCTTGCTTGTGGTTGAAGCAAACTTTTACAAAGAGGTACACAAGTTATATATATGCGCATGGATTTACTCTTTAGAATATGAAAAAGAGATAAATTTGTATGAAAACCCCTCTGCCGCCAATAAGGTATATCTCACAGAAAAGTTTGTTTAATATGGAGATGTCAGATGGTGATTCAATAAATGATCATTTGAATGAATTCAACATGGTTACTAATCAATTAAACTCGGTAGGAGTAAGTTTTGATGATGAAGTTAGGGCTCTTTTGATTTTGTGCTCATTGCCTGAAAGTTGGAATACTTTGGTTATGGCTGCGAGTAATTTTTATTTCTGGTTCAAACACTTTAAAGTTTGATGATGTTATTGGTGTGATTCTTAGTGAAGAGATGAGAAGAAAAAGCACATGTGAGTCATCTAGTAATGCTTTGAGTGTAGAGAACAGGGGAAGACAGAAGGAAAAAATAAAAGGTCTTAAACACCATGGAAGGTCTAAGAAAGGCAGATCTAAATCTAGAAGCAAGATGGTATGTTGGAATTGTGGAAAAGCGGGACATGCAAAGAAAGATTGTTGGTCTTTAAAATCAGGGAAATATCAACAAGAAGGGAGCAAAGAAGCAAACATAGCAGGTGATGTGTTACGAGATGCTCTTTATTCTTTCTTTAGATAGTAAATCAGAATCTTGGGTTGTAGATTTTGGTGCTTCATTTCATGCAACTCCTCATAGACAATATTTTCAAGATTATGTTCAAGGGAATTTTGGGCAGTTATATTTTGGCGATGATGAGTCATGTAGCATTGTTGAAAAAGGTAGTGTTCATATTAAATTGTTGAATGGTAACACTTGGGTGTTGAAGAATGTCAGGCATGTTCCTAACTTGAGAAGGAATCTAATTTTTGCAGGGCAATTAGGAGATGATGGTTGTATGGTTATATTTACAGCAGATTCTTGAAAATTTACCAAGGGTTCTCTTGTGGTAGTAAGAGGTAAGAAAGTAGGTACTTTGTATTCATCCACTGTTAGTACTAATCCATCTTCTATTTTAGCTACTACATGTATAGACACAACTCTATGGCATTACAGATTTGGCCATATGAGTGAGAAGGGGATGAAGATTTTACATTCACAGGGAAAGTTGTCATATTTGAAAAACATAGACTTAGACTTTTGTGAACATTGTGTGTATGGGAAACAAAAGCGTGTGAAATTTCTCAAGGTTGGATCAACCAAGAAGGAGCACAAGTTAGAGCTTGTTCATACAGATGAGTGGGGGCCTGCTCAGGTATCTTCTCTTGGTGGTTCACGATATTTTATTACTTTTATTGTTGATGCTACTACGAAGGTTTGGGTTTAATGTATAAAGAAGAAATCTAATGTATTTAATACCTTCAAGAAGTGGAAAGCCTTGGTTGAGAATGAAACAAATTTGAAGTTGAAGTGTCTTAGATCAAATAATGGTGGAGAGTACTGCTGCAATAAATTTAATAACTATTGTTCACATAATGGAATCCGTAGGGTGAAGACAGTTCCTAGAACACCACAACAAAATAGTGTGTCAAAAAGAATGAACATGACTATCATGGAACGTGCAAGGAGCATGAGATTGCATGTTGGATTACCCTTATAGTTTTGGGCAGATGTTGTAAATATTAATATTTACTTGATAAACAGAGGACCTTCAAGTGCTTTGGAAGGTGGAGTGCCCGAGGTGTTATTTTTATGTTTATCTTATTTATATGCATGTCTTATTTATAAGCATGCTATATTTAGGTTATTTGTGGTTGAAGCAAACTTTTACAAAGAGGTGCACAAATTATATATATGTGCATGGATTTACTCTTTAGAATATGAAAAAAGAAATAATTGTATTGTATTCTTCAAGACTGAATAAAGGAAAAGACTGACTTGTATCTTGTGTATGTAACCCACATTGGGTGAACTACGTTAAATCTTAGGTTTATTTTGTAATTGCATGTTTATGTTATTTTTGTTTTATCATTTTATTGTTCATCTATGTTTCAATCTGCATGTTTATGTTATTTTTGTTTTAATTTCATTTTATTGTTCATCTATGTTTCAATCTTGACTGAAACGAGATTAGCCCTTTTCATCTGCAAGTGCACATATATAGGCATTTTCTTGCTTATCTTTGGGTCTATTTATAGTGTTAAGTCTTAATATCTTGGTGAGGGAGATATATTATGCTGGCATTCTCCCAAGGGACTATAACCATGGTCAGAAAACTTCCGCATTGTGTTGTGTGAAAACTAATTGCTCCCCCTTATTTAATTATCTCTATGTGTAGGCTTCGATCATTTGTGTCTGCAATTATTTACATAGGAGTAAATGATGATAGAGGGAGAATCTTGGGGCACATCACAATTCATTCTGTCTAGCGTCATAATATGCAGTGTTGGTGATGCCATCTGGGGCACATCACAATTCATTCTGTCTAGCGTCATTATGAGTGTTTTGCCATCTTGTCATTTCATGCTTTTTCCTCGTTTCTTTCTTCACTCAGTCAAGGGTTAAATTTGAAGGCCATTTAGATGTTTTTTGTGATTTTAACTGTAAATACTTGGAGATTTTTGAAATAACTGTCACAGACGACTTACATATTTAAAATATAACCTTCATTTTTAGTATATATTTATACGTAAATTATATTAATATATAATACATATGGTTAAATAAATATAGAATGTTCTTTTATATATTTTACTAAGATGGTATAAATAACATTTTTTTTGTATTTTTAACGGGGCAATATTACAAATTTACCGTCGTGGAAAAATTGTGACAGGCATAGGTGGCCATCAAATTTAACTCTTTTTGACATTGGGTCTAGTGTTAGTAAGAATCAAGTTAGGAGAGTTTTATTTGCGTTGTTCCCCATTTACTATGTTAGTCTTGATGACATAGTTGTGGTGCATGATAATATTTTGTTTCTTGCACGTGCATGCTTCTGATATACTAATCTTTGATTGGGCACACGTTCATCCTATAGGGATGTGTTCAAAGGAGGCTTAGGAAGCACCCCGCCTATGAAGTCCATCAATCAAGATATAGACGCTAAAGTGATTTGACAAATCTGAGTAATTCCAATAAATTCTAATCCTTACAACATACCATTTTGAAAAATATATCCAATAAAGCTTCGGTAATTCCAAGCACCAGCCATGTTACCCAAATAGTTGATAAAAGGCCGACTATAGAGAGTGAACCCAATAAGTATCTAAGCTTTTTTCTCCTCAGAAATTGGTCCTAATGCCTTCTTCCTACCTAGATGTTAATGGTTGTAGCAAATTTCAAGATAAGAATTGTTACATTAAAATTAGCTGATAAATCTGTCAGGTTGAAGCTCGGGTGGGTTCTCATTGTATCCACCGTTAACAGTGACAAGAGTATGAAATTATGAAACATTTGTGTGCCAAAAAACAATAATGTGAGAATACATGAATCATGGTGTACTTCATTTCTTCAAAATTTGTAGTGGGTCTGCATTGAGAAGTTGATAACAGCAGTAGAGGTAGCAGGAAGAAATAATGAGTTACATCTTAGACAAGGCAAGTTCATCAATGCCTCCGAGAATCCTCCGTACTTCATTTGCTAGCTCAATGACTTCATCATCTACATGGCCTGTAGTTTAACATAGTCAAAACACAGGGTATTGAATTCATTGTGACCATATAAATGCCCTTACAAAAATGCATATACAAGTATGAAACATGGGCATTCAAGTTTACTTACCAATGTCGTACAAGGTTTTTTCCAACTGAAAAAGATAATCACGGTTGTTCCCACATGGACCAACAGCTTTTGCAATTTGCCTGAAGAAAACATGACTTGTAAGAAAGACTACTAACCTCCAAATTCAATGCTGAGACACCAAATCACATCTTTATTTTTTGCATCAAAACTAAAAACCATGACATATCCTTTTATCAAATAACTAGTATACAAAATACAGAGCATAAGTAATTGCAGAAGGCCCAGATACACACACAGAAACCAAAGAGAACTCAAGAACAACCTACACATTGTCAAGAAAAAATGTAGCTATCATCGATTAAGTACAATATTAATGTGGATAGTCACACCCAAATCCCAGATTTAGAATCGAAGTATAAGTGTATTAAATCAAGCAGTAGCTACAGATGAAAATTGTTACACACCCTGCCATTTCTTCCAATGGAGCTGGACCTAGAAAGTACTTGTTTGAGATTTTGTCGGGAGTAGAAGTGAAACTGCAAAAGCAACAAGTTTGAGATTTTGTGAGAAGTAGAAGTGAATCTGCAAAAGTAACAAGACCAATATAACTCAGTTATTTTTGTCTAGGACGCAAAACATGAAGCATAGTATGTGGAACAACTTTGCTTCTAGTTTAGATCATTACTATGTGTACCCTGTATTGAAACTATGATAAGATTTAGCTCTGACATCAAAGTTGCCAAAATAAATTACTGTAGATTAGGTACGTACACTAATACTCCAGTCAAAAATGGGGTTTCAGGGTCTGCCTCCTGCAAATATCAAATCAGATAGAATTTAGAATTTATTTATTTTTACAATAATATTGGGCAGTTCTCATAATAGCTATTTTTGTATGTCAAATTAACATGCCAGAGCAATAGTGGCAGCCATAGTAGCAACTTTTGTACGGAGAGTATTAAACGGTGGACATAAAATATGGAAAAAAAAATGGTGCATACAAAAAATATGATAAATACGAAAAAAATACGAGTAATTTGTTTCTATAAAAAATATGATAATTTTAATAATGAAACACACAACTATACAACAAATTAAAAATTATTAAAGTTACAAAGATTTCCGGCTTAAACTTAAAACATATATGCATTAACTAAAATGATGGAAATAACATATTTTATGTCTGTAACTGCCTTTAATTAGTATGGTTAGGCTATTACAAAAATAACAACTTCCAATCAGATTGGCTGGATTCTAGGTAGTTCCACGGTTTTTGGCTTTTTCTTTTTGGTGAACAGATTTGTTAAATTTGTAATTATTTACAGCTGCATTTTTCCTGGGCTTTCTCTGAATTTTTAACAATCAAATTCCGAAATGGGGTTTCGGGAGTTCCATACGGTGAGCTGGGGGAAAACGCGAAAATACGGCAAATTTATAAAAAACGGCCGTATTTGGGAACTATGGTGGCAGCATATTGTTTGTCAGTCACCATAACTTTTACTTCTCCTCAGCATGTATTTCAAATCTATCTATCATGTCTCCAAATCTGATTTCGCAATTGCAAGTAGACTTGTTTACATATAGTTGTCTATTGATATAAATTGAATTCAAGACTTCCACACATTCTAAGATAAAAAAAGAAAAAGAAAGCACCATCCAACTTAGTTTTTCATGTAAGAGGAATAAGTCTTACTTGATAGAAATCTACATGGGCCTGAATGTCATATTCGCACTCCCTCCTCTCCAAATACTGATTGACATTACAAAGTCGGGTGTTATTAGTACATGAATATGGTATTTCTCATGAATTAACAAAGAGAAGAAAAATATGGTGTTTCTCATATATTAACAACAAAAGAAAAATATGGTATTTCTCATATATTAACAAAGACACAAGGAAAACTCCAGTGCTTATTTGAGCATTCACCTCTAAAGCCAATTTTTCCTTCTCAGGACCTCCATTGACACAGAAGGCTGTACCCCCACTGAAAAAAACAATGAAAACAGAGTCGGTACATCTGAAAAAATGATTGAGTGCACAAAATTTAGTCTCCACCTAAAAAAACAAAAAACGGAATCCAGAGACCATTAACCTAATTTATGTAACCACTGCCAGATGATTATTCTTTGCAATATACGTAAACAGCTAAAAACTTTCACGGTTTACAAACATGAAAATGAAATTATAACCTCATATAGATTACCGCGCTTGATTTCAAAATGCAATTACCTTACCTGTCTACTATATCTCTACAACGCAAACAAGTAAAAAAAGTCAATAGTATACACAGGGTACAATACTTACACAAATTTCTCCTTCTTGGGATTCCAATGTGCAAGTTCGAGCTGGGAAATCAGGAGTTCCACGGTGATCAATACAAGCTGCAACGTCCAGAAATAGATTGCATTAAATTACATAAAACACATTCACCTACGGTATTCATGCACATTCTACCCAACCATGTCAGATTTTTTTATTTGGTGATATAAACCTTCTGCTCACCTAGATCAAAAACTCTTTTGTATCCCTTGATGAAGCCAACTACTTTGTCATCATATTCAAAGCCTGGTCTCCACACCAATGACCCGTATCCAAACACCCACATCACCATCTCACCAAATCTGTTAATACACTAATTCCAACTAAATCTCAATAACCCAAAAAGAACACCCAATTGAATTAAAAAAAAAAAAAACTCTCAAGATTTCAATTACAACCCACATCAAGAAATATATACCCGCATCCATATACATTGCAAAATCCCCAAAAAAAAATGTATTTCCATAGGAACAGAGAAAACCATACATTGTAATAAACCTTGCAGCCCTGCCTTTGTATATGACTGCCCCCTCTTTATGACTGCAAATCAATTGATTCCGCTGTTCTGTGATAAGATTTGGCAAGTCTGGCCTTAAAAAAACCAAAGAATATGGTAGAATGTCTCCAAAGATGGGGAAACCAGGAGGCCGCGGAAAAAACTCAGAGCAACCCCACCCAGATGGCGAAACGGCCTCAACCAAAAACAAATTATGATAGGGCAGAAGGGCACCAAATTGATCCTACAGAACAAAAACCTGGCAAAACCAATGTGACCCAACTCAGAAAAACAATCCAAAACCAAGGAGCCTCTGCAGCCCAAGTGACAGAGAATGTATCAACCTACACCTGAGCACCTGATATATATCTCTTGCAAAATGGATACACTGTATATATAGAGAGATATTTCCCAGAGGCTCCTCCTGATTTGAATTGAGCTGAATTGGTCCTCAAGGATCTTATTCCGACAGTACAAATTCTTCCTCCTACTATCAAAACCTCCGGACTTTTTAATTCCTCGGATAGCTCGTGGTTTATACTACATCATGCCATGGTATGCAATGGCATCGCATGATGATGAAATACTCTGTCAGAATTTAATTCCTGGATATTGTGGTATGTATGCATGTCATTTAACGAGGCATGGATGCCGAATCCCGATGGTAAGCGTGTCGTTGAGGATGTGGGAGGGGGGCACATCATTTAAACGGCTCGGCAGGTTCATCCCCCCTAGACTCGATTGTGTTTCCCCGCGCCGTGGAGATTAAGCTTTCAAAGGTCAAAAGTTATTAATGTTATTCGGTAAACATTCATTGAATGTGGACATATTGGGTAAACTACTAGTCCGCTGATTGATCTGCCTCTACGCGGTCTAATTTCTGTCCACGTTTTTTGAGGCATGTATATACCATTAATTTTATTTGCGGATATGTGGACAATGTCTAACACACTTTCTTAGAAGCTTGATCCACACACGAGAATCCACACGCTATCATATAGGATATTCACTAATGGGAAAATATCTTCGATTACTTTACTCATGCTCCCTCCCTCTTAGGGTTTCCAAGAATTGGAACCGGCTATTCTGGCGACATGATCGTTGGACCCCCGCACTAATGACCATAAGATGTCATATCGATGGCATGTATGCATAGTTGTCTTCGGGACTTGCATCCTCCTCTGTGGCATCTAGTCTGTCAACGTAGTTAGCAATCTCCGAAACAGTCATGCAACTCGATTCACAAGGCCAATGCAAAGCGCAGATACGAGTAGACTAATGGGATGAGGAAAGTACGTAAGAAGTTGGCAACATTTAATGCAATAAAGACATGCGCCAAAAATGATCAAACAAGGAATAAAACAAGGAACTTTGGTGCCAAACCCGCGAACTACAACTTCATTCCGACTGAGACGCGACCTTCCACTACGCAGAATTGCCTTACGAATTCAAGAGAAGTTTGAGTTATTTAAAGAACATTCAGGTGCTATGCATAAACACATACTTAATAGACATTTTAAATTAGTTCACAGATAGAAATTTTGTATTATTAATCAATCGTATAGATTTGTGAAGTTTTTTTATGCTTAAACACTTAATAACAATATACACACTGTGTGTATACCACAAAAGAAAGATAAAAAATACACAAGCAATATACACACTATGGTAATGGTATTTTGGATTGTGATATACACATTGTGTGTATACCACATAAGAGAGATAAAAAATACACAAGCAATATACACTATGCGATATGTGTATAGTATCAATATACTTATATTATCAATAACAAGATACACATTGAGTGTGGTATTTTGGATTGTGATATACACACTGTTTGTGTGATTTTTTTCTTAAGTTTTATGTTTTGTAGGGCAATCTTCTACGAAGTATATATAATTTATTGTCTAGTTTTGGGATTTTGATTTTTAAATTGTAGATGACTGATATGTATGCGTGGAAGATATATTTTGGCATTTGTTGAAGTTCCATAGAAACTTAGGAGTCGTTTTGAGTTTAGTTTGTGCTTGATCAAGCTCTTCATTGATTTTTTCAACCACATCCTCTGTCATCTTATTAAACGACTTGATTACAGAAATGGGATCACCCAATACCCCAATACCTTCCAAGTGTGGTTTAGTTTTGTCCCTCTTTCTGTTTTTACTATGTAAGGAGATGATGTTTTCGTCGTTTTGTAAGAGGGTAGTGTGTCTACCATGTTGTAATTTTTTCATAGTTACCTTCCTTGGGCTCCCATATGCTTTGTTAAATCTAAAATTGACCTCAAGATGAGCATACACCAATTACTACACATTTTCCAATTGCATGATGATCCATCCTTCTCTAGTCATAGTGGAAGTGTTCTATGTAGATGTTATGATAGCCAGTGATTGTGATGTTCCCATTGAAGTCACTATTCCAACGGAGGAAAAGATGGTAAAAGAAGGGTGGTGTCGAAGATGACACAATGGTGGCCACAAAGGTGGAAACAATGAGAGAAGAAGAAGAAATGGCGATATATGGAGGAATAATTATGGAAGATGGAGGAACAATTTTGGAAGCACAAACATATGCACTATCTAACTTTGTGGGTTCTAAAGGTGATGCATTAGATGTGAAAGGAGACCAATCCAAAGAAGTAATTGGTGGAATATTGACACTAATGGTTTGGACCTTAGATACTATAATTTTTTCTATTAAATGTTTCCCTTGTTGCACTAAATAGATCTTGAAAGTAATTTCTCTGCGTTTTAGATCACTAGCATTTATAATTGTGGCCATGGAAGGTGATCAAACGAAGAAGATGAAATTGAGAGATATAGGTGAAATGGGAGGTGATGAAGTTGGTGGATCATGGATTCTCCCAAACTTAGTTGATGGAACCTTAATAGAAGGTGTAGGAAATGGAATTGAAGTGGAAGGCCCAATTATTATCACATGTCGAATTCGTAGGGATTGTGCAATCATACTAGGGAAAAATGTGATAGTGGTGTAAACAAGGTTAACTGTAAATGTGTCAAGATTAGTCACTACTATACATAGTGCAAAAACATCTCAATTTATGTTGATTTTGTGTCGTTTCCCATTTCAAATTTTTTTCATTTTGGGAAGAAAAAATGACACAATTGTGATGTCATAAAAGGCTACTTCCCATGAGATATGTATTTGTAAAGAAACATTGATCCTTAAAAGGCTAACACACTATACACACATTTGTGTATACCACACTATGTGTGCATACCACACTATGTGTGCATACCCCAAACCTAAAAAAAAACTAATGTATGAAAAATGTGTAAACTACACACAAACATTAGCTTTGTGGTATACAGACATAGTATGGTATACACACATTAGCTTTTTAGGATTGCTTTAGGATTGTAGTATACACAAATGTTTAGGTTTGGAGTTTACACACACAGTGTGGTATACACAAATGTGTGTATACCACAAACCTAAGAAAAACTATGTGTGTATAGCCACAGTTGTTTCTTATTACGTTGTTTGATTCATTTGTCACATACGCGCAAACGTGAAACCCTTTGTATACCAAAGATTTCAAATACTTATATCATATGACGTTGTTATTCCACAATTTTTCACTCCTAGTATCCTATGCAATAAAAGCATCAATTTAGCAATTTATATGTGAGACTTTATTTATGGTATTAATTTTTGCTAAACATTGTCATTTTAGTAGCTACACATTCAGTTATATTATTCTTGCTCCAAACTACTAACCCTTTGTTTTGTAAGATGATCAGTCCAAGACATTTGGGTTTATAAATCAAATTACTAAGCTTTGTTTTTCAGGGCCTCCTCTTGAAGAACCAATCACAAAATCTTTATCATTGAATTTGATTATATTGCATCATCTTTGTTGTGTGTTTTTTATCGTTGTTCGTTTATCCCAAAAACGCTTATTTCACTAAATTGGGACATATTCCAATGAATTGAGACTCCAGTATTTCAAGTATTGGAAGAAATTCATCTCCCTTTTTGGGTATATTGGATTCCATTAGTAGCAATATCGGATTCCAATATTGTCATTATCGAACTTATTCAAGTTCTAATTTCTCTATTATTGGATTCCAATATCACTATTATTGGATTCCAATATCGCTATTATAGGATTCCAGTTTGGCTAATATTGGATTCCAATAGTGCTATTATTGGATTCCAAGTTCACCACTATTGTAATCCAATTTATAAATCTTGATTTTTGGATTTTAGTTTCACTTTTTTAGGATTTCTATTTTGTTATTACTTTAATCCCCACATAAGCCAAGCAGTCGTTATCTTACATAAGCCAAGCGGCCGCTATCTTACATAAGTGAAGTGACTACTATCTTACATAAGCCAAGCAACCACTATCTTGCATAAGCCTCACAACCGCTATCTTCAATAAGCCTAGTGGTTGCTAACTTACATGATGAAAGCGCATGCTAAGTGAAATCAGCCTAGCGGGGTCAAAGTTACATCTTTTATTTTTTGATTTGTACACGTGACTTGATTTTACTTGTGTGATTTGGCTACCTTTTTTCTAAATTTTTAGTATTAAATTCATAAATGTTGACTTCAATTTTTACAACTAGTGGTGCTATACTACACATTACCACTCACAATCATTGGCTTATGCACAGTCATTGGATTTTTTCCCCTATGGCTTTCAATACTTGTATAGCCTAGTGGCCTTTGTGACATATTTTTTTATCTTACATGCTAAAATTCAAATATTGACTCCAAAGGGAGGCCAGAAGTGGGTGATTGCACTTTAATGTGTGAATGAGCACAATTTCAAGTTCGAAAAATCACACTTGGAAGGGACAATGCTAGTTCATTGTAGTGCAAGAGAGTCGTGGCCTCATACATCTACAAAGTATGATTCATCGCACGACGAAGTATGATCCATCACACGAAGAAGTGTGATCCCTCTCGCATCGAAGTGTGATCCCTCGCACGTCAAAGTGGGATACCTCGCAAGTCGAAGTGCGATACCTCGCATGACAAAATACGCGCATTTTCAAAACGAAGTGTGAATTCACACTTGGAATAGTGATCACTCGCATATTGGAGTGAGATCCCTCGTACAGTGACGTGTGATACCTCGAATGACAAAGTACGATCATTTTCAAGATGAAGTGCGAGCAATCCCAATTGGAATAGCGAGAATAGGGAATAGATTTCGGGAATAGGTTTCCATGGACTAAATCTTATCCAATTTATTATAACCAGTATTGTAATCCAATTTATAAATTGATATTTTTGGATTTTAGTTTCACTATTTTAGGATTTCTAGTTTGTTATTATTTAATCCCCCATATAAGCCAAGCGACCGCTATCTTACATAAGCCTCGCAGTTGCTAAATTACATGATGAAAGCACATGCTAGGTGAAATCAACCTAGCGGGTTCAAAGTTACATATGCTTTGTGGTCATTAAGTTACATTTGTCTTGTGACCACTAAGTTACATAAGCCTTGCGACCTCTAAGTTACATAATACCACGATAAGCCTAGTGGTCGCTATCTTACATAAGCGTATAGGTTGTTAACTTACATAAGCCTAGCGGTCATTGTCTTACATAAGTGTATATGTTGTTAACTTACATAATCCTAGTGGCTGCTAATTTACATAAGAGTAAATTCATCTAGGTGAAATAATCCTAGTGGCTGGAAAGTTACACCAGCCTAACGGTAACAAGTTTCATAAGCCCACCAACCGCCAAGCTACATAAAACTAGTGGCCTCTAAGTTACATAAGTCTAGGCACCACAAAGTTACATCAACCCAGGGGTTAATTTTTTTGGCCTTTTATACCTATCAAGCAATTTTTAGATGACGGTAAATTTACAATATTTCCCTTGAAAAAGTATAAAACAATAGTTATTGAAATACTTCAAATTTATATTTATTTCATATTTTATGTATATTATATATTGATATAATTTTTATATAAATCTATATAAAAAAGATCGTGATATTGTAAATATGCAAGTTGCGTGTGATAAAGTCAACTACTTTTATGATTTTCCATTTTGTAAATCATAAAGAACAGCAAAGAGTTAAGAATTACATTAAACAAGTTGTTTTGAGGAAATGGATTTGAAAATGTATTTCCATAGGCAATCAATCCTTCGAGAAAATTACATAAGCATTGATCCCTCACAAGGGTATTAATTATTGTTCTTGAATTTGTGCAAGGTATTGTTGGATAGATTCATGACCCCATCTCAGTATTTTAATTTGAACTCCTTTCCATGTATTGCTTGGACTCCATGCCCAGATGACACTGTATATATCAATATCTGATGTGTCCCTTGATTTTCGCCACCATTACTTTTTCAACAAGCATTCCTCATATGTTTCTTTTTATGTATTTCCTTTTTATATGGATTCCCACCAGTGTACCCTTATCTTTTGAGTGTTTCTGTGAACATCTTATATTAGTTTTAGTTTTGCCTTGCCCATCCATATAGTTACATTATCATCAGTCGGTCTTACTGGTATCATCTTCCCCACATTCATATCCACTACTGGGTTGAATTTCTCTCAAGGTCTATCACAAATAGGTCCAACATATATATCCTTATTTGAAAGGACATTTTGACAATAGTAGCTATCCATGTTAAGACGTGGTGCACCCACTATCTGATCATACATTACGTTATCCTGAATTATTTTTGGACAAAAACAATCTCTTCTCGTCATGTTACAATTGACAAAGGGATTCTCTAGGGCATGTAGAACATTTTTCCAATATGTAATCTTTGGAACATAGTATGCTTCTCCACCATCTATTGAACTCTTTTTCCTAGCGTGTGATGTATTCCTAAATGCCTCTCTGCATGTTTGCCATCTCTTTGGGTTTTTTGAAGGGTGCCAATAGAGGATATCCTTCAAGAAAGAAAGGTTTCCCATCCATTGTTTTCCAGATCTCAATTGAGTGTGACGAGACAGGCTCCAAGATTGATGCTTTGAACTCCATGATGGACTTGTTGTCTTTGACATAGAATTTAAAAATATTTGGTTTATTGATACCCACGATTATGTGGCTACCATCTAGCAAGTGTGGTTTAACAAAGGCCTTAAAGTCGTAGAATTCCTCGATAAGGTACAAAGTCAATGTGCTGGAATCCTCTTGGCATGTTTTGTAAGTGTCCATTATTTGTAGCAAAGAGAATGTATCTAGTTTGCACAGTGTTGTTGCTAATCGACCGAATGTCCCATCTATGCCTTGATGTATGTGACCCACTAGAAGGAAACTCACATAAAATGTGTTGAAAACCCTTCTAGATGTAAGTATGAATGCAAACGTAAACAATGTACGATTTTTTTGTCACTTGCAACATTATCTAGTTGCAAGTAAAGAGTTGGTGGTTGTTTTCTAAATGAACTTGAACAACTGCTTATAGTATTAGTTGTATGAGCATCCTCATTTTTCTTCTTTTATTCCTTGCACTTGTCATATGAATCATTTTACAAAAGTGCATAATTTAATGGGCGTTTTGACGTCCCATTACTATATAACAAATCACCATATTGATTTATAAGTGGTTTTTCTAGCTTCCAAATACAGAGTGCCAATGATGTTATTTTGAAGTTTGATCCTCACTCAACAAAAGGGAGACCAAAATGCCCAAAACCCCCCGTTTTGTGCCCATGTGTCAACATACCATTCAAGGTGATGGGGAGATTAATAACATTGCTTATTGATTTTTCTTTTTTGCCCGTCCTTGGTATTGTAGTTTTCATCTTGTCCATTTTTTCATGTACAATGCTCAAATAACTATTATGATTTTGTTGTGATTGCACTCTACGTGCATAATAAGTTACATGAAAACTTTGAATGTAATCATTGTGCCATTTCTGGCATTGATCTATTTGTGCTAGTGTTTCTAGACATGAGGTCGTTGCACCTTTGTCCTTAAGCTCTATGTTTCACCATTTTCATTAAGTTTTTAGACGAAACAGATAAGGGTATGGGTTAAGGAGGAATACCTATTGTAATGGTCAGTTGGAGGTCGTTGCGCACATTGTGACTTCTTGATCCAATGCTGACTATGAGAGCTTCCTTTTGGCTAGGAGGAACTACCTGAAATACAAAACAAGACCACAAGAAAGAGTTAAACAATATATGTTAGTGGGCTGCCTAGCATATGCTAGATCCAGGAAGTGGGATACTTCCTCAGTGGCAGTCAACCCACTGTTTAATACAATTTAATACAAGGAATGACATAAATAAACAAGGTTCTATTATAGTTGATATGATTTAGGTATGTCATCCAAATACAATAAGCAAATCTAACATAACAGGTTAGGCTATGATCAAATCTGAAAATAAGGTAAATAATCAAGGTGCTGGAAAAGGTCAGGGTCAAGTTTTGGGTCACTTGGGTCAATGAGGAAAAGGCTACTGGGATCTACTATTAGTAGGATTGCCAAATACAGAGACTGACGTCAGTCTGGTATGACCGATGACGGTTTAGTAAGAACCGATGACGGTTAAGGCAAGATGATAATAACTCAATAGTTCATGGTTTTGGGGAATTTTTTGAGGCTGAATCAGAGATGGTAAGGAGTTGGTTTAGGTCTGTGGAGGTGTTGGGAATATTCAAAGGTACTCAGGAATGGAAAAAGGTGATTAAAATGGTTATGAATGATGGGAATGGTCGGGTTCATAGGAAGGCAATAGTAGTGAGGTAAAAATATAAATGGTGGTTGATAGACAAAGGTGAAGAACCCTTATAAACTGAATAGAAATGAAATGGTGCAGGTTAGAAACACTCTTACTGTTGTGCAGGTTCAATGGTTGGGTGGTGGTGATGGTTGATAGGTGAAACGGTGGTCAGTGCCGCAGAAGTGCTTCCCGGAATGCTATCGTGAATGCAAATACCTTCTGATCAATGGTTGTGTTGGATATGGCTATCTGGATGTGCGAAAGAGCTCTAGTTTTTGCTTACATACAAATATCCTTTGCTCCCAAAACTCAAGAATGTGGCTAACCTCTGAAACAAGGTTACAAAAATGGTTATATGGTAATCGACGATGGTTTAGGGTGACCGGCGTCGATTTCAGGTTGACCAATGTCGGTTAAGGTGGGATATCCTAGGTTGCCTAAAATAGTAGATCTTGGCAATCTTTTTCTAGCTTTGCTAGTTGGTGTCGGGTCTAAATGGAACATTGCACCTAGATACGCGGGAATGTGGTTAGAGGAAGAATAGGCATGTGTTTTTAGGGTTATACTAAGTCTTGGTTCATTAAGGTAAGTACGTCTAAGTCTTAGTTAGTTATGGAAACATGCTATGAATAGGTGTATGGTGAGGTGTCTAGGTGAGGTGTGCATCCATTTAATTAAAGTAATTAAATTAATAAATGGAGTGAGGGTGAGTATTGATTTAATTGTGGAGAGACATCCTTCCTTGCAAAAAGATTTTTTCTCAACTTCAGAAAAAAAAATTCTTCTCTCGATTTTTCATCATTTTCCATTGCCTTTGATGTACCAAATGGAGTAGGATTTACCTTTTGGATTTTGTAGGCGTTGTAAGGTTTTTTTTATCAAGTTTTAATTACTACTACACATGGAGGATTCATATGAATTTGGGTATACCAGTTGAGGCAATGGATCTTCAAATGCACTCAACATTTCTAGCGGAAACTCTTCTAGAATTTCTTTTAGCCTTACTTCTTGAACGGAACCATCTTGATGGGCCAATTGGTTGGTAGGCCATTAGATGAGAGATCCTTCTGATATGGAACAACCCTTGCAAAAAGGCATAGATAATTTATCAACATGCACCCCAAATGTATTGCCATCTATTTTTTTAAAGTGCACCATGTCTCCTTCACAAACATTTGTAATTGTTGCTTCTGCGAAAAAATTGTGTTCTTTTGAAAAAAAATGTATCGACTTGGCATTGACCCCCTTGGACTTGAAATTGAAGTCATTGTTTGATGTGGTGGTTGTTTCTTGGAGTTTAGAATTTCTATTCACATGAAGTGTAGTTCTTATTTCTAGATAAACTAAGTTTTTGATTGGCCAGGAAACTTCACAGTTGCGTTGTAGACTTAGATAGCAATCATTACATGTAGTTATAATATTCTCCACAAAAACATCAAAATGCGTGGGTCTATGTTCAATAAAGATAAGGAAAAATGTTTGTAATGTCTATGTTCATGAAAGTGTCTATTGAGGAAGCAATCAAGGTAGTAGGAAAGAGTTATTACACTAACAAAGGCATTAAACTAACCACAACACATTGCATTCAAATTTAATTAGTGAATTCATATCTAAATATATGAAAGATGTTATCTATACCATACAAAGATGTACAAAAATTATTATGTAATTGGGAGTTAGAGGCATGAAAATGTTGAAATATATGAATCTTGATGTCATTAGTGACAATATGTGAAAATTAAATCCAAAAGGAACAACAAATGAATCTTGGACAAACTAGACCATAAAACCATGTCACCCATTTTCATGAAGTTTCACCCAGATTCATAGGATATAAAAATGGAAGGGATTCTAATAAAATGGATTTATATATGCTAATATAAATATGAATCAATGAATGCATTCTTTGTGGCCTAATCTATAAAATTTTGTCTTAGTTTATTTGGATTAATCATGAAACAATGGGAAATTGAGATCCTTCTTTGAAACCTGAATATGCGTTCAACTCTTTGCAGTAACCTTAAAAATAGGAGATGTAAATAGGGTCCTATGTTATCCTTTCATTATTGTTAGGGCCCTCATAATTTGAAAAATCACAAGTAACACTAAGTGTAAGCTAAAGTTTAATCAGGTGTATGCAATAGTCTTAACCCTTATCTTTACAATATGTGCATCCATTAGTATAGGCTAGAATAAATCTATAAATGTGTGCATTCAATTTTGGGCATATTGATGCTTTAGAAATGGAATATGCTCTTACAAGTGCCTTATAACTTCACTGTCACTCTTATAGATGATTTTTCATCACTCATACATTATTGTAAATGTACTTCTGTATTCATATACTTGAATTTTAATTAGGACCATATTGGTGCACAAGTTGACACCTAACAGGTGGAAAATGTCAACAAAAAGGGCACCTAAATCAAGGAAACCAAGTTCAGGGTCTAAAGGGTGCCAACAATTGAATTAACACATTTGTAGAGATGTAAATATTTTCACAGAGTATGAAAATGACATCTCCATGAATTAGGAACAATGTTTTCAAGACTGGAGGGTTATACAATGGAAAATAAATGGTTGTTTTGGATGTTCTCGAGTGTTTTGAGTTGATTGGTGATATTTTCAAGAAACATCATTTGCAGAAAGAGAGGATTTATAAATGACTAGTGAGGAGCATGAAACATGGTGAAATAGAACTAGATGTGGTCAAACAGAGAAGAATAAATAGTCTACAACCAAAGGATAAAGTCATAAGGGACAATGCAATGTATAAAGGGTCAAACATTGTACACAACACAGAGGGAACATGTCAAAATTCTTACAACATGAGAGTTATGTGTCAATAAGAGCCTAATTTGGACCAATAATCAATAAACACATAAATGCACTAGCATCAGAGTAATTAATTAGTCATATACCATAGTTGATTGTCTCTGCGTAGGTAAAGAGAGTTTTTAATGATGCATCTAAATTAACAGTAGTCATGTGACGTGTTGGACCCCAGAATATTGGCTAAGTACAAGAAGGCATGTGGGTGTGCGTGACCTATTTGAAGAAGGGCATGCGGGTTGAAGGTGCGCAGGGAAGGGTTCTAGCAGGGTTTTGCAGAACACACAACACACGTGCAAGGCAAGACATGTTTTGGGACTTAGCCATATTCAAAATTCTAGGTAGGAAATAAGAAAAGTGTGACCCATCTAGAATTTATGATGGATAAGGTGCCAACCTAGCAGCTATAGGATCAAAAATAGATTATTCCATGCATGCGATGTGTTGGTATCCAATTTTTTTCTCCTTTTCGGTTTGAGCACCACCATAGATATGTCATGGAGCTTAAGGAAATATTAGACCATGTTGTATGTTGTTGGTAGCCGGGGATATGGTCTAGCTGGCACTCAGGTTTGTGGAGAAATGGATAGCACTCCAATAGGACTTGATCTTGTCCTAGTTGTTTTAGGTTGTGCCTTGCAACCAAGGTAAGATGACCTATTTTATAACCTTGTGATGGTGAAGGAGATGAAGATGTCCTTATCTTTGCTCGAAATTCTATGATGGAGACCTTGATGAAAACATGATCAACACCCCAGATCTGAACTCTCATGAGTTGTCACTTCTCAAAACATGGGTATGTTCTCAAAACAAGGCAAAGGTTACTAGAGACATTGGAAATCCTGATCTGTTATGCATACTTTTACAAATGGAATTTGATCTTCTATGGGTATACAAATGCAAATCATGGATAGTACATGATATGATCTTTGTTGTTTGGATGAATTTTGGCGGGGGATTGACAAGATAAACTGGGATAGATCAGATCTTTGACAATCTCTACAATATTTGAACAACTATCAGAAGAAATGCCTCAGATAATCAAAATGTTCCTTCAACCAGAAGAGGCACAAATGGAAGCCCAAGTTGCACTCTTCACACAATCTTTGAGAACTCACCACAAAAGCTTGAAGAAAATAACTCAATTAAACACAAAAATCCTTGATCAAACCATGCCTAAGGTGCCCCCAAAGGCTTACAGGCAATCTCTACAGTCAGGGAAGGTAAAGTGATTTTAAATTTGTCTATCTCCTTATCAGATGAAGGCTCTTCTGAACATGAGATTGCAAATGCCACTAAACTATCAACAAGAAATGGAGATTCTGTGTGATTTCTAAAGACTTTCAATGCAAGATTGCAACATGAACAATGAAAACTATCCACAAGCATTTAAAAATGATAACATACACCATATTGCCCAAAGAAAACACAGATTTAATTCAAAACTTGTTAGATTCAACAGCAGGGGAGAGTTACATGAACAATCTCAAGCTGTGTGATGGCTATACACTTGTAACCAACTCACATACATGAATTTCCAACATATGAGACATTAACCTGGTTCTTTGGTGGATTTCTCAGAAAATGAGGTTTCTCTCTAATTTTTCTCATGATTTTCAACTCCCTCCCCCTTTTACATTTCTCCAAAATGAATTATATACTTCATGCCACATTGGAGCCTTCTTTTCCAAGCAAAGAATATGTTTATGGGATCAATTATGTTACAACAACTCTTCATGATTTGCAGAAAGGGACATCAAACAGAAAAACATTCGATGAATGCCAGGTGTGCCAAAAAGTTTAAATCATTACAAAATTTGGATCATTATCCATCCTGAAGGCACATTTTTTATCATTGAGGCATGCAAACACCTTTTCACTCATCATTTTACCTTTTACCTTTCCAAATTCGCTTATGTAATTTCCAGATCTGACTTTTACGTTTTTTCACGGGCCCGAGAAAAAATTATATCAAAAATAGTCTAGATCAAGGAATCAAGCCATGAAAATGATGCCAATGATCCCAGAAGGCCAAGACGACACAAAATCATATAAAACTTGATGAAATTTGATGCAAAAACATGATTTCCAAGCTTCTTGGAGCTCCCATGGTGGCCAAAACAAATGGATGCATAGTAACCGTCGATCTCATCCACCTTTTAATATCATCCCTCCACGTGGAAGATGCAATCCAAAAAAATAAGCTTGATTTTACCTTTTTAATCTTTGAATAAGGCAGGACACATGTCAAAAAATGATTAGAAATTAATTCAGACTCATTTTTGACCGTTTTGACATTTTTGAAAAAATAGAAAAATTTGACTTTTTCCTCCGCCCCTCCGCCTTTGAATATTGGAGCTGACACGTGGCATATGGTGGGCCCCATCGAGATCACGCTTCAATTCTGTGCATTTTGACCCTTTTTGGAATTTGGGAAAATATTCACCTTTTTCCCCACGGGCACGCACCTACAATTTTCCCTTGCCACGTGTCTCCTTATGATTCGCTAGTGGACCAGCGCTTCAAATTTTGATTTTGAACCCCTTTATGAAAAAGGGAAAAAATCCCCTTCTACCTCCGTTGGCCCGCCGACTCGCCTAGCTCTGTTGGACACGTGTCCACCTGTGATTTGCACAGGGCCATTCTTCATTTTTTACTTTTTAGACAAAGACAAAAAGTTATAAAAGTTTCCTTCGGCCCCTTCCTTTGCCTTTTTTCCTTTTGGACACACGTCCTTCCCTGATTAGTTGCGGAGATTCGGCCCAAAAATTCAATTTAGCTCCCCTTTTTTGCTAAGGAAAAATTTCAAATCTTCATCCACCAGGCCGCCGACCCGCCTCAAACTGATGCCACGTGTCTTCCTCTGATTGGAGTGGGGAGAAAACTATTTTTGAAACTTTATAAATTTAGAGCCAAGAAATTCTAAGTCCCCCTGTGGCCTGAACTTCCTTTTTGAAACTGCTAGGACATGTGTCCTCTTGCGATTGGCTGTGGGGTTCCGGGCCAAAAATTCACTTTATCACTTTGAGCCATAAAACATTAAAATTCTCCAAGTCCCTCTGCCACCCGTATGCCCTCTGACCAAAGTATGTGCCACGTGTCTTCCTTTGATTGGAGCGGGGATAAAAGTGAATTTTCAATTTTAGCAAAATAGAGCTAAAAAACTCTAAGTCCTCCATCAACCCCTTTCTCCCTTTTTGATTTTTAGGACATGTGTCCTCACCCCATTGGCGGCGGGGTATCGGGCCAAAATGTTGATTTTGAAAATTTTGCAATATGAAATCAAATTTTCTTAAGGAAAGTCCGCCACCTATCAATCTCCTAGCCAATCAAAATATGCCACGTAGGCACCTCTTGCAGAAGGCGGAGCCATGAATCAAAATTTTCCCATTTTGCCAAAATTTCAAAAAGTGACAAGTTAGAAATATTTCCTGACACCCCCTAGCCAATAGGAAACTTCCACGTTACCATTACCTTCCGATGATGAATTTGATGGGAAAATGACATCCGTATGACCATCAAAATGTAAAAATTTCAAAGGATGCCCTAGAATTCAAAATTTTCAACTTAGATCGCAAATTTCTTGATTTTAAATCAATTGAAGCATGATTTGACATTATTTTCGACTTGGGAATGTGCCTCCAATTGCAAACAATTAAAATTTGATCAATTTCGACCTTTTGTAGGATCTGGTAAAGGGAAAACGACATGGCCCGAAAATTGGAAAAACCTAGGGCACTAATAAGAACATACATGGATTTTTCTCTTAAACTAAGGCAAAACAAAAAATTTATGGGCGTTTTTGGAACATTCAACTGGAGGGATGAACTGTAGATCACCAATTTTGAGAGATGAAATGTTTCTGAGCAAAACTGGATATGAAAAATCAGGGCACACTATGCAGGCTCAGAAATGGCACCAACACGATGGAAGGTTCGAGAAGAACATCATTACACAGAGTGGAGAGCTCGGATCAAAGGAGACATGATCCATTGGAGGACCACTTGGATACTTGGCAATTAATATTTTACCTCAGAAGGTATGGAAGTGAAGGTAAAAAGCTATAAATAGAGGTGTCAAGATAGCAGAAAGAGGGACAAATATACATGGGATCATCCTGAGAGAGCAGAGGTGGTGGGAAAGAGGTGAAGCTCTGCAGAAATATCATGGAGGATTCTATTGGTTGGGAATTAGAGAAAATAGAGGAGAAATAACATATTTAGAGGGATGGGTCTGTATTTATCCTTGTAATATGAATGGCATAGTTTGGTTCCTCATGCATGACCTTGCTTTGCATTATTGCATTGGTATGTTATGGCCTTAGTGAATGTAATGTGGTTACTGAACATATGAATATAAGGATCTGTTCTAAAGTATATCTGTGTTCCTAAGTATAATGCCTTTCCTTGGTGTTATGAATCATTTCTATGTTGTCTGTTAATTCTTTTTTTTTTGATGCATTGATGTGGTACTCATCCTAGGTTATCAGAATGAATGCATGGTTCTTTTCCATCTTTTACACTTATGTATCTGTTATAGATGATGTATTCTCACAGGACTCACATAAAGGAGAGGCTCAGCACCCACGCATGCCTCGGGTGAGCACCCAGTGCCTGCTGGGTGATAGGCCGACACGGATGGGATTAGACTGTTGTTCTAAGGGTATTAAAATTGACTACATATTGGTTCCATTTCTGAGACCTCTTTTCAAAGTTGTTATGAGAAATGGCATATGTTCTTTTCCCTGTGATGCATGATGACAGAACGTCTGACCTTAGAAAGTGTTGAAACATAGTTTAAGAGCACAGAGGATTAAATTTCTCAAAGATTTAGCACTGGACATGAGTTTGATGCATGTAGATGGGTAGAAGAGAACCTATACCATGAGTTATACGAGACATTCTTCTATTGTTTTCCAGTAGAACTATATGAATGGCTTTCAGCATATGCATCCAGATTGAGTTGGTACTACAGATTGCATGTATGGACCCAAGATGATTATTAGAGACTGTTGGATGAAGATCTGACTTGGATGCGTGTTGTTGATCATTGGTGGAAAGGAGTGTTGACTGGTTATACTCTAGAATACGCCATTTCTACGTATTCTTGCCTAGAATTTGCTGAGTTCAAGTTTTTGAGGGAGCCTAGAGGATCATTTTTGAGTGTTATTCCGTTGGCCATGAAGATCTTGGTCATTACCCTAAGTTTAAAGGCATTTCCCATGGCCGGCTAAGCTTCTCTGAGTGTTGGGCGAGGAAGCTAGGGTGGAGGAAGATGACATACATTGTGGCTGAAAAGGAAAGGGAGGAGAGACAAATCAAGTATAGTGAATCTCGTCAAAGGGAGATGACTAGATAACATGAGGTTGTAAGTGTGATGGATATGTGGAGGCAGGCGTTGTGGGAAGGAGTTGAGGTTCACGTAGAGGACATGAAACATGAGCAGTATGTGCTACCCCATCTTAGCAAGCGCAAGAGAGAATCCCCTTCAGCTTCTGATGAGAGTTCGTCACATGGAAAAAGGATAGCCATTTGCGTGCATCTGAATCCACTTGGTGACCAACCCCTGGCACTTGGTTTCCCAAATCAAGGGAGAAATATTGTTAACCCAGTTAGTATCGGTGGGAGTAAATGATATGTGCCCAGGAGATATAATTTCTCATTCGGAACATCCATGGTTGCGTAAACCATTCCAGTATTTGGAGGAATTTTTCGATAAGGTGCAAGTATGCAAGGTTTAGATATCACATCTTAGAGTGGCACAGGACACACAACTGGCAGTGGGACAATATCACAAACCCTCGGTGTGCAGTTTAGTGGAATGTTGGGAACACTAGGCACGACCACTTCTAGCCATTTTCCAGTTGTAGGAGGTAGATCTAGTGGTATGGGGGCTGGAGGACCTGGTGGACCTAGTAGATCTAGAGGATCTAGTGGGTCAGGAGGAATGGGACCTGGTGGATCCAGTGGATCTAGTGGAGGAGAAAAAATTGGAGGGAACCAAGGCTCTGGATCAAGAGGACAAGGGCCTCAACCACCTCCAAAAGTATTCTTTGAGATGTCTTTGCACTTACCAGACTACAGGGGTATTGAAGATGCTACAAAGCATGTGCACAAGTGTGAATTACTATGGTGTGTGAAAGGGATCACTACCCTGGAGTGGAAGGCAAGTCAATTTGTAATGACATTGCAAGGGTGATTGCATAGTTGGTATCGAAAGTATGACCCCCATAAAACATTGGTAGATTACACTGCATTGAAGAACACCTTCCTAGCAGAATTCCATATCCTTGAATTTGAGAAGAAGAGCATCAATGCTATGAAGGATATCCAACAAGGAATGATAGAGAGTATGGAACACGTTTCAAGACTCTCTTGTAAAAACTATCCTATGACATCCACCCTTCTCAACATGCTCAATGGTTTTTTGGAGGATTGATAACATTTTTTAGAAGGGATCTATCACACAAGACTTTCACATACCCACGCGAGGCATTGGAAGCTTCCCTGCGCGTTGAGGCTATTGGGAGCGTTGATACTGGTGTTTGTCCTTTTCTAGAGGCTTAAATTGCTGCAATGGCCAAGCAGTTGGAGAAGTTGTCTGCAAACTCAACGCATGAAGTTCGTAGTAGGCTTTGGTGTACAAAATGTGAAGTGGAAGGGCATGCAAAGGATAGTTTCCCTCCGAAGTTGGTATGCACTATAACGGTAGACTATGAGATTTTCCATGGGGATCATGATGCAAGTAGTTTCCCTCTACTACAACATGTAATCCACAAGAATGTTTCTTGCTATTGTAATATCTATACCTCTACGACCCATGATACCAAGGATTGTAGACTGATTGATCAGATCCATGATGTTATTGATCTTGGTGTGTGCTAGAATAGTCTTGCAAGTAGTTCCAAGGATGATGATCATTGCTATGAAGGGCACGTAGATGGAAGAATGTGTGGAAGAGGTTTTCATAGAGGATTTCATGGTCGTAGTTAACATGGTAGAGGACAAAGTAAATTCCCGTGAGGAACCTATTATAACTGTGGATCTACAGAGCATTACAAACGTGAATGTATTGATCTTTTATAATGCTTGTGGTGCAAAAAGAAACATAAGTAAGAAGAGTGTCCAAAGATTTATGAGCATATGAACCAACATCACCAGAAAGAAAAAGGTGTTGGGATGGTGAGCAATAAGAAATCTGATTCATAGTGGATGCCAAGAGTGACACGTGAGTCAGGACTAGAACATGTATTGGTGATGATGCGAGCAGAGGCCACACGTGGCAAGGAAATTCCAAGACAAAGGACATTGGTTTCAAGAGAGGAAGTAGTACATGGAAAGTATCCAGACCCGGCTCATCAGAAGGAGGTGTATTAAGAGACTATGGATGTGATTTGGAGTTTGCAAAGGGAGATCTAATATCTAAAGGAGTAGTTAAAGCAGATGGAGCAAAGGAAGAATGCCGAGGATCCAAAGGAATACCTGGATGAGGTCAAGGAAGTATGTAGGATGTTAAGGCAAGAGAATATTTTTCCCTTGCTAGGAGAATGGATGAGGGAGAAGGTACCACGTGCTGGAGCAAAGCGCGAAAGACAGGTTTTCCATAAAAACTTTGCTCCTCACAACATTGAATATGATAAGGAAATTACATTGAATTCCGTTATTGATGGATGGTTTCTGAGTAATATCCTCATTAACACAGGACCAGAGGTCAATGTTCTTACCTTGGATGCCTGACATCAAATGGGAAGGCCCACATTACAACCATCTTCGAATGTGTTATATATGGAAAACAAGACAAATTCAATGCTCACTGGGGTCTTGAAGGATGTGGTTATCACTGTTCAAGGGGCTAAGTTCACTAGGTACTTTTAATTATTGGCGCTCGCCGAGGAAGACAACTTTCCAACATTACTTGGGCGTCCATGGTGTTATAAGAACAATGTCGACCTGTGGTTTAACAAAGGGTATATTAGCTTTGAGAACAAGGAAGAAAGGGTGATTATCCCTATAACATATGGGAAATCAACACCCTATACTGAGCCCTTAGGAGAGGAAGTCCTCAACAGAATCTATGTGCGCTCCATCAAAGATCCTAAGATAATTCATCTCATGGAGGGAGTTATCCAATTTGAAGATGCTCAATTCTTGAGTGATTGTTATCCTGTAAAATTGACGAGGGAAATTTTATAGGTAAACATACCAAAATTTTGTTCTTGGTCCCTCGTCAGGGATCCCCTCTGCATTCAGCATGTTGCAAAGTCCCTTTCCGAGAAATCTAGATCTACGAACTTAGCCTTATTTTTATACCTTTTGGACGGGGCGCACCTTTTGTCTGTGTAACACAGGTTAAACCTGCGCCCTCTTCATTTCCTTTGGCGCACCCTTTGAGGTGTTGACACAAAAATTGATGCGCCTTCCTGTGTTGCGCCATTCTTGCATGCGCCAAGGCGCATGCACCTTCATGTCAACAAAAATTGTTGCGTCGTGTTTTGGTGCGCCAAAGGGCACAAGGAATGAAGTGTTGACAGTCTTAAAACTTGCACCAAGGGCGCAAGTATCCCCGTGTTGACACATTTTTTCATGCCAAAGGGCGCACCATTTTACGTGTCGACACATCTTTTGGTGTGCCTCTTGAAAAAGTGGTTGGCACATTTATTGCACCTTTGCCTATATATAGGCGCATCCGCCCTGTCACTTTCACCAGTCAGAAAACACGTGATAGTTTTTTTCCTCTGCACCTGTCAGCACGCCCGTTGTCCTCGTATCGCGTTCGTGGACCCCGCTTTCACCTCTCACATTCTATATATACCGGGTAGGTAGTTCTTGCTCCTCCTATGTTTTGTTTTGAGCTATTTGTATGGTAGGAGGCAATGGATTTGTAAACCCCCCCCCCTCCCTTTTTGTTGTTCTTGCTATCGTTCTCCCCCAAGCTCTTCCTCCTCTTTCCAGATCTGCTGGTGAGGAGGGCTCTGCCTCAAAAATCACTTGGATCTCCTTTGTTGTGCCCCCTTCACCATCCAAAAAACCCTGTAAAAGAGGCCTGAAAGATCACAAGCCTGTCAGGAAAGAGAAAACCTGAAAGATAGGTTTAAAACTGTGCTTTTTCCTCTTTGGCGCATTCGCCATTCCTGCTGCATAAAATACAGTTGCGCCAAGAAAGTGCACTTTCCTTGCTTGCAACACCCAATAACCCTGCACCCTTTGGCACACTGAACTTCTATGTGACATTACAAGTATTTACGCCATTGGTGCACTCTGCCCCCATGCGACACCAGCATTACTCGTGGCCAAGTATAAAATTGCATAAACGGCGCAGGCGCATCCCCTCTTACAGCAGCACAATGTCATGCAAGCCTTCCCTGCGCCGTGCCAAGCTCCCCTTTTGCGCACGTAAAGCTGATGTTACACACATTAAACCTGTGCCCTTCGGCGCACCAAAGTTCCATGTAACATGAAAAATATATGCGCCATTGGCGCACGCCTGTCCCCGTGCAACATGACAAATATATGCGCCCAACATAAAACACATGAATGGCGCATGCGCACTTCTGCTTACAATAACAAAATGTCATGTGCAGTGTTCATGCACCCTGCGTCCTTTGGCGCTAATTTGTTCCTTGTAACACCCTTCTTCTGTGTGCCATATTATTAACCCTGCAGCCTGCAACGTCCTTGCGCCCTGCGCCCTGAGGCCTTAAAATTGCTAACTCTTCCTTTTGTCAATGCTCTAATGGAAGATCTAACAGCTAACATGGCTCTTCTGCATTGGGTTTCGCTTCTTCTTCTTGCAGATCAACAACTGAACTCAGATCCACATATGTCTACATCAAGCAAGAGGCCCACCAAGTCAAAAGGTAAAGCCAAGCTTACTGAAGAAGAAATGAAGTACAAGTATCAGAGGGTCAGAATGCCCGAGTCTCAGGCAGAATGTGACCTGGATATAAGAGACTCAGAGCTCGGTCACATCGATATGGAAGATTTCTGGGCCAGAACCAGAAGAGTCACAAGAAGTCCTTGGATGGACAAACTGGTGGGCAGTGGTCTGCATTTTGCTGGGGGGATCCCCGTCAGTGCAGTAAACAATGAATTCATGATGGTGGTGGCCCGTTGTTACAACAAAGACACAAGATGTGTCCAAGAATGAAAAGGGCGAGGTCATAATCAACCTGACTTCCCTGACACTTCAAAATCATGTTTGGCATCCCTCACCATCGGCATTTCGTGGTCGTAAGCCAAGAGGACTGCATTAAGGCATGGGAGGATAATGAAGACCAGTGCATGCAGCTGATGAATGAAGTATATCTAAAGAACAAGAAGGTGGTAACCAGATGGCCACATGTTATTCACCGTAGCGACTTCTCCGAGGAACTAAGTGATACTATCACGTTCCTAAGTAGAGTATTTGGGCTTTCTGACACCCATTACTTTCATAAGTGGATGCTCAGGTACCTGGAGACCATGAACAAGAACGTACCTGATCAACGCTTCGAGTGGGCGGAGATAATAAGCAGCACCATATCCGAGTAGCTCCAACAACTCACCACAATGGGGAGGTTCTACATGAACTCCTACGTAGTTTACGCTGCAGCCTCGGAAAGGGAGTATCCAGCATTGAGCCGATGCGGGGTTTGGCCCCAAGTGAGAATATATGAGTACTACCCAGAGTTGAAACTCAGAGAACAACATCTCACAGTTCACCAAAATCAACGATGCCTTCTTCTACGGCATCGTCTGCCTATTGAGGCCCAACATGACTCACGGTCGAATGACCAAGAGCATTGTCGCAACAACAGAGAAGTGGGGGGCCTTATTCACACAATTTCCCACCTTCACCTATCTCAGGGCAGCTAACTTCCTGGATGAGCCCACTAAATTGCCGAGGTATGCTGGTCCCAAGCTGATCCTGTTGGAGCTATCCAGACAGCTCGTAACATACCATGAGAAGTGCTTGAAGAGAAAGAAGGGTGGAACTCCTTTCCCCCTTACAGTGGGCAGATACACATGCCTTCTCTCACCACAAAGCCCGGGAAATGGTTGCCGAGCTAGAACTGCTCAATCTAAAGCACAACTTCCCGGCGAAGGCCCACTTTTGATCCAAGGAATTGTCCTTCCCAAGGAAAAACTCGATCCTATCCACATTCCACAGATCGAGGACATTTATATCGACCTGTATCATGAGGTCGAGCTTAGAAGGAAGGATCACTCTCACCTGGCCCTGGCAGAGATTATTCAGTATGGCATGGCCATCATCCCAAAAGGTTATCAAACTATTGATCAAGAAGTTGATCAGGTATATTTGACATACGGATGGGGACAACTGGCCGTTTACTGCAATCGATAGAACAAAAGTGCCCCAGACCATTGAAGAAAGGGTCAAGGAGACACTCTGAAGGACAGAGCACTGGTGCAGGATGAATGGCCTCATCTACCTCGGGGTAGATTTCACTACGTCACCATTGGGAAACAACACCTGTCAGGCCAAAACACCTGCCAAAGGTCAAAGGCAAGGATAAGGAAGGTGAATCGAGCACTGCTCAAGAAGGATCTCCTGAAAGTCCTCCTTCTGCTGCACAAGAACAAGTTATAACTCTGGCTTCCCCAGAGAAAGAAGCGGCGGAAGGTGTTTCGACGGGCACATCCACTCAAGGTGTCACCACTACTACAACTACTGAGATCCCTTCTATCCCTTCTCCCTCTCCTCCTTCTCCTCCTCGTGTAACCCAAGCGACCATTCCTTTGGTCATGTCCTCTCCCCCATCTTCTACTGTTCCCCCTTCCTCGTCGTCCATCTTCTCTTCTCTCGCGGAGCTGTCCCCCACCATTTCTTCTCTCATCTCTCAGCTCCCTTCCTTTCCCGCGTCTTCTTCCCCTGCAGTGTCCCTTCCTCCCGTGAGCACTTTCTCGGCCTCCCTCTCGATGCCGCCACCAAGTGTCTCTACTCATTTCCCCTCATCCACTGCAGCTGCTCCCTCTTCCACTTCTGGTCCCACTCCCATAAGTCCAACTTGGATCTCTCAGCATCTGAGCCAACAAAAGAGGAAAGTCCCTATCGCATCGATGGACTTCTCCGTCATTCAATCAAAAGGGGCTAAGAAGCAAAAGCCCATAACCCGCTTCTCTCAGAGTGCATCAGGGGAGAGGGTAATGGAGATTGCATATCCCGATCCTTCAAAGGGTAAAAAGGATCTGTCTCTGACAGATTATACAGTGACCCAAGTCACAATGGGAACATCTTCTGAAAGTCTACAAGGGGAGGCCCTATCTGCAGTCGATGCCCTTTGCAAGAAGCTCTAAGAAGAAAAGGAAGAAAAGAGGCTATTAAAGGAGCAAAATAAACATCTTCTCCACGCCTTGCAGAAAATGGGCAGTGCACCTCCTACAACTGCCGTCAAAACTCCTGAGCCCCTGAGCCAGGATAAGATAAATGAATACGCCAAAATCGGCGAGCAGGGTATGGCAGTTTCCACCTGGAGAGGCCAAATCCTCAAAGAAGGTGGGGGAGTAATCGTCAAGTTCACCGAATTGTATCAGAACATCAATCAGGCGAACAAAGAGCTCCAGGTGATTGCAGGACCTATCTCTAAAGAGCTGGACCATGCTAGGATGCAGCATGAGACCTTCCAGAAAATGCTCGACTGTTCAGTCAAAGATCTGGTCAAGTTCGGCGTCTTCAATCACCCCAGATCCCTCAACAAAATCCTTTCTACTCTGGACTACCGGGTCGATCAGTTGGAGTTTGTCCTAGAAAAAATAGACAAAGTCAAGGAGGAAGCCCTGGATGCGATGCATCAAATGGAACAGATCGTCCTGAGAATTTCCCCAGGCTTGCTCACTCCTTCTTTCTCCTTGAGGAAGGTAGACGAAACTATTCAGATCTTCAAGGAGATCATCTCGCAGGGGCTGGGGCCAAAAGTCACCTTTGACACCGAATCCATCAACAACCTTCTGGCCTGTCGTGACTTCATAGGGTACCTGATAGAGGCAGGAAATGACTATTCCAAGCTCCCTGAAAAGCTCACAGAGGAGCGGGAAACTTGCGAAGCTATCAGTGATCGCCATAAGGATCCTTCCTAGGATCAACTTCAGCCCATGATTAGCAAGTTCATGGAATATCGAGGCTCAGTTCCACATCACCTCTCCTGAGCAGCAGCAGAAGCAGGATACCCCCTTTCAACCGCGCGACGACGATGAATAGTCTCCTTCCTCTCGATCTTCCTTTTGTAAATATCTAGGAGTATGTTGACACAAATGATGACATCATCCATGTTGCACCATGGGATGATGTCATCCACCAAGTTGCCAAGAGTCAATAAATGACTTTTAGATATTTTGTAGATATTTTGTAATTAGTGGTTGGTTTTCCTTTTGCCTTCTTTCCTTCTCTTCTTCTATAAATACTTGAATACTTATTGTATTCGGTGTGGATACTTTTCAGATGAAAAATAGAAGTAAGAAGAAAAGACTTTGAGCTTTTTGTAACAGAAGGAAATATTAATACAATATTTAGACTTTGTGTTGAATACCTGTGTTATACATCAGAAGCTTTCTTATGTTAGATCTGTATGTTTGTTTCTATTGAATCTACTTCTACTTTATTGTCATTTATTCATCAGTATTGCTTTGTTCGTCTATGTGAGTAAGTTTGGCTCTGTTTACTACCAGCCCAAAACATAGACCCTCTGACTTTTCTGCTTTGGAATTCATTTCTTTTCTCCCTTCAGATCTTTCCTATCTCCCCACCTCATTTCTTTCCCTTCTTCTACAGTTGGAAATACCTCTACTGGGATGAGATCCCAACCCCCGAAGGCAGAATATTGTGAGACTTGCACAGATTCCTGTTGGTAGAATAGCAATAAACTAGTTTCACTTTGCTGACTCAAAGAGGGGCTATGCCCTGCACACTGTTGGCTCGTCTATCCATAGATCTGCCCTCACGACAGATTTTCAGACCAACAGTGATACAACTAGCATGGCATGTGATAACTGGGCGCATGGGACTTATGAGTTGATTGGGTGATAGTTGAGAGGATCTGTAACAAGGGTAACAAAGGCATGCTTAGTCAAGCACCTAGGAGGGAAGAAGTTTCCAAGTTACTCTAGAGGAGCATACCTTGAAATTTTCTTACGAGAAATGGAGGCTCAGTGGAAGAATGAGGACAAAAGAAGGGGAATGCTCAATTATAACCTTCTTGCAATAGTAGCACACTGGTGGGCTACCCATCAGGAGATCCACCTAGAATGGTGCGAGGTAAGAATAACATTCTCTACAAGGTTCTCCAAGAGCAACGTGCCCACTTTCATACAAGACTACCATGGTAAAGAGACCACCTCATGTCATATCCAAAAATGTGAGAAGGCCTAGATGGGAAGCACAAAAGTGTTACCCGCCTTTGTTATGAGTTCATAAGTTGTATTCCACCTTACAATGATATGCACATATGGTATATTCATTTGGAAATGCATCATCAAATACATAATTGGTAGGAGTTAGAAACTGATTTCATTTAATATTTCAAGTATAGGAGTAGAAATCCATCAGTGGATAAGGTGTTGCAAGTAATCAAGCACCTTATGATGGGAGAATAGTGCTATGGAAGAGGATAGGCTACTGGAGTTACTGGGTGATCCTTATTTGGAGACATGCCTCAATGAATAAGAATTAGAGGAAGTATAACTTGAGCGCACATGCATGGAAAAAGAAACAAAAAAATTGGTCTATGTAGTAGACAAAGAAGAAATGGAAAATTTTAATGTTAACCATTCTAAAGGTGTACCTAAAGTCACAGATAGCACTAATGAGTGAGCACACACCTACCATGATCCCTTAAAAATAAAGAAGGTTAACATTGGGATGGAGAAAGAACCAAAGGAAGCTATCATTGGGGACTATTGGTCAGAAAAATAAGTTTCAAAGGTCATTGATTTGCTGCGTGAATTCCAGGTTTTTTCCCTCGCAGGTACCATGAAATCAAAGGCATCCACCATTCCTTGGGGGATATGAATATCAAGTTGAGTGAAGGTGTGTGCCTGATTTAGAAGAGGCCTTATCAGATGAATCCAAATTTGTGCGTACGGGACAAGGAAGAAATAGAAAATATGATAGCATCTGGTATTATTGAGGTAGTGGAAGAATCAAAATGGATTAGCCCAATGGTCATCAATATCAAGAAGGATGGGAGGATAAGAATGTGTTTTGAATACAGGGATCTAAATGTAGTATGTGGCATTGATCCTTTCCAAACCCCCTTTATTAAAGAAATTTTGGAGGGAGTAGCCAGGTGCAAAGTCTACTCTTCTGAGGATAGGTTCTCAGGGTATCACCAAGTCAGGATTGCAAAGGAAGACCAAAGAAAGACAAATTTCACCACCAAATGGGGAAGTTTTTCCTACAAGGTTATGCCTTCTGGATTGAAGAGTTTTCTTGCTATGTTCTCGTGCATCATGGTACAAGAATTTCAGGCATTCATCCATAAATTTCTTCAAGTTTACCTTGATGAATGGATAGTGTATGGATTGGTGAAAGACCATTGTGATAATTAAAGGCTGAATTTTGAAAGATGTCAGCAATTAATGATATCCCTAAACATTAATAAATATCTCTTTGTTACTCCATTTGCAACCCTATTATGACACATTATATACAAAGAAGGCTTACTAGTGGATCCCGCCAAAGTTACAGTTATTGCGTAATTAGGGGATCCTACTAGTCAAAGCACAGTGAGCGGATTCCATGGGAATATAGGGTATAAAAAGAAATTCATCAAGGGATATGCCAAGATCATTGTTCCCCTTGGAGGAATTTTTAAAACACAAGAGTGATTTTCATTGGGGAAAGGTGCAACAAAAGGCATTTAACACTTTGAAGGATAGGCTTGTCACGATGCCCATACTACATTTTCCTTCTTGGGATAAGCCTTTCCATGTGCATGTTGATGTGTTAGGAACAACTATGGGAATAGTACTAGCACAAACCTGGTGAGGGAATTATTGACCATCCCTTGTGCTTTGCAAGTATAAAATTGACACCAACAAAATAGAATTACACAACTACTGAGTGTGAAGCATTTTCCATGATCTGCGTGTTACATAAGTTCAGATAGTATCTATTGGAAACACCATTTATATTCTACATAGACCACATGGCGTTTAAAATAATTAGTCAATGATCCCTTGCTGCAAGGGAGCATATGTTGTTGGGTCCTATTATTTTAAGAATTTAAGTTCACGGTGGTTGTAAAACCGGGAAAAATCAATTGAGGACTTGACCACTTATCAAGAATCAACTCAGGGGAGGATGCACAGAGCATTGAGGATACCATTACAGATGCACAAATGTTTAGGTTGCGATGCACAGCATCAGACATGGAAGATATCACAGTATTCTTGAAAATAGGTGTGGCGCTAGAAGGAATGAAATATTTGGAGAGAAAATAGTTAGCAATATGTGACATACCCTAAATGTTGATTATTGGAGACCTGTTTAAGTTAGGTCATGATGAGGTTCTACGTTGATGTGTATTGGAACATGAGCACATGCCAATTATGGAGGAAGTGCATGGTGGGATTATGGGAGGGACACTATGTAGGAAATGCTACTGTGTGGAAGATTTTACTAGCAGGGATTTGGTGGGAAACCATCTACCAAGATTGTATTGAGTTTTGTAAGGCCTGTGACCATTACTAGTGCCTTGGAAAACTTGGGAAGAGAATGAAATTCCCTTGTGACTAATAGCTAACACATAACCATTTGAAAAATGGGCAATCGATTTTATAGGACCAATTTCACTAGCCACGTGAAGGAATAGTTCGTGGTATATCATTACTTGCACCAATTACCTAACAAGTTGGGTAGAGGAAAACACCTACAAAGGATTATACTGCAATGACAACTGATATATTTTTATGGGAGAACATAATCAATAGGTATGGTTGTCCTTTAAGTTTAACAAGTGATAGAGGTACACATTTTCTCAATGAAATAGTCAGGATTTTATTAGGATAATTTATGGTGGCCCATCACAAGACTACCCCTTATCACCCTCAAGTGAATGGAACTACTGAGGAATTTAATAAAATAATAAATCACACATTGACTAAGATCTATGATGTTGGAAGACAATATTGGGTTGATAAAGTATTAATTGTTCTATGGGAATACATGACAACCTACAAGAGGTTGAAAAAGGTGACATAGTTTCAATTGGTGTTTAGTGCGAAGGCTGTTTTGCTAGTTGAATTCATGTTACCATCACTGCATATATCATGTGCATGAGGGTTAGATGATGAAAAAGTGCTGCAAGAAATGATTGATAAGTTGATGCAGTTAGACGAAAGGTGATCACTTGCTAGATGGAGTCAAAATATAGAAAAATGAAGACAAAAGCCATGACATGATCGTCATAGCAAGAAAAAATAGTTTGAGGTTGGGCAGATGGTGTTGTTGTATGCAGTTAGACGAAAGGTGATCACTCTCCATCATGATGAAGTTGAAATTCCATTGGTTGGGACCCTACATTATCTCAAATGAAGACAAGGGCTGGAAGCCATGACATGATCGTCATAGCAAGAAAAAATAGTTTGAGGTTGGGCAGATGGTGTTGTTGTATGATTCCAAGTATCTTCTCCATCATGTGAAGTTGAAATTCCTATTGGTTGGGACCCTACATTATCTCATACATTCTTGATTCAAGTGATTGTTAGTTACAAGCGTTGGATGGGACGAGATTACCAAGTCATTTCAATGGTAGTGGGATTAAGTCGTACTATAAACAAGTCTTCTTGGTGTTTTTTAATAAGGAAATATTACCAATTAGTTTAGAATTTCCCTTTATCCTACTCTTTTCTTGTGTTTCCCTTTCTTGTTGCTTGTTCCTTTCTTTTTATTTTGTTCTGCACCTTATGCACTGGTAACCACATTATTTTTCCAAATTTGTGTATGCGTAGAGGACTACACATCTATTTTAGTGTGGGGTGGAGTAATGTAAAGTATAGGCATGTAATACAAGTTGAATAGATGGAATCACGTAAGGTTGAAAAAAATGCGTAGGGAAACGATGGATGCTAAATTATGGTGTCAAGAAGGTTGTAACAAAGACCACATACAACGGATGAAGAGCGTAGGAACAATACGAGGTAGGAAAGGACAAAAATAAGGTAAAGTATAGAAGAATTTCCTTCAGTGCTATAGACGCGCATGTAAGATTCTTCGGTCAAATTGGATCTTTGCACGTCAGAAGGTTGTAAAGGATTTTTCACGCAGGATTGGGCACATGGGTAAGGGTGCTTAAAGTTAGTTTAAGGGAAAAATCTACATTTAATGTTAAAGTACATTTGTAGGTTACATAAAATTTATTTCCGGAGGGAAGAAAAAACTATAAATACATGGTCAAGCAAGTCACTATTCTATCTTGTTATTACGAAGTTGAAGCGCTCTTGCAAACTACAAAATCTAGAGAGAAATTTGTGCAAAGGAAGAATAATCCTAAGAATTTTAAGTGTGTGACTAGAGTGGATCTGCAAACCAGAAGGAAGGAGTACATAGGTGTGAGGTAAGGTTGTGTGAAGTGTGCCATCTTGTGGAAGGTTTTCCTAGTTAGGGTTTGACAACTAGGGCACGAGGATAGAAGGATTTATTCTAGGAGTGGAACTTTGGAGTTTAGTTTGGAGTGTAGCATAGTAGTAGAGCAGAGTAAGGAGTTCATAGTTATCCTGATAGAAAGCATGGCACCCAAGAAGGAAAGTGTTTCATCAAAGAAACCACAGGGAAAGGGAAAAGGAAAGAAAACTACTACTGTCCCGAGCTCATATGAAGAATGGTAAAAAGAAATGCAATACCCAGATGGAGTATTGCTAGGAAAGGAATGTGTGTCACATCTAAGAAAAATGAATGTGAGTGATTATAACCATTGCATGAGCACATATGAGAAGTAAATGAAATTAGAGTTGGTTTGACCAGCTAACAAAAGGACACCAGATGGGATGCCCATAAACAATGAGGAGGTGAAGGTTAAATTGGAGAAAGCATGATTATTGAAACTATATGAGTTTCCTTACATTGGCAAGCCCAAGCTCCTTTATCAATGGTTGATGTCGCATGTGCATGAGGGTCACTTTTTATTTTGTAGGGTGCAAGATGTGCATAACACCATAGCTGATATCCAAGTTCACAGACCTTATTTGTGAAGGATAAATTATAGATGATTATCTAAGTGACAAGGAGGCTATTAAGAAGACTGTAGTAGCATATGACTACAAAAAGGGGTTTGTGATACTTTAACATCATAGAAATTCTAGACCCTATTATGTGGATGGCTGCACACTTGGTGACCAAGCTTAATGATCAGGAACAATGGACACAATTGAAAAAGGTATGGTTGAATGTATGCCAGAAGATATCAAAGGGAACCATCTATAACTTGTCTACTTTCATCGTGGATGAGATCATAAGTAGCACGTAGGAGGAAGAAAAGATATTATTCAGTAACATACTCCTCACCATTTTGTTTTCAGAGATTGGAGTTCCAGATGGAATGGAAATTTTGTTTGGGAGTATCCAGATGAGGATCCCTTTCTCAGAAAGAGATTTGAAAAATACACTTATGAAACCATGACGGTTGCTTACAAGGCACGCCTAGAGAAATGGTATAAAAATATGTGTGACACATTCAGTGCAGAGTGGAGGATATCGGAGTAGTTTCCCACACTCATGGATGGAGAATTAGAATTTACACTATAAAAAACATTTCTGCATTGGAAGATTTACTTTGACAAATGAGACTAAGGGTCCATGGTGCGAACTACCCTTCTCCTTCACCATGCAATACTTTCAGGAAGGGGGTCAACAGGTTCAAGGAAGCCAAAAGACTAAGTTTCGAACTTAGTGAGGTAGACCAGGACCACTACGAGCTATGATGAAATATCATGTACCCTAAAAACCACGCCTACGTGGAGAGGTATGTCTCCTAAAAGCTTCAAATGATGAAACCAATAACACTACCAATCATTGGAAGGGCTGCAATAAGGATATATCTTTGAATAAGACCTAAGTTTGAGAAATGTGTATGCCTAGAGAATGATGTCTCCATTACAAAAGACCCCATAGGAAGAAATAAAGTCTTGCCGAATAAGAGAGAAAGAGAAGAGGATCATGAGAAGAAAGCACCAAGTGTGCAAACCACATAATTGGTAGGCGTGCCTGAAGCAGTTGCAAAGCCTAGCACTTATGCGTGAAGGAAGAAGTCCCCTGTCAAGGAAAAGACCCCAGAAGAAGAGGTTCCAAAGTATGAGGAGCCCTTCACCCATGAAGAATCACTAAAGAAGATGTCACCTAGAGAAGAAAGAGAAAAGGAAGAATCTCCTGTACTGGAATCCCCAATAAGGAAGAAGAAGAAGGTGCCATATGAGGTAGGACTTAGAAGAGACAAAGATCTTAGATGCCTACATTGGCGACAAGGATGATGACAAGCCTAAAGGAGGTGAAGGCCATCCAGTCTATGATGTACATGATTCTGAGGAAGAAGGAGATGAAGAGCACTATAACAAGGAAGATGAGGAGAATAATGATGAAGAAGAAGCTGAGGCTCAAAGCAAGGGGGGTGAGCAAAGAAGTATCACCAAGAACCAAAGAACTCTAATCCTCACCAAGGAGGAAGTAGAGAAAGCCACAGAGAGAGAAGTGGGGGGAATCATGAATAAGTTAGTAGAACATGAGTTGGAGCAGATTGTGGATGAGATTACAAAGGAGATAGAAGAAGAGATTGTTGGGAAGGAGTATGGAAACATGGGTGGAGATTCCAAATTGGTAGTGAGCTTCCCAAAAGCTATGCAAACAGGTGGGAAATGCGTAGTGGTGGCATAAGGGCAGGGAATGAGATATATTGATGATCCTAGAAAGGTGTTACACACGTGCTTCCAGAACACCATACCAATAGAGTAACTCCTAACAATGTCATCATTTTATGAAGAAGGAGCATACCCATAGACAAGAAAGATGCTATTTTGGGTGTGGAGTCCCACGTGGATGAACCAGAATTTTAGAGTACCACGTGGATGAACAGAATTTGAGGTAAGTCAGAGAGTGCTAATGAAGGTACTGTTACCAAAATTCCCCCCTTGAGATAATTTTGGCAACATGCATCAAATTCTTTAGTCCCGAGCAAGTAGAATTTATTCAAGGTCTAAAATCATGTTTTAGGGGTCCCTTTGGCTTCTCTCTAACTTCCCCCATCCAAGGAAAAAATCCAACAAGTTAGAAAAATTTGAAAAATTACAAAAATTGAAGTCACAGGCTTGTTTTAATGCATTGCGGGTCTAGAGGCTGCGGATTGTACCAGTACAGATTATACTAAGGTTTTTCGTACTAGGTTTGGAGTTGAAATAAATAGGAATCAACTAAATCAGCTTTCTTTGTCTCAGACTACACAAGTTCAACTAGGACGCGTGGGGCGCGCATTGCCGAAAATGCCGAAGTCAAAGGGAAATCGACGAAGTTGGAAATTTTTGTCCCAGGTGGTTTGTGGGATAGTTGGGATTCAGGTACGTACGGGACATGAAAATCTGATTTTTCTGTAAGTCAGTGCATTACGGGTGACACAGAGAAATGTGTCCAAGACAGTCGTGATAAAAGTATGCGCAGGACGCGCAAAGGTGAAAAGGCTGCAAAAGGAACCATACGTTGTGGAGAATATAGAGGTCAACGAACCTCATGGCTCAGTCAATAGTGGATGCACGGGGACAAGGAAACTTGAATCAGGCAATGTGGAGATTTTTTTCTACGAAAGCTGGGACACCGTGGACCTGATTTTGCCGAAATAACTGCAATGAAGAGAAAAAGTCAACATTTGACCCTTGAAATTCAAATGGCCATAAATTTTGAATCTGAGTTCCGATTTTTATGAAGGTAGATATATTAAAATAAAAGAAACATATTCAGCCCCAGTCAATTAATGCTCATTCCCGTCAAATGACAAAAAATGCCTGGCAAACTCAAAATAGCTTCTTGCACTCAGAAGGCCATAAATTTTGCATTTCTCAAAGAAATCACACAAAATTGGTACCGTTGGAATCATAAATCCGATCCCAACACCAAAAAAATCAAGAAATTTGGGATTTCATGAGAAATGGATGGATATTTTTCATAAAAACATGGCCGGGTCATGACATTTTTTTATTTGGTAGTTGTGAGTGCAATTAAGAGGCATGGTCATCATTCTTTCTCTGCTGTAGCACTTGGGATAGTATGGGGAGCATTTTTCAAGTAAAATACAATAATTTCACTCCATTTAATGCCTTTTAGAAGTAGTTGAAGGAAAATTTTTGGGATTTCCATTTCTCTCTCTCTCTCTCTCTCTCTCTTCTTATTTTTTCTATAAATTGAAGTGTTGGGCTCATAGTAAAGGAGGGAGTATTTTGTTATAGCAAAGCTTTGTCAAAATTGCTTTGTAAAGCCAATGTGCTACATGACCTTGTAGTGGACTCCTTGCATGGTGATCTAGGCCCTTATCATGTATTAGATTGAACTGTACATAGCATGAAGCAATAAAATATAAGTTTTTGGATGCATCTTCTTGCCCTTTCAACCTTCATTATAGGAATATTGTGTCTATTTTTTATGCTCTTGAAAGGATCCATTATCATTATGTATGTTTGAGATGTTTTTGTGAATGAATTTTTCTAGATTGTGGAGAACTGTTATCACCCCTTCTAGTCTATACTTTGCTTCTACATATCACACATTAGAAGAATAATCTCACACCCCTCCTTTTCTGGTGTATCACCATTGTAGTGTAGGATTTCATTTTATGCATTCTCTCTCCTTTGTCCCTTGGAAAATTTAGATTAGAATAGTTAGTTTTTCCAGCATTAGAAGTAGATTGTGGTAGGTAGTTTAGGAGAAAGAACCAACTTTCTCTGGAGGTCTATCTCAAGTAGCAAGTCCCCAAACTTGGAGATAGTACCTATGTTATCCAATCAAACTGTGAGCTCAAGTAGATGCACTTGTATAAACATAAGGGGCCTGTGATTTGGTGATAACATGTACCTAAATAAAATGGGATAAATGTATGGGTGAATGATCAATAGCTATCAGATGAACATGTCTATAATGCACTTAATAAGGTTTCAGTGGAAATTGAGGCCAGAATGTTTGGGAGAAATGATAGAGTGAAATTCTTGGAGGAGGAATTGGAGAAGAAGAATAAGGAGCTCATGGATAAGACAAAGAAGCTCAAGTAAGAGGAGATGATCAACACTCAGTTGAGGTATGAGATGAAGGAAGAAAAGGCTAAGGTGTATGAAGTCTCCAAGAAGGTGGAGATGATTACAAATGCAATTTTCCTAAAACACCCTATTTAGCACTGCTTGATAAAAATTATGAGTCATCCTTACAATTTCTGGAGGATCTAACTCACATTCTCACAATGGAGAGGTGACCACTTGATTTAGAATTTATAGAAGAGGCATAGGTGCGCAGTGAAAAAGAGAACACAATGAAGGTTGTCAATATTGTGGCTCGATACACTAAGCTTCTTGTAGAAGTAAAGTTCACCAAACAAGTTGCTGAAGCTACGTATGACAACTGCACTAATAGGGATAAAGTGGCAAGCATCTTTGTTGCCACCCATGAAATGGAACTCAAGTAGTTCCAAGAGAAAAATAAGGGGAATAGGGTGGAAAAATATAAGATCCTAGCCAAGGTGGAGAATAAATTAGAAGCAATCAAGACCTTGCAAGGCTCAATCAAAATCCAGTTAAAGGAACTCTACCTCTAGATCACCCACAGGATGGATTCCCTTGAAGACTTGGGGAAGAAGTTGGAAAGTATTGTTTAAACCATGAACAAAAAAGGAGAGGAGCTATGTTTTGAGGAGGTGTGCATCCTAGTGGTTGACCTCTATCAGTAAGCTCAGAATGAGGTAGACACTTGGGGGAAGTTAGAGGTAGAATTAGAGAAGGATTTCCCTCTCCTCCTCGAGCAATAAAAAATTTCCCCATTATTTCATTCTTTCTCCCAATTTTTCATTCCCTTATTATTTCTTTCCAACCATTGTAAGAGATTGCAAGTATTTATTATTTGAAGAGTGTTTCAAAGGACACAAAATAGGTGTAGTGTGGGATGATGTTGGGTCCGAGAATATTGGCTAAGTATAAGAAGGCACGTGGGCATGCGAGACCAGTATGAAGAAGGGCATGCATGGAATGGTTCTAGAAGGGTTTTTTATAGAACACACGATGCATGCACACAAGACAATACATGTTTTGGGATTTAGCCATATTCAGCATCCCAAGCAGTGCATAAGAAAAGTGTGACCCCTTTTAGCATGCAGAGTGGATAAGGTGCTAGCTTGGTGACTATAGGATCAAAAAGGGAATATTACATTCATGTGATGGAAGGTTCCAGAAGAACATCATTGTACATAGAGTGGAGAGCTCAGATCAAATGAGTGCATGCTACAGTAGAGGACCACTTGGAAACTTGGCAACTGATCTGTTACCTTAGAACGCATGTCGAAGTGAAGGAAGGAAATCTATATATTGTGGTGCATGGATAGTAGAAGAGATATATACAAGATAGAGAGTAATTGGTGTGAGATAAGGGTAAGGGTGCCAAGATAAGAGGTATACCTAGAGCCATCTTGAGAGAGTAGAGGTGGTGGGAAAGAGGAAAAGAATCTCCAGAAACATCATGGAGGATTCTATGGGTTGGGACATTAGAGAAAACATAGGAGTAATGGCACACTTAGAGGGATGGGTCTGCATTCATCTTTATAATTTGAAGAACATAGTGTAGTTCACTTCACGCATGACCTTGGATTTGAATTATTATATGAGGGTTTGTGATGATTTCAAGTGAATGTAATTTGGGTTATTGAACATGTTATTATGAATATAAGGCTCTGTTCATAAATCATATATGTGTTCATAAGTTAATCCTTATGCAAAATTTCCTTGCTGATTATGAACATTTTCATATGTTGTTTATTAATTTATCTTTTCTTGGATGCATTGAGATGACTCACTCATCCTAGTTCTCAGAATGAACGCATGGTTCTTTTCCATTCTTACTTACATCAATTAAAGTATATTGTCATAAGATCTCTATGTATTCTCACAAGAATTCACATACTGGATTAGGATTTTTTGAAAATGCATGCCTTGAATGAGTGCCCAACACCCGCTCAAGTTATAGAGCCGGCGCGCATAGTGAGTGTAGACTGTTGTTGTGATTTTATTAGGTTTGACTACGTGATCAGTAACACAGGACTGTTGCAATTATTTATGGTTGGAAAATGACACTTCTAAATAGCTTTCTAATCCTTCATACTAATGACATTTCAATTGTATCCTTCTCATAAAAAGATGACTTTAGGGCATTAAAATTGGTGGGCCCGACTTTAAATGATTGATTTATTGCTTTTGAAATTTATACAAATGGGGGGGTAGGTGTTTTGCAATAAATAAATAAAGCATAATGCCAAAGCTCAGCTATGCTCATATCGAGTGTGGCTCCCTAATCCTCTGCATCGTCGACCCATTGGATGTGCCATGAAAGTCATATCTAATTCCATTAATTCTTGCCACAGTGTTTCTATGGAATCTAGAGGACCAATCCAAAATTTTGCATATATACATCGGGCTTTATGTGTGTGATGTGTGTGTGTGTGTGTGTGTGTGTGTGTGTGTGTGTGTGTGTGTGTGTGTGTGTTTAATCTCAACGGGGTCTCCTCATAAAAAATTTGGATGCTACGTGTAGAAGTCCTTACTGATTGTATTGCGGACACTTCCCGGAAGCTCGTCAGGAGAACTTCAATCCCTTGCGTCCCATGTGTACCCATTTTTTTCATGCTTCCACATTAGATGACACGGTCTTCCCATGCACGTCGCAGCCATATAAGGTTCTTTGAATCACCTTTGACATCCGCGGACGGGCGTATGTACACGTGGGTCAATTCCCCGCATCCCTGTGTCTACTTGCGCGCGAACACGTGTGTGATGTGTTGTAATCCACATGTCCCAATGGGTCTGGGAGGGCCCTTGTGTTTCCACATTTTTGCCATGGTAGACCTTGTGAGCTCCTCATTAAAAGTACGGTGATCTCTTTAGGAATGATTGGCTGCACGCATGTCGCTCATTCAACTAGGCCAGTTCAAGGAATGGATTATCTCCGCATTCCTAGCTAACAGTGGAAAAAGTTACATGTGTCCTGAGTTAAATGTCGGGCTCACCGAGTTGGTTGGGTGAGCACAACTCAAACTATTTCACTCGGTTTTCATTCCAACTAAGTCCCTAGCCGTCCACTTTGGCTTACCACCATGCATGTCACTCCAGTTAATCGACTTTGCATATTGTGCCTATGGTGAGTCAACATGGCATGCGATGCTCGATCGAATAATGCGTGTCGTATGTGTGCCTCCGAGTGGGGCCCAGGCCTGGAAATTGACAGGCTGTAGGCCGTTTTTTGTGACTTTAACCGTAATTTACAGGTGAAATTTTTAATAAACTGTAGAAAATGACAGGCTGAACCGAGTTTGAAAAACCGCTAAGTTTTTTCACGTGGTTTATATAAAAATATAATACCTATTTATATATATATGAACAGACCTCCACAGAAATATCTATAAAAATTACTGTGAATTTACATCCACCTGAAATAGCTAAACCGTCAGCAAATTTTGATTTGACAGGCACTTGATTAACTTTGAAATTCCAGGCCTGGTGGGGCCCACCGTTTACAATGCCTCGATAAGTTGATCTCCTGGACTCGACACATGGAGATTAAGGCTTTTCAAAATTCAAAAGCATTAATTGAATGCTGGACATATTAGGCAAGACTACTAATCCGTTGATTGATTATGTCTCTACGTGGTTTAATTTATATCCTTCACTTCCATGGAGCATGCTCAACATTTGGACAACTAGTCTTTCACTGACTTTGATAGATGCTTGATCAACGACGGAGCTCGCCATTACAACCAATGCATCTAGGATATGCACGAATGGGGATCTCGAGCTTGGATCAAGCCTTACTCATGCACCCTAGCTCGGTGCTTAAGAGTTTCCAAGAATTGTACTCGGCTATACTGGTGACATGCATCGATAAGGGTGTGCACACTAATGACCATGGGATGTCTTGTCTGATGGCTTGTACGCATAACTGTCTTCGGTAGTGAGAGTAGCTCGCCCCGAGGCATACATTCTGTCAGCCTCAGTCAGTTTTTTCAGAAACAGCTCCGCACCCTCAAGGGGTTCCCCTAATGCCAATGTGAAGGGCAACTACAGTTGGCATGATTAGCTCGGATGAAGGATAGTCCCTAAGAAGCTAAAGGCAACATCCATTGCGATAAAGACTTGCACCCTCTTTAAATATTTTATGGAATTTTTTAGATTTCCAGGCGCACCAAGGATGTGTAACGAATTTCAGGGATTGTCATCTGCATCTATGTATGCAAAATTCCACTGTCCATAATTTCCCTGCGAGGTTGGTTCTCATGTTTGTTGCTCCTTCATTTAGCAGAACATTTGAGCTGCTATGAAGACCAAGAAGTACTTAATAGACATTCCTAAATTAGTTCACAGCTATAACCTTTGTATTATTGGTCCCTCGTACCCACTTGTGAAGTTGCTTAATCCTTAAACACTCCTAATAACAATATACACAGTGTGAGGTCCACACTGTGATGCATACCTACTCAAGAGAGATCCAAAAATTACACCCGGGGGAGACACACTATGGATAATGGTATTTAAGCGACTCGTGATATACACACTGTGTATATACCTGCTATATGAGAGATAGACAAGTGACTTGTAGCAATATCCACTATGGGATATGAGTCTGTGTGATCAATCATGATCTGGTCTAACTTTTAATATCCTGACCCACAAGATACTTGTGGACATTGCTGGATTATGATCTGGGACTACTATTTGTGGTATGCTTGCATTGTCCATACTCTTTTAAGGAAATTCTTGAAATTTTATGTTTATGAGAGTAGCAAATCTGTCTACGAAGTATACTATGAGTTTAGACCCTAGTTCTCCGCAATTGTGATCCATTGAGGTTGTAGATGAGTGATACTTGTAATTACTCTGCCTCAACGTCTGATATTTCTAGGCAAGTTGATGAAGTTCCATACGAAACTTAGGAAAAACATATCGTTTTGAGTTCAGACAACATAGAACTCTGATTAAGTTATGGTTTTCCTTGATTCTTTTGAATGTCCAAACTCTAGACATGTTGCCTAGATGACTTTGATGACAGAAATGGGTTGATATCTGACTTCAGCTTCCGGCTGATACTTTTGATTGCTTGCATGGGTATAGAGTTTGTCCCTGTTTCTAGTTGTTACTCATAGAAAGAGATCATCAAGATCTCATCCTTAATTGATTTAGAGGGCAGTGTGCTTTGCATGTTGTAATTTATTTGATAGTTACCTTCCTTGACTGCTACATGCAACTATGAGTTCCTTACTACATCACCTAGAGGGCATGGTGAACTACACTACTTGGAGCATACAACTAAATACTACAAAATCTATATACAAAAGCATAAAAAATCATACATGCCTCAAATAATGGGCATAGTGTAAGTGTGCTACGTAGCACTTCTTCTACTGAAAACAACCAAAGAAATGGGAAACTTCAAACATTGAAGTCACTGTGCTAACTGAGTGAAACAATGGTAGAAGTAGCTGCCCTTCCTCATAGATTGGCAACCATGTGAATGATTGTGGCAACAAAGGTCCACTGCGATTAGGAGTGCAAAACTAAGCTACAATGCTGATTTATCGAGGAACACTTATGCATCAAGGGATCAACAAAGAATGGAAGGACACATTTCCCTTATGCGGTATGCTACTCATTTGAGGGTTCTGAGAGGTGATGTATTAGATGTGAAATGTAACATCCTCATTTAAAGATACTAGAACAAGGGAAATTTTTTTTTTTTTTTGATAACGTTCTCTGTTATGAATTATAAAATTCAAACACACGTTCAAGTTTTAATAATTGTTTTCTGCCCAAACAACGCAGTTTGGATCACACAATTTCTTTTTAAAACTAATGTTCCCTGTTCGCATATTTACAATATGGAACACACATTCAATGCCATTCAATCTTATAACAGATTCTATATGCTATGTAAATGACTCGAGGAACTGCCGATCTTCCATTTTCATGGCTCGGAGTTTCAACGATCCTTCATTTCATGACTCGGCAACAACCGATCCTTCATGTTCGTTTATGCATAGTATATTATATATACCAGTTCTCATAACCATTTCCGGTTATCGAAGTGATCCATTTAAGAAGCCTATCTGAATATTTGTTACTGATATTCATCTGACATCCTGCATCTTAAATTAAGTGATAAGGACAACGCAACCAGCACTTGCGATACTTTGGCCAAATATTTTCACATGCTTTGCATGATCATATTCCTGGATGTGATACACATCAACGGAATACGTCCTTCACTTCACTTCACCTGTTATCTAGAATGGTCTTTCCTGGTTCCTACCAGTCCTCTCTGTTTAAGGTCAGATTTAAACTTCCAATTTCCAACTAGTAATATGAACGAATATAGGAAGGCACTCCTGGTAACTAAAGATACGCAGACATACGGTGTCGTTCCCCACGACTCCGTGTGTCTAGTCATCTTTAGTATTCCTGAGTCACTCCGTATACATGATCATACTCCTATCCCCTGCCAAGAACTTCACATTCAGCCTATGTATTCTTGATGTTTTAATTCGGGAGGGCATTGCAATATGTCAGCTGCAACATTGTGTCGTCATGAAGACCCCGTCTTCATGAAGACACCTTGCTGTAGCTGGCGTATGCCAATGTCCTACGGAATCCTCCCATCGAGAATACACATCCTGCTCAAGTGATTTGGATACGATCTTAATAATTAAGAATCAACTTTCAGCAACCATGCTGATCCCTTTATCCTCGTTTCCGTTACAGTTGTATATAGCTAAGAGGGACTAAATCCATCCTTTAGCTTGCTATGCATCTTCTCCTTCGTGTCGAAGGGCTGCATTTCTCTACTTGGTTCTCTTCTTAATCATTAGATTAAGCAGTCCGTTACCGACGGACGTGATAAGTTTAACCTATTAAACTTAGCCAAGATTTTCCCAACTGTAACTAAATTCAGAATTCTAGCTTATTAGACGTCATTTGTACGAGGTCTAATTCCCGAGAAATGTATTCATTTGTGCTCCTTAACATTACATAGTTAAGGTCCATTAGTTATGGATATACTTATCCTATATCCTTTATTCTGAATTTAACATACGAGATCATTAATGGAGTTCGAAAGCGAAGTTCGATTACTCTGAAGTTAATTGATATTCCTTAGCTCCTAAGCTAATCCTGAATACCTATCAGTTATGGAATCATATTCTTCCTAATCCTTTTTAATGTCAATTAAAAATTCATCTTTACCCCAGTATGAACTAATTGCATATTTCAACTTAAAAGTTGTATTTAGGTAAGAATAGATATCAGTTCCCATTTAGCATCCATCCAAGGACAATTAAACAATTCCAAATCAAGGAATAACATTATATTTCCAATTTAGTCTACAATATCAAACTGATAGAAATATTAAAATATCACACTTGTAATTGTATTCATCATTTCATGTCATAATCCATACATTTGCCAATCCCACTGAATGGACATGGTTTACATAAAAACATCATTTCAACTCATATATAGAAGAATATACTTTCTTCTTTTCACAATTCCTCGAAGAGGAATAAAAGCAAACAATTACAATTCATCTTCAACCAATCAAGAAGCATCAGAAAACAGCCATGTCTTCATTCTAATCAAATTCCATCTGCAAAATGATTTGCACGGGTCAGTTCATTGAACTGAGCATATTAAGCACTTATCATTAAAATGAGGTGCTTCAACTAACTGTCTCAATAAAAGAACCCTGCTTTTATGAAACGACAGTAAAACATCAATCACGAAGTAGGCACAAAAGAGAGATCAGCATAACAACTGAACTATCAAAATATCATCACAATCAGCCAAAGAACTGCTGTCCCAATTCCACATGATCGTTACAAGTCTCAATTTACAATATTTGTAAAGTTAAGAATACAAGTAGCTTACTGCTGATATAACATACTGTTATCCTTTCCACGCCTTTCATTAATAATAAATGCAAAGGATGAAACCAACTGAAATGTAAACCCATTACCTTCCTTTCAGTTCATGCATCATATTAGATTCCAAGCAATCAAGCACAGACAAGAAAGCGAACAACAATGCAGATAGTTGCTCCTATCTAAGCACTACAAAATTCTTTATTAACGAATTACAGATTTCCAACTGAATGAAAGAAGAAAAGATCATTTTTTTCAAGTCATTCATCCATATCCCTATTTCTTTCCACATGACTGTCCTAAAAATGGAATCCAAACGAGACACAAATCAAGATAACAGTTCAGAGTGAAACTTACAAAATCCATTCGGAATTCACTTTCCGGCAGCAAGAATAATTTCATTTATAATCAGCTTTAAATGAAAACAGGGAAGAATTCATCATCCATATCCATACTTCATTTGAATCAGGCTCATATGAAAATCCGAAACAGGTTAGTACAACATTGTGTTTATCATAGATCAAATAGTATAAGGATGCATACCATATATTTACCGTACTAGAAGAAACCATATTTCTTTCACTGTATGTTAAACAGATAAATAGTTATACAATCATGCAATCAATTATTCACATGATTTCCTAATCCTATGGACGCATTCCGTTCAAAATAACATTTTATTCATTGTTGTTACCTACAGCAAGTCCAATAATCACCTGACTACGGATTTTACCAAATCGAAATAGCAGACAGAAGAAGAATTCCCTTCCCATACATGATTCTACCCGAATCCATTTTTCAAGTTCATGATAGTATGCAGAACTCCAGAATGCAAAAATCAGATGTCATTACCTTTATCAAAGTAAACCGTACAGGGTGTCAAATACATGGATCTGATACAGTCAAGACAGACCCAAACAGCAAGACAAGTTCCCATGCATCTCTTCTTTTGCACAGCAATTCAAATTCAAGTTCGCATTCACAAGACAGTCCGAACTAGAGATCGAACAGTCATCAATAAAACACAACAATTCATCATACCTTCTTCAGCAAGAAAAACAACATATTGCACTATAAGTTCAGAAGGAAAAACTATTTCTTTTCCAACTTTCACGAACACTCGTATAAAACTCTAATGCCAATTCCTTTAAAATTACAAAATGCCATTTCCTTATAATCCCGAAACAGCAGAAGGAAGAGAAAAGTTTTATTTCTTTTTAAGCAAGAAAAAGAAGAAACAACAAAAACGTGTTACCATTTCTTCCTCCAAAGCAAATTTGTATGCTCATACAAAATCCAAATGCCATTTTCATCAAAATCCAAAACAGCAGAAGGAAAAAGAATCTTATTTCCTTTAAAAAAATTCAGTAAAGAATACGACTTCAAACAACTAGCACAACCCATGAAGATTTCATTCCATAAGATCATTTAAAAAGAATTATCCAGTTCGAATTATTGTTAACAACCATCTCAAAATCGATTTACTCTCAGCTGAGTATTCGAAACCACAATTTCCTATAGTTCCAGTAAAGAACATCCTCAATACTGTCAAACAAACCAACACAACACAACTGTATTTCAACTCCCTTTACACATGCAAGGACAGTTCCAAACACAACAGTAAGGGAACGATTACACAGTAAGGAGAACAACTCCCACAGCCTGTTCTGATTTCATACAACATGAACAGAGAAAGAAAATACCTATTTCAAATCCTCCATACTGTCAACAACCAATATAGTAATTCATATTCCAACTCGATTCGTGCAAATAAAAATCAAAGCCTAGCAACCAGAAGCGATTCTACTTATCATTTCTAAAAAAAAGAAAGCAAGAATCAATGAATCCAAATCATATCAACACACTCAACAATCACCTAAACCCAAAACCCAAGAGTAGGGTTGTTTTAATGAGACACTTAGACAAAGCAAGAATTTTTAAAGAGGAGGGCTTAACATGCCTGTGATTTCTTTTCCAAAACTTGAAGAAAGCTGCGTTTGCTGAAGTTATTTCCTTCCACAGCGACAGAAAGAACTCCTCAACACTCCTTTCCTCTTCAAGCTCAGCAACAGCCTCAAAATCTCCAAGAACAGTGACAAATCTCAAGAGCTGGTTCGACTGAACCAGACCAGAAAAACCAAATGCAGAGCAACTTTGCAAAATCCCGAATCAACAAAATGAAAATCAAAATTCCCTCATACACTTTCCAAGGTGAGCTGGTCGCGAGGACCAAGGATAATTAATGCATTAAAGGCTTTGCCTTTTTCCCAACTTCCCACGCCACTGCCAACTTGAGTTGGTGAACTCAAATTTTCAAATTTCACAAGCAAAAACCAAATTCAGCTCCACCTCCAAACAGATACCTCCGCCTCTTACTTACCCCGCAAAATTGGCGTTGTCCACGTATGGACTTTCCATTAAATTCTAATAAATACCCCCTTTCATCCTTATCCTTTCCCTCCAAGGGTCTGCGCGCCCCTTTAGATTAGGATTAGTTTAGGTTGTATGTTAGTGTTCAACCTAGGTCATAGTTTAGCCTTAGGTTATTAGAACTTAGGTTTATTTCTCCCCTTTTTTTTGTAATTTAAAAATCCACTTAGGATAGTAGTTTAGGATGCATGTTAGGACTTAGGATTAGCTTAGGGTTTAATTCATACTAACCACTAACACTAATCAACCCCTAACCCAATCTCTCAACTAACTCTCGTAACTATGCTGTGCAGGACGTTCAGTCCTTTGTATCTCATGCTAAGGCTACCCGTGTCCAGGAATTTCTTGCCTCACGAGGTTTTAAATTTGACAGTACAGGGTTCAAGGATCAAGCCTTTGTCATTGGCATTTACGTGCCAGCTGCTCATACCTGCAATCAGGCGCTACACATTCATATAAGCCTCCGGTTCGGTTCCAGAGTAAATCGACACAGAAATCACAAGAAGACCTCAGCATACTTTGGATCAATGAAATTGATTCAAGGTGTGTTGTCAATCAGCAACGAGAGTTTAGCAAGTATACGACAATTTTTCGTCACATCAGAAAACACGCAAGTACAATAACTGCAGTCCTATGCAATAAATTATAATATGCAAGAATCCAAGTTTGCAACATGTCTCTTTAAGATCAGAACATATCTTAACATGTTTGCCTTCATTTCAGCAGTTATAACAGTATGAAAAACATTGACCAAGATAACTTACAAAATCAGAGTGTTACATTCTTCCCTCCTTAAAGAATCATTGTCTCGATGATCAAATTAAACAAATCAAGGAGTTCTTAGGACAAAGTTCAGTTATTGTCCTTTCATTCATAAGTTCATACCAAAAACAAATTCACTCTTAAAAACAACGTTTTAAGACAACTATACGATAGACTAATAATTGTCTAAGTTTGGTAGAATTATTAGTTCCTTGAATTTCAAATTCGATTAAATAGGTGTGGAAAAGTAGATCTCATTTCTTCGAGATTTTCCCAAAATAAGGGTTAGGGCTAGGAGGAATACCTGTTGAATGTTGAGATGGTGTGCGCGTACCATAGAGAAAGATCAAATCGACTGCGAAGAACTCCTTTTTGTCTTGGAAGGACTACCTGCAAGTAAGAATACAAGACCACCAGATTTTAATTAGACAATAAATGAGGGAGCTGCCTTAGGCCCAAGAAATATAAAACTTCCTTTTGAAGGTGGTCAGTTCCCCTTTTAATACGAATTAACACAAATGATAACAAAGAAAGCTATTGCAAACTCATGATTTAGGTACCTCGTTACAAAGCAAATAGAGGCTGAACTATCAATAATAAAGAGTCACGTTGTTTGTTCGGTTACTGGTCGTTGATACATTCAGGTTGAGTTACAGGGATAAACCAGACCCGACCTGAGGTTGTTAGGTGACAAATAGGCGAGAGGAAGGTTTTGGGGTATAAGTCACAGTGACCGATGCCGGTCACTGGATGACCGATGCCGGTCACTGGATAACCGACCGCGGTTAGAGAACCGTTGCCGGTAGGGGATAACCGACACCGGTAGGGTCAGTAATCTAGGTGCTCCTGGATAGAGGTTGGTTGCAGGGTGATTGTGGGGTTATTAAGACTGGTGGATGGCTGAGGGGAATAATGAGAGGGCAGGGAAGACTCAGAGTGTGATAAAATGGTCTTCTGGGCAGTACAAGGATGTATGGATGAAGGTTAAGTGCAGGGTGCTGGTAGGTAGTAGATCTAAGAATGAGCTTATAATTACAATCAATCCGCAGGCTCAAGAAATGGTGCTTAGAAACATACAAGACACTACTTACTCGTTCCTGATGAAGATGCAGGTTCCAGGACTGTGATGACGAAGGAAGGGCTCAAGTAGGACGATCTGACAATCCAAGATGAGCTATCTCCTCTTCTGATGCTCGGATGAGTGTCACTGGGATTTGGTTATTCAGTTGCAGTCTTGGGCTTGATGTCCTTCTCTGCAAAATCTTCTTGTTTCTTCACTTGTCTCTGTTCGGCCAAGCAAATCCGGATCCTTTCAATGATTTCTCCTCCTCTCCATCAAAATGAAAATCTGATCCCTCGTTTTTGGTTGGAGGTGGTCATTTACAGGGAACCGATGGCGGTTACGCAACCAATGGCGGTCGAGTAGGAACCGATGTCGGTCAGGTCAAAGCGGGCTATTTTTAGTAAAATAGCCAGCTTTCCCTCCTTTTCTCCCGAGGGATTAGTTGCGGGCTTGGTCAAGTCATTATGAGGTTGATTTTAGGTGCGGGTGAGGAGTAATTAGTCATGGGTGTGGATGTGGACCAAGTTATAAGTCTTAATTAGGTTAGTTTAGGGTTAAGACTAGGTTATGATGAGGTGGCGAAATGAGGTGGCAGGTATGGCGATGTGGATTTATTAATTATAAGGTAATTAATAAATAATTGTGTAAGGTTTAGGTGATGAGGTTAGGTTACGAAATGAGATGCGGGGCACAAGGGGTCTTAAGACACAAATTTGGTGTCTAAATTAGCCCCTTGTTGTCGAGTAGCTTGTCTTTGTTAAAGCTGCACGGACAATAATAAGAAGTGGTTACCCCTGTTAAGGGTATAGGTAATCCCCCTCAAATCTATCACAGATTGAGGCAACGTGAAATCAGGGATAGGGTTGATAAAGGGTAAATGGTGTTTATATGATGGTAAGATGGTGGGGTAGGTCCAAGGAAGCAGACGCACGTTGAAATGTAGTAGTGCGACCAGGGTACATGATTTGAAGAGCAAACAAGCAATTCATAGGCAAAGGTCGATAGTTTATCCAAACAAGGGTGATATAATCCTGGTATCCAAGGCATAGGAAGTAGCTCCAGGGGATATAACGGGTAAGGTACAGGAATGTTTAGGCATGTTCGGCAGTACCAAATGGTTGGTTTGGTTGAGATAAACGTCACGGTCTTGGTCTAGGCAAAGTTGGTCGACTGATCAAGTCAAGGACCCTAATCATGCTAAAACACGAACAGGTGGACTCGATTGAACAAAACGCTACATGATGGGTGGATAAAATTGTATTGTGTTGATTGTGGGAAAGGTATTTAATTGGTGCGGCCTTAGGTCGGGCGAAATGGTTGGGTGCGGCCTTGGGTCGGACCAAATGGGTTGGTTGCGGCCTTGGGTCGGGCCAAATGGTAGGTTACAGCCTTGGGTCGGGCCAAATTGGTTGGTTACGGCCTTGGGTCAGGCCAAATTGGTTGGTTATGGCCTTGGGTCGGGCCAAATGGGTTGGTTGTGGCCTTTGGTCAGGCCAAATGGTTGGTTATGGCCTTGGGTCAGGCCAAATGGTAGGTTACGGCCTTGGGTCGGGCCAAGGAAATTAACAAAGGGTTTTTAGCCAAGGTGGATATAGGCGATGTTGTGAGAAAGGGCGATTAGTAAATAAGGGCAGAAATTGGGGAAGAGGTTGGGATAAAACCGATATCAATTGTCGATGTGACCGATATCGGTTTACATGACACCGATACCGGTTCCTTAGGGCACAATATAACCGATATCGGTTATAGGTCGAAAACCTATAAAAAGAAAAAATACGGCCTGTCATTGTCATATTGTCAATTTGAAACCCAATTTGAGTTTTTATCTGAGGTGTATTGTTGAGATTGGAGCATTTTATTGGTTGACGGGTGGCGCTATTAGAGTGGAGAAGTGAGTGGTTTAGTGGGCCCTGAGTGAGTAGGAGGGCAGCAATTGATTGGTGGAGGGAGCCCAGCAGAGGAGAGGGTGGAGCTATGGCCAAAGCCAGGAGGAGCAAGAGGTGCTGGACCAGCTGGACCACCACCACCCATCCCACCACGACGATGTGTCCGTCGCTACTGGTAGGATCAAAACCCTTCATTGTGTGAATTTGATTGTGTTAAGCTGGATTTGGGTTTTGGGTAGGAATGTAAGGTTTTTAGAAAATAATTAATAAATGGAAAATTATTTTGAAAAAAAGAGAGGGTAGATAGGTGAAATAGGCCAAGGCGGCAGGGTGGGTAGGTTTTTAGGGTGTTTGGGTGGGTATATAGGGAGAAATAGGGAAAAAATGAATTTGGGGGCTGCGTCGGGTTCGGCTCGGCTATTTTCCAGTGACCGATGCCGGTCACTAAGCGACCGACATCGGTCATGAAGTTTTGGGACAGGTGGGGGTTTGTGGGTGACCGGTGTCGGTCGTAACGTCGACTGGCATCGGTGGAGAGGGGACCGGGGTCGGTTTTATGGGTGACCGGTACCGGTCCCTAGCCAGGATTTTCTATTTTTGTTGCGTGGTTTTGTTGTGGGGTTTTGGGTGTTTAAGTTCTTGTTGGGGTTGGCGTGTTGTGGTTGTTTGTTGTTAGTTATGATTGGGTTTTGTGTTTTGGGTGGGAAGATGGATGGGGGATAGTGTAGAAGATAGGTGGGTTGGTAGGGTGTGAGATAAGGCAAGAGGATATCGTAGAAGTTTTTAGGGTGGTGAGTGTAGGTGTGTTATAGAGTCGGGTATGTGGTCGGGGGGATAAAAAAAAGGGGGTATAGAGGGTTAAAGTAGTTGTTGTGATAAAGAGTAGGGCTAATGCAGTTAGGTGGTTTGTGCAGGCACATCAGCAGCTGACGATGTGGGACAGGATGCCCCCGCTGTTGGGACGGATGCGGCCACACGTGTCCGCAGCGCAGTGGGGCATTATGCACGAGGTGGGACTCGGCGGAGTCCAGCGGTATAGGGCGATCGATAGGGATCACAGTCTGATGGTCGCCCTCATCGAGAGATGGGATCCGGCGACCAATGTGTTCCATCTCCCGACTGGAGAGATGACCATTACATTGGAGGATGTGTATCGCATCCTTAGATTACCGATTGATGGAGAGGCAGTCTTCCAGGTGGACGCAGAGACAGCCATGGACAACATCTTACAGGTATTCGGGGATGCAGCCGCGCTATTGACTTATCACAGCGCGAGCATCACCTATGGAGATATGTACCGTGCCCACTGACATGAGACACGGCTTGCCGTGTTGATGATGATCAGCATCACATGCTTCGCCCTCCCAGACTCAGAGGGAGGCCGCTTTCCACGGGTGCTGATGGGGGTTTTACACGAGATGGTTGAGGAGCATACATATTATGCGTGGGCACCCGTATACCTAGTGCAGTTATACCGAGAGCTGTGGGGCTATCGCCGGATGAGGCGATTCAGGATTTGCTCTACGTTTTTGTTACACTGCTGGGCATATGAGCATATCATATGCATTCGACCAGTAGGGCTGCCCCAGCAGCCAGGGCCACAGGTGATTTACAGATATGGCTTTCAGAGGTGGTTGGGGGTCGTGGGCCAGCCACGAGCAGTTCTCGCCGGATGAGATGTAGCATATTACCGGCATGTATTAGAGGGCTTGACAGCTTTAGATATTGTATGGAGACCTTACAGAGGTCATCAGCCCTGCGGAGGAGCCCGATCACAGTTACGGTGGATCCAGTATACATTCTGGATAGCGGGACGGAGGCCGGGAGAGTACGAGCGGATACCCCTGGAGAGGGTACGACGACAGTTGGGGCTACGACAGGATGAGCCACCTCCCTTCCCTCAGTACCGGAGGGATGATGTAGAGGCTCCACTGCCTGCACCACAGCCTATGGACCCAGATTGGGTAGCCGAGCGGCAGGCAGACGATACAGTGGATGACGCCGGGTGTACAGGATCATTTTTGGTATGGTGGGCAGGGGAGAGAGCCGCGAGGAGAGCACAGCCCACACAGCCAGACTTAGCGGCTGTTAGAGCAGAGAGGGACCAGCTCAGAGGGCAGGTACAGTTGTTACAGGGGCAGCTTGCTGCCGCACAGGCACAGATAGGTGTCTTATAGGGGCAGTTAGCCCAGGCACAGTTACAGGTAGTACATAGGTACCACCACAGGTACAGGTACTGCCACAGGCACCACCAGCAGTACCACCATAGGTACAGGTACCAGCACCACTAGGCATAGCCACCAGGCACCACCAGCGGCACCAGCACAGGGGGCACTATTATTAGGAGTCGGGGGACCAGCCCCAGCAGCGATGGTGGCACGGGCCCGCTATATGGAGGCGAGAGAGCGGAGGCTCGGTATTATCAGGATGTTCTTGATGGTACCGGGGCTGACTATCAGCCATATGCGGCGCATAGAGCCGAGACCTCGCGGAGTCAGAGATCCCAGGGGGTGCAGCCACAGCCGGTGGGTCCGTTACAGGGAGGAGGCGAGAGGCGGCACAGGGACCAGCAGGGAGACAGGCGGAGGGCGGTGGAGAGAGCTGAGGGATCCCTGCAGAGGAGATAGATTTTTGTGTTTGTACATTGGATATGAGGCACCGGTCTGAGAACCGGTTATGTTTATAGAGGCCTGCGTGCCTACACATGATGTATTCATTCATTTATTCATTTATTGTATATACCGGCCTGCGAGCCGAGTACGGGTTGTATAGTTGATACCGGCCTGCGAGTCGAGTATATTTTTGATATGAGAGATCGGCCTGCGAGCCGAGTCGATATTTTGACAGTTGTTGCAGCCTGCATGCCGGCTTTGTATTATGATGAGATCATAGAGGCCCTTATGCAGGGCACATTGTATATTTGAAACTTTTGATATATAGATATGATGATTTTGACCCACATGTTGTGTTTAAAATGTTTTAAGTGTTTTGTCGATGGTTTGTGATATTTAATGTATGATGAGTTTGATCCACATGGTTTATATATTGATGGTGTTGATGTCTTTTGTTGATGGGATGTATGTATATATAGATGATGAGTTTAATTGACATGTTGTGTTTATGAAATGTTGGATGGGTTTTGTCGCTGGTTTGTGAAATTGAACGTATGTAGCTACTGAATTGGATCCAAATGGTGTATAGATTGATGGTTTTTGATATCGTTTGTTGATGGCTTGGTTGTTTTTGTAATATGGATAGATGATGTTGATGAAATTGTGATGAGATATGGATTTGATGAAAAATTATAGATAATGGTGTTGTTTATGCAGGAAAAAGGGACGGGCGCCACAAAAATTTGTAAAAATGAAGAAACAGCTTAGGTTTAAGCAACAAGGGGTACATGACCGACATCGGTTGTGTAACCGATGTCGGTAGCTATATGACCAATATCGGTTATGTAACTGATATCGGTTATGCAAGAATTATTTCCCTAAAAATAGAACTGCTGGGTTGGCAACTTAAGTTCTTATTTTTAGCATTCTTATTTTTAGAGTCATGCAACAAGTTAAATATGTGAATGCGACGCTGTTTGACGACTGCTACAGGTAATTGCATGAAAGAATTTGAGTGATAAGGAGGAAAGAGATAGGTGAAGTGAGCGTGGGCTGAGATTCAGAAGGCAGAAAGACAAGTTATATTTGAAGAGGGTAGTGAACATGGCTGAACGAGGAGAAGCATCCAGCAGGCAGGGACGAGGGGGAAGACATGTTTCGCCCCAAGCTGCTGCATCCCGAGAGGTAAACTGTTTGGTTGTAATTTGATTCTTGCATGTTTTGTGAATAGGATGAGAGAAGTGTAAGTGGGTAAAGATGAGAAAGAAAAGGTGATAGGAAAGGGTTGGGGATGGGGTGAGTGCTATGGGGTAGGTAAACAGGGTGGTCACGTATGTTTTTAGGTATAAAATAGGAGTAAACGGGAAAAATAATTATCGTAGGTGTATGTTTTAAGCAGGGTAGGTACATTTTTGACAGTGACCGGTATCGTTTACAGATAACCGGTATCGGTTAGCAAACCGGTATCGGTTATTCATAACTGATATCGGTCACTGTAAGAGTTTCCAGAACTTGAGAAAAAAAAAAACCCGTAGAGATTTGTTCTTTTGAATAATTATGTGTCGTTTTGATGCATGCAGGCAGAAGCAGGGTTAAGGATGAATGATACTGTGCCAGCGTTGTTGTCACGAATCTGAGCGGATGTAACACCAGCTGAATGGGCATTGATAAATCATTTGGGGTTAAGTGGAATCCGCTATTATTCAAGAATCGCGGCGTAACCATGCTATGTTGCAGGCGTTGATTGAGAGATGGAATCCAGAAAAGAATACCTTCTATCTGCCAATAGGGGAGATGACAGTGACTTTGGAAGATGTGTTCCGTATTTTAAGACTCCCAATGATAGGAAAAAACAGTGTATCAGGCGTTGCCTAGCGTGGGGCGGGCAGCGATAACAGCAGTATTTGGGTCAGCTGCACGAGATTTGACACAGCGAGGTTTATCTTTTACGTATGGTACAATGTATGCAACACACCCTGAGGAAACAAGGTTGGCCGTGCTATTAATGATAGCGGTGGGGTATTATGCATTGCCGAGGGTGGAAGGGGGAAGATTTCCAAAAGCGTTGATGAGTGTTATTTGGGAAATGATAGAAATGAGCGTGACTTTCGCATGGGCACCCGCATATCTGGTAGAGTTATATAGGGGTCTATGGGCCTGCAAGAGAAAACACATGACGACACTGGATTGTTCATACTTATTACATTGTTGGGCCTATGAGCATATTGTTTGTGTGCGTCCAATAGGATCGACCCATCGAGTCGGGAGAGGCAGGAGTGCAAAGGTTGGGATTTAGACGATGGGTCTAGACAGAACAAGAAGCGAGATCCCAGGCCGTGATAGATGACATCGAGTATTATAGACAGGTATGGGAGATGGTGACGATTGCAGATATTTGTTGGAGGCCTTACGGGAACTATATGGTGACAGAGCACATAGCTGAGGAGTTGAGGGGTGTAGAGCGATTGAGATGGATCGCAGGGCACAGGCCGGGTGAGTACGAGAGGATTCCTCTAGATCGTGGTGCGGCGACAATTTGGGTTCGTTCAGGATATACCGATGACATATAGACCATACATGAGGATCGATGCCGAGGCAGCATTCTCACCTCCCCGGCCTACACCTCCAGAAGGGCCAGAAGAGATAGCAGCCGATCGTAGGGTAATGGATGCGGGGAACGACAGAGGCCTATAGAGTATGGTGGGTAGCAGAGCTGCGAGGTGCACGTGAGTGCCCAGACATAGCTATGATTACAGTGGAGAGAGATCGTCTGCAGGAGTTGGCTCACCAGCTTCAAACACAGGTGAATGAGACAATGGGATTGTTAGAGGTTTCACAGTTACGAGTGGAGAGACTGGAGGCAAGATTCCTCCATGCGAGAGGACGTATTCGTATGTTACAGGAGATGTTGGCGGATCAATGGGAGGAACCAATGGCAGTGGCACCTTTGAGGATGGAGAGGCCAACTGAGGGGCACCGACGATCATGATCACCACCTGATTCGGGAGGAGGTGCAAGGGTCTAAGTGAATTTCATAGGAATATAAGAATAAATAAGGATGCCGACCTGCGAGTCGATGATAGAGAAGATGTATTTGTTTAACATCTAAAATAAAACTAAAGATGTATGTGGTTTTGAGTGATGATAATAATAAGAATGGTTGTGTTTTGAATGTTGTTTTTGTTTTGTTTGACAAAGGATAAAGATGAATGTTGGCAAATAGAAATACACAAAAAATATTTATATTTACAACACATGATAGGGTATGGTAGGGGATGGTCGAGCTAACCTTGGGAGACTCCATGTCTCCTAAGTGCTGCCTACATAGCCCATTACACAAAGCAAGGAGGGGCCTCAGACCGATGTAGTTCTCCCTTAGGACCAGGGAGAGGTGAATTTAGGCAATTTGGTTGTGGTTAGGCAATTTTTTGGTTGGTAAAAAAAATATTGATATTGATATTGGTAGGGTAATGTTGTTGGTGTTGGTAATGAATTGGTGATTTTGGAATAGGTATAAGTGACGTGAAAGTTAGCCTACCTAAGTGGTAGGGAACCATGTCCTGATTAAGATCAACACATAATCCTAGATTCGAGTCAAAGAGGAAGAGTGTCCCGTAGTTGAGAAGAGCTAAACAAACCACATATATAATGTAGGATGAGCTTGAATCCCTAGGTACCTTGCATAGGCGAGAAGTCAATAGGTGAAAAGAGTTGTATGATCACAATATATCGGATATATGTCACGTCCCTTGAGTTGTGTTTTTTTAACAAATGGTGAGGTGAAGTGGATGGTGTAGCTGAGACACAGAGAACTTGTTATAAAGTGAGTATTCCGATGAAAGAGAACCTAACCCAAATAGACAAGTCCATGACTCAAAAGTTCTTTTGAATGTGGCTTTTATTTTGCTGAATATAGACTGATCGATGCGGGAAGTCTACAAGGGATATTTTTTTTTGTTTTATTCTTGAGGTCTTCACGAAGCTGATCAATGTGAGAAGCTTCTGATAAAGGCTGATTGTGTATAGCTGTCCTTCAAGGGAGCAGTCTATTTATAGTAGCAGATGCGGTTTTAGTGCATAGCTGTCCTTCGGGGGAGTAGTCTATATATAATTTAGAGAGCTAGATGTCCTTTTGGCGTAAAGCATCTAGTTTGGTAGGAAGTTTGAATCAAGAAAATCCCATAAGCATATAATTAGGAATGTGTCATTTTAATACTTTGAAGTCATGGACTATACTAAAAAAAAGGGGAAGGCATCTTTAAGGGGAGGTGAGAATCAAACTATGTGAGCTTGATTTTATTTTGAGATGTAGGAAACAACGTGTATGTGGTGGTAAAATGAGCTCAAGGGATGAGCAGTAGGTAGATAAGGAGTGATATAACACTAAATTCAATAGTAGAATGGTCGAAGATGCAAGGCATTAAGGGGTTCAGGCTCAGGTTTACCATTAAGCGAAGCTAAACAATAAGTGCCTGATCCATAAGTGTGAGTGATTATGTAAGGCCCAATCCAATTGGGAGCAAATTTTCCACGTTTGCTCTTTTCTAGTTTGGTTACATGTTGATTCTCTTTGAGGACAAGATCACCAACCTTAAAGGTACGCTCATGAAGTCGTTTATCATAAGCACGCTTGATGCGTTTTTGGTAGATTTGAAGGTGGTCAAGAGCTGTAAGACGACACTCATCAAGAAGCTCTAATTGGGCTAACCGCTCTTGGCGGAAATCATCGTTGGTGAGAATATCCTGAAGAGATATTCTGAGGGAGGGTATTTGTATTTTGAGAGGCAAGACCGCCTCGGTACCATATACCAAAGAAAATGGTGTGGCATTAGTGGAGGTACGAATGCTAGTACGATAAGCCCAAAGGGCAAAGGGAATGTGATCATGCCAATTTCTTCCAGAATCATTAACAACTTTCATGAGGATTTTGGTAAGGGTTTTATTAGAAGATTCAGCTTGTCCATTCGCTTGTGGATAGTAGGGTGATGAGAAGCTAAGTTTGATACCAAAGTTGTCACAAAGGTCTTGCAACAACTTATTTTTGAAAGATTTTCCATTATCTGTTATCAGGCGATGAGGAACACCAAAACGACAGATAATGTGGTGGTTAATGAACTCTACAATTTTTTCTTTTTTGATTGAAATGAGTGGAATGGCCTCCACCCATTTTGTGTAATATTCGGTTGCTGTGATAATCCAACGGTGACGTTGCGAAGAGGGCGGGTGGATCTCACCAATAAGGTCTAAACCCCATTGTGAGAAAGGCCAAAGATCTCGTGTGACCTGTAGTGGATGGCTAGGAGTATGTTGAAGGTTGGCATGTTGTTGACACATAACACAATGCTTAACATATTCATAGCAGTCGTTATTAAGAGTAGGCCAATAATAACCTAGGCGAAGGATTCGTTTAGCCATGGCAAGGCCACTAAAATGTCCGCCACAAATACCGTCATGGACCTGTTGGATGGTATAGGTGACCTCTGCGCCGGTTAGACATCGAAGGAGGATACCATCAAAGCCACGTTTATAAAGGAGTCCCCCCATGATGACATAACGAGAAACACGTTTAAGAAAAGCGCGTTTGCCAGTACTAGTTAGGTCAGGTGGGAGAACAGAGGTTGTAAGGTAGTCGTGAAATTGGTGGGTACCAGGTATCCTGTGAATTAGCAGACACATTATTTATCATACAAACAACCGGGGCTGAGTAAGATGGGGCAAAGAGTTGTTGGACCAAGATGAATATGTCAGAGTCAGTTGGTGATGCAGGAATTTGCGAGGCTAAGCAAGCCATAGTATCCGCAAATTTGTTAGTGGAGCGGGGAATGGTCTGGATAGAATATCGAGTAAATGAGGTCAAAAGTGAATCCACGTAATGTTTGTACTTTTGAAGTTCCTCATTTTTACATTGGTAGATGCCCATAACTTGATTGACTACCAATTGAGAGTCGCCAAAAATATTAATAGATTTGACACCTAAGTGTAACGCAACCTGGAGACCTAAAACAAGGGCCTCGTATTCCGCTGTATTATTAGTGCAGGGGAAATCAAGCCGGAATGAAAGAGGCATAGGCTCAGCGTCAAGAGGAATGAGAACAATGCCGGCCCCTCCGCCACGCTGGCATTTGGATCCATCGAAGAAGAGGGTCATTGGATACGACTCTTCCCTGAGTGAAAGAGTGGCGATGAGTTCGTCGGGGAAATTAAAATTGGTAAATTGTTCCCCAGGTAAAGGGGCCTCTGCAAGTTGGTCTGCAATAGTTTGTCCTTTGATTGACTTCTGTTGTACAAACTCAAGGTCGAGGTCAGTGAGGAGCATAAGCCATCGGGTGATGCGTTGGTTTAGATGTGGTTTGGCGTACATATAATGAATGGGGTCCGTGTTGGTAATGACAAAAGTTTTGTGATTCAGGAGGTAATGTCGTGAAGTTTGGTGGCTACGAATGATAGGGCTAGGCACAATTTTTCTACATGTGTATACCTAGTCTCGTAATCCATGAGAGTACGAATTATATAATAAACAGCTTGTTCTCGACGTGTCGAGTCCCGATGTGCGAGCATGGCTCCTATAGCATGGTCAGTGGCAGAAAGATAAAGGTAGAAAGGGCGATCATCCTGAGGTGGAATAAGCACGGGTGGCTGCAAGAGATAGGCTTTGAGAGCTTCAAAGGCTTGGTGACACTCTTCGCTCCATTGAAAGGCAATGTCCTTTTTAAGAAGGTGATGGAAAGGTTGACATCGATCCGAGAGTTGGGAGATGAAACGACGGATGGATTGAAGTTTACCCTGCAAACTACGCAATTGTTTGAGGTTTTTGGGTGGGGGCATTTCTAGGATAGCTTTGACTTTAGACGGATCGACCTCAATGCCATGCAAAGAGACGATAAAGCCAAGAAGTTTTCCCGAAAGAACACCAAAGACACATTTCTTTGGTTGAAGCCGGACCGAATATTGTAACAGGTGATCAAAAATAATGGTTAAAACATTGAGATGTTCACTGCGATGTTTAGATTTGCCAAGAAGATCATCAACATAATCTTCAAGGATAGTGTGCATAATGTCATGAAAAATGTAAGTCATAGCCCGCTGATAGGTCGCACCAGCATTCTTAAGGCCAAATGGCATGACATGATAACAGAAGGTTCCCCAAGGAGTTATGAAGGTAGTTTTATGTTGATCGACTGGGGCTACCAAAATTTGATTGTATCCCGAAAAACCATCCATGAGAGAGAGCATTTCATGGCCCGCAGTGAGATCAACAAGTTGATCAATACTTGGGAGGGGGAAGTCATCTTTGGGGCAAGCGAGGTTAAGGTCTCGGAAATCCATGCATATCCGAAGTCCCCCCGTCGCTTTAGTGACAGGTACGATGTTAGAAATCCATTGAGGATAGTCAATAGGCAAAATGAAGGAAACAGAAAGAAGTCGTTGAAGCTCTTCTTTGACCAAGAGGGCAATGCGTGGATGCATTTTTCTCAGTTTTTGTTTGACTGGTTTGGAATCGGGATTTAGGGTGATGTTATGGACAGCAATGTCAGGATCAATTCCTGGCATGTCAGCGTAGGACCAAGCGAAAGCTTGGTTGCGGGTACAGAGAAAGGTAGTAAAGGCGACTTGTTCTGATGTATTAAGGGATTGTCTGATCTTCACAATGTGAGGATCCTCCTCTGTGTGGATGTTGATTTCTATAGTCGACTCATTCAACATGGTTTGAGTTTCAAATGGTAAGGCGGCGTTGAATATAAGAGTCATCCGCGCCAAGATAAGTGAGGATGGAGTCATCATCCTGGCACTCAACAACATTAATTGAAGGTGAATCCTCTTCGATCATGTCTGGATACAGAAGGGGAAGAGAAGATGGGTCCTCATTATCTCGTTGATAAGTGAGAGGACCTAGGAAGATAGCATTTATGAAAAAAAAAAGTTAGGAGGGATAGATTCAGGGTCTATCGACTCTGTGGGTGATGATGGAAAAATGGGTGATGATGGTTTGGTAGGGGTGACATCGTCATCTTCCAGGACACAACTGACACGAGGTTTCTCTGGTGTAAGTGTTTCAGGAAAACCGAGACCACTACGATCATTGTGTTTGCGTGTAGTCACGGGAATGAGTGTATGTCGGCCTTGTTCATAAAGACCAAAACCAAAGCCTTTCCAAGCACAGCGAGTCAAGAAGGTGAGGGCGAAACGACGATTTGTTAGGTATTGAAAATCGGATTGGAAAGGAACCACACCAAGAGGAGGTTCAGGGGTAACGGAAGATGCGTCGACACCCCCATATGTTAGGTTGGTGCGGCAATGAGGTGGTCCGTAGGGGATTACTTCCCCCACACGACGGTCATAGGTAGGATGTTCATGTAACTATCCGTACTCCTGTGGGGTATGGAAAGAACTAACGTTATATAGGCGATACTCCCCCAGCGTAAGGCATTGAAAAACATCTACTAAGGGGTCGGAGGTTGGGATGTTATCTGCGGGAAAGGAAGTGGTATTTGTGACGACAGTTTCATTGGTTGAAGGTGTAGGTGCAGTTGAAGTGGATGGTTGGGTTGGATGAATGGGTGTCTTGACTGGTACAAGCACATCATTAGGGCGATACAACATATTGCAGGTTTTGAAAGGGGGAGGATCGGCTTTTACGGTGTAGGACTTCCCCTCGTACTCAAATTTTATGCATCTATGTAAGGTGGAAGGAACGCATCCCATAGCCTGGATCCAAGGGCGGCCTAACAACATATTGTATTGGAACTCTCCCTCAAGGACATAGAAGAGTTTGGGTAAAGTGCGTGGCCCTACACGAATGTTAAGGATCACGGTGCCTAAGGTAGAAGTAATAGCATCATTAAATGACCGCAACATGATGGGGTTGGCACACATGCAACTAGAAGGGATATTCATTTGTTGGAAGGATTTTGAAGAGAGTGATGTTTAGGCTAGCACCCCCATCAATCATAACACGACGTACCTGAATGTCCCAGAAATAAGCTGAGATGAAAAGAGCAGGGTCAGGATCTTCAGCACCAAAGTCGATAATTTCGTCTTCAGAGAAACTGACAGTAGCGACTTGTTGTACAGAGACAGAGAAGTGGTTGGGGAGATAGATTGTTTGGTGAGTGAAGCAATGTGATTGGATGTTAGAATAGACGTAACAGGCAAGGTTTTCATTAGGTAAGACCTCTATTCCTTGAAGGATTTAAACAAGAGCTTGTCGATGAGATTCAGAAGTCTGAATGAGATCATACAGTTTCATTTTTATAGGCGATTGGTGAAGCTATTTGATCATGGTTTTGGTGGACAATTCCATTAGAGATGGGATAGGCGGGTCTGTGAATAAATACTTTAGGTGGTGGTGCCATCAGGATGGTGGATGGAGAAAGAGATGCTGCAGGTGTGTTTTCTTTCACTTTCCCATTGTTTTTTTTGCCCTCGAGTAGCAACACTAATCATATTGATCTCGTGAATACGAGAGGAGGAAGATGGTAGGGATAGGTTATGGTCTTCGAGAGGTGGGGCTGTAATAATGATAGATCTTGGTGAGGTGGGGACAGATGGTATAGGAGAGGGAATTGAAGCTAAAGGTCTCTCTCTTCGTAAATTGTCTTTCTTAACTTTTCTATCTGAGAGAGGTGACTGACGAAGTATGGCTTTCAATGCTTTTGCATCCCTCTACGTCATGTCCTGGTGTACGGTGGTAAGCGCAGATTTTAGACTCATCATAACCTATAGGTCGATGTTTAGATGGATCATAAAGTCTAAGTGGGGCTAGGGAAATGGTCGCATTCTCTACCAATATAGCAAGTATTTTGGCGTAATACCCTTTGAGTGGGTCAAAGTCAGAGGAAGAGGAGGCTATTGACTGGGTCGGTTCTAGTGATGACGTGGTATGGTTGGTTTGTATGGGTGGTGGTTTAGCCAAGGGGTTTTGATAATGGGTTTTAACTAAACGTGGCTTCTTTGGCGCAGAAGCTATGTTTAGCTGGTTAGATGATGAGGCCACAGATGATATGGTATCAGAAAACAACCACGGAGAAATAGGAGTGGCAGCAAACAATTATTTTGATGATGGAATTTGTTTAGGATTGGTAGGTGGATAGGATACGCGGGGTGATGGTGTTGCTATACCCTTGGATTTTTGTATGGGTGCAGAAGGCGTAGGTTGCTTTAAAGAAAACGCAGGAGGTATGATATATTGATGCAAGGTAGAGGGATGGGGTCCCAATATGGAAGGTAAGTGTGACGACGAAGGGTTTAGTTGTGATAGAGGCATAGGTTGAGGGGATTGAGTCTGTCTCCTAATGGGATGGACGGCTTTATTTTTAGATAAATCAAGCCGCTTAGGTGGGTGTGTTAGATTGGGTATTGGTGAGGTCCCAAGTGTAGGGGAATATTTGGTTAGGTTAATAGAAGTGGATGAGGTATTTGGTAAATATGAGGGGGGTGAAGATGAGGACATAAGCATTTTAAGCTTCTGTAAACACTTTGGGTATATGGTAGAGGCATCTGGATCAGTCATCTACATTTGAGTAGAATATGGCGTACTCAAACGTTCCCATAGGACCTGTCTATCTTCTGGGGAATGACAGTCCTCACGTGTGAATAGGAACTTTTGTATGGAAGAAAGGTGTGTTGTGATTCCGGTCCACTGTGGGTGTGATACAGGGGGTAGATGAGGCACTGTATCAATGGGCGTTAAGAGGTCAACCGGTCGCTGAAAAGATTTAGGCGATGAAGAACTAATAGGTAGGAGGGCGTGTTTGAGAGGATCCATCATGTTTAAAGAATGTGGTGATGTCGGTTCAAGAGGTTTTTCATCTAAGGATGACAAAATAAGTGGCGAGCCTTCTTCTTGTACAACAAGAATGGTAGAAAGAGACGTTTGGGAAATAGATAAGTTGGATAACATCCACTCACAGTCTTGTAGGGATGTGGTGTAAGAAGACTCATCTATGAGAAGAGGACTCTGGGCGGTTAATTCCTTTACGGATAAAGGAATGATTTCGCCTTGTCTTGATGGTGGTGAAGGAGGTTCGGGCCCTTGCGTCAGTGAAGAGGCTTGATTCAAAATTTTCTCGATAGAGGCTTTTGGCTGGGATTCGAAGACTGCATGGATCTCATGAACACTCTCCTCGGCTAAGATATCTTGGTTTATGTTACTGTTAGAAGAGTGATTCGGGAATGGTTTGTTGAAGATTTTCAAATTTTGGTTAGCAGGGGCTTTAGGATTATCGAGGGCTATATCCCCCACATCAACCATTTCCTGCACTATGTTTTTCAACATCTTGCAATTTTCATGACTGTGTCCCTTCACGCGGTGGAAGTTACAGAAGTCATTATCTTTGTACCAAGAAGGTATGGCGCGAGTGGAATCAAACCCGGAGTGAGGTTTAACAGGAGGTAAGGTAATGGCTCCTGCTTTAAGTAATTTTTCCAATATCACACCATATGTTTCTCCCAAGGGAGTGTAGTTGATGGGCTCTGCTTTATACTTATAGGTGGTTTTCGGCGGGGTATTAGATGGTGGTTGGGATTTTACCATCAACGCGTGGACAACTCCTTTTGATTTCGAAGAAGTAGATGTGTGAGGAGTGGTGGTGTTTGGTTTATTGGTGGAATCTGGAGTTCGGAAATTGGGGTTTTTGTTGCGCAACCGCAATTTCTCTTCTTCTAAGGCTCGAATTTCTAGTTTTCGAGCCATAGTAAAGGCCTCGTCAAATGTGTGGAAGGTTTGAATTTGAAGGGTAGGAGAGATGTGCTTAGTGCATGCTCACGTAAAAAGTTCGATAAGTTCAGCCTGAGGTAAGGCATATGTAAGTTGGTTGATAAGGCCCCACCATCATCCAACGAAATCTGCGATAGATTCGTCTTCAAATTGTCGGATGGCATAGAGGTCGTTGATAGATATTTTCTTGGCAATGTTAATGGAGAAATGATCCAAGAAAGATTGGGCTAGTTGGTTAAAAGAGAAGATTGAGTGCCGGGTTAAAGCACTGTACCACTCCAAGGCGGGTCCTGATAAGGACATGGGAAAGGTGCGGAGTAACAAGGCATCATCATGAGAAATCAAATAACAAGCATGTCTAAATGATCGCAAGTGTTGTTGAGGATCCTCTTTACTATTAAAATGAGTAAATTTCGGAAATTCCCATTGAGGAGGATATGAATGAAGGGGGACAGAAGGGTGAATAGGCTCCCAACAAACTTGCTCGTATGTCAAGGCGCTACAACTTCCCGAAACAGAAGCCTCCAGATTTTGCATTTTGTCCATCATTTGTTTGATGAAATCCGTGGTTGGATGAGATGATGGTGTGGTTGTGGTAAACAGAGGCAAATTGGGCTAAGGGCCTCCGCTAGACAATGGTGGGGTTAAGTGTTGATAAGGTATGGGGGACGAATATGTTGAGGCGACCGAATAGGGATGTCCTATATAAGATGTTGAGGTCACTGGATACGTGTGTGGGAATGAAAAGGTAGGCGGAGCTTGAGAAGGAAAGCTCGTGTGGACAGGTGGTAGAGAGCAAGTCATGAACGAAGCAGTCTGCAAGAGAGACAAGGTAGGAGCAGTCGGTGGTAATGACATGTGGGGCCCAAGATTAACCCAAGGAAAGCCAATCTGTGTCGTATGAACCTTTGAAGCCGTCGGATTGGGAGACGGGGCTAAGGATGCAGAAGGCAAGACGGTGTTATCAGGCGGAGTGGGAGCTAAATGAGCAGCTATACTAATAGGCATGCCAACAAGGAGTTGACCATCGGTCGTACGGTCAGGGGCATGAGACAAATAGTATCGTACAGCGCTAGGATTAGCATCCAAAAATTTGGCAAATTCCTTATCTCCTACAGGAATTTTGGGGATCTCACTGGTGTCTATAGGGTTCCCTATAGAATGTGAAGGGGGTGATTCAGGCAAAGGCACAGAGCAGGCATGTGAAACCATGGCGGCGGCTTGCTTCCGAGTGATAACAACCATGGACAAGAGTACACAGTAGGGATTTGATCTATCAGGAACAGAAACAACCTCATAATGGTGAAATTGGTAGGTTGCTGGTTTGTCAAGAACTGTAAAAGACAGTAACTGATATCGGTCTGCTAACCGATGTCGGTTAGACTATAGCCGACATCGATCAGTTAACCGATGTCGGTGTTATAAGACTGGTATAAGAAAATATAAGAAGCTGTTGATTTGATTGTTAACAACGCTTAGTACATTTATCAAATTGTTCTAAGGTGATCACAGAAGACAGTGTATAACAGAGAAAATAGAACTGAAAACAAGCAAGATGCACACGCAAATCCAGAGACTAACCCTAGGGTTAATTTTAATTATTGTGGGCTTATGCCTTTAGACATAGAATGATGTCAGAATCCTAAACAAAAGACTTAGGGGAAATGTCAAGTTTGTTTTGGCTTATAAGGTTACCTCAATCGGGCGGAGGAATACCGCGGAAAAGGGGGAATGTTTTGAGTTGTTGTGTTAATTATGAAGTGATTTGGTATGTGTTGTGTAGTGAAAGTAAGATTAATTTCTTGTCAATACTGTGGAAATCACCCCCACGTGTACGACCTGTTACTTAATCTATGTTCACTAGAATTGAAAACAACAAGCAAGAATGTAATGCACGTGTTTTAAACCCAAATCAAAAATGATATTCGATGAAGCAAAAGAAGATGGCTTTCACTAATGCAAAACTGGGAAAACAAGATAAATTCTTTTACTAAATATAACAAAAAGCAGCAAACAGCAAGTATGCTTCCTAAATGAAAGCAAGCGAGAGAAACAGAAACCCGAAATGGGTCCCACCGGGCGTGCCAAAATGTTTCGCACGGAATGTTTCGGCTCTGTGGAATAGACTTGCTTCTATCCTTTCATTCCTTTGAGAAACAGATAAGGGTTAGGGCTAGGAGGAATACCTGTTGAATGTTGAGATGGTGTGCGCATACCGTAGAGAAAGATCAAATCGACTGCGAAGAACTCATTTTTGTCTTGGAAGGACTACCTGCAAGTAAGAATACAAGACCACCAGATTTTAATTAGACAATAAATGAGGGAGCTGCCTTAGGCCCAGGAAATATAAAACTTCCTTTTGAAGGTGGTCAGTTCCCCTTTTAATACGAATTAACACAAATGATAACAAAGAAAGCTATTGCAAACTCACGATTTAGGTACCTCGTTACAAAGCAAATAGAGGCTGAACTATCAATAATAAAGAGTCACGTTGTTTGTTCGGTTACTGGTCGTTGATACATTCAGGTTGAGTTACAAGGATAAACCAGACCCGACCTGAGGTTGTTAGGTGACAAATCGGCGAGAGGAAGGTTTTGGGGTATAAGTCACAGTGACCGATGCCGGTCACTAGATAACTGACCGTGGTTAGAGAACCATTGTCGGTAGGGGATAACCGACACCGGTAGGGTCAGTAATCTAGGTGCTCCTGGATAGAGGTTGGTTGCAGGGTGATTGTGGGGTTATTAAAACTGGTGGATGGCTGAGGGGAATAATGAGAGGGCAAGGAAGACTCAGAGTGTGATAAAATGGTCTTCTGGGCAGTACAAGGATGTATGGATGAAGGTTAAGTGCAGGGTGCTGGTAGGTAGTAGATCTAAGAATGAGCTTATAATTACAATCAATCCGCAGGCTCAAGAAATGGTGCTTAGAAACATACAAGACACTACTTACTCGTTCCTGATGAAGATGCAGGTTCCAGGACTGTGATGATGAAGGTAGGGCTCAAGTAGGATGATCTGACAATCCAAGATGAGCTATCTCCTCTTCTGATGCTTGGATGAGTGTCACTGGGCTCTGGTTATTCAGTTGCAGTCTTGGGCTTGATGTCCTTCTCTACAAACTCTTCTTGTTTCTTCACTTGTCTCTGTTCGGCCAAGCAAATCCGGATCCTTTCAATGATTTCTCCTCCTCTCCATCAAAATGAAAATCCGATCCCTCGTTTTTGGTCGGAGGTGGTCATTTACAGGGAACCGATGGCGGTTACGCAACCGACGGCGGTCGAGTAGGAACCGATGTCGGTCAGGTCAAAGCGGGCTATTTTTAGTAAAATAGCCAGCTTTCCCTCCTTTTCTCCCAAGGGATTAGTTGCGGGCTTGATCAAGTCATTATGAGGTTGATTTTAGGTGCGGGTGAGGAGTAATTAGTCATGGGTGTGGATGTGGACCAAGTTATAGGTCTTAATTAGGTTAGTTTAGGGTTAAGACTAGGTTATGATGAGGTGGCAAAATGAGGTGGCAGGTATGGCGATGTGGATTTATTAATTATAAGGTAATTAATAAATAATTGTGTAAGGTTTAGGTGATGAGGTTAGGTTGCGAAATGAGATGCGGGGCACAGGGGGTCATAAGTTCATACCAAAAATAGATTCACTCTTAAAAACAACGTTTTAAGACAACTGTACAATAGACTAATAATTGTCTAAATTTGGTAGAGTTATCAGTTCCTTGAATTTCAAATTCGATTAAACAGGTGTGGAAAAGTAAATCTCATTTCTTCGAGATTTTCCCAAGTTACACTTTCTTCGCTGAACGGGTCCCACTGGACGTTACATTGGTTCACTTCGTGATTTCTCAAGTACAACTGGCGAGTTCCCAACACTTGAATGGGCTTAACCACGATTATTCCTGGGTCTTGGACCTGCAAGGAATTCCAATTTAGCACATGTGATATATTTGTCACGTATTTCTTAAGCAAAGAAATATGAAAAACATCATTCATTTGAGACAAAGCAGGAGGTAATGCTAGACGATAAGCTACAGGGTTGATTATTTCAACAATTTCAAAAGGTCCCACGTAACGTGGAGACAACTTGGCAGCCTTGCCAAAAATTATTGAGCTCTTTTTCGGCTTCACCCGAAGAAAGACCTTCTCTCCCAGTTTATAATGCCTGTCAACCCACTTCAAGTCTGCATAGCTCTTTTGCCTATTGCAGCCTCCTTTAGATGTTCCCGAATCATTTTAATTTGCTGTTCCATTTCCATGAGGATTTCTGGCCCAATTACCTCTCTGTCCTCAATGCTGTCCCAGCTGACAGGGGTTCTGCATTTTCTTCTATACAATGCTTCAAAGGGCGCCATTTTTAAAGAGGCATGATAGGTGTTATTGTAAGCAAATTCTACCAGCGGAAGGTATTCCTCCCCATTTATACTGCTGGTCCATGCAATACATCCTTAACATGTCCTCTAAAACCTGATTAACTCTCTCAGTCTGTCCATCCGTTTCCGGATGATATGCAGAACTGAAGTTCAATTTAGTCCCCAAGGCCGCATTAAGCGTTTGCCAAAACCTTGATGTCATCCTCGGATCTCTGTCCGATATGATTAATTCCGGTATTCCATGCAATCTGAATATTTCATGTACAAATCTTCTTGCTAGCATTGGTGCATCGTCCTTCAAATTACCAGCAATGAAGTGTGCCACTTTGGTCAATTTGTCGACTACAACCAGGATAATGTCATGCTTATTTCTTGACATAGGCAATCCTTGAACAAAATCCATCGTTATCACTTGCCATTTATACTGCGGAATACTGTGGGGATACAATAATCCAGCGGGGTGCATATGTTCCACCTTAACACGCTGACATTCCAAGCAGTGTGTTACAAACTCTGCCACATCCTTTTTCATTCCCTTCTAGAAATATTGCTGCTTAAGATCAGCGAGCATTTTTGTAATGCCAGGGTGTCCAGAAAAAGGTGAATTATGAAATTCAGTTAACAATTTCCCTCTTAAGTCATTTGCCAAGGGTATATATACCCTATTTTTGAACCTCAGAATTCCTTCATTATTAAAACGGAATCCTTTATACCTGACATCCCTCGGGTCTGTAGCAAGTGTTGATTTGACTTGCTGGAAATAAGGATCTGATTCCATGGCATCTTTCACCTCATCCTTAAACTGAGTTCTTAACGTTATAAGAGCAGAGATATGATTCCTTCGACTCAGAGCATCTGCTACTCTATTTTCCTTGCCCTTAATGTAGCTTATATCGAAATCATACTGAGACAGAAATTCTAACCATCTTCGCTACCTTGCATTCAGATTTGGCTGAGTAAAAATATACTTCAGCCCCAGATGGTCTGTTTTTAACTGGAAGGGCTTGCCTAAAAGGTAATGCCTCCACATTTGAAGTGCATGAACAATGGTAGCGAGCTCAAGATCGTGTGGGGCATAGTTCTGTTCATGTAACTTAAGCTTTCTACTTTCATAAGCGATGACATGGTTATTCTGTAATAGAATACCTCCAAGGCCTTCTCCTAAGGCGTCCGTTACAACCATAAAATCTCTATTTGGATCAGGTACAGTCAAAATAGGTGTTGTAGTTAACTGTTCCTTTAAATTCTTAAAGGTAGATTCACATTTGTCTGTCCAGACAAATTTCTTTTCTTTCTTTTGCAGCGAAGTGATTGGGGCAGCAATTTTTGAAAAGTCCTTAACGAACTTTCGATAATATCCAGCCAAGCCCATGAAGCTCCTCACTTCGTGCACGTTCTTAGGCACAGGCCACTCAGTTATAGCTGTGATCTTTGAAGGGTCAACAGCTATCCCATTTTTGCTTATAATGTGTCCCAAATAATGCACCTCTGCATCATAAAAGGAACATTTGGACAGTTTGCCATACAACTTCCTCTTTCTTAAGATTTCCAACACTATCCTGAGATGTTCTTGGTGCTCTTCGACATTTTTAGAGTATATAAGAATGTCATCTAAGAATACAAGCACAAACTTGTCTAAGTATTCTTGAAAAATATTGTTCATTAGATTCATGAAGGCGGAAGGTGCATTAGTCAACCCAAAAGGTAACACCGTGAACTCATAATGTCCATACCTCGTTCTAAAAGCTGTTTTATGAATATCTTCTTCCTTTATTCTCAGCTGATGGTACCCTGATCAAAGATCTATTTTTGAATAAACTGATGCTCCTCGCATCTAATCGAACAGATCATCAATCCTAGGAAGTGGGTATCAATTTTTAATAGTTGCTTTATTCAGCATTCTGTAATCAATGCACAGCCTCAATGTGCCATCCTTTTTCTTTACGAAAATTACCGGCGCTCCCCAAGGTGAGACACTCGGTCTTATCAGCCCCTTAGTCAGAAGTTCTTGTAACTGAGCCTTCAGCTCTACCAACTCAATGGTAGTCATTCTATAAGGTGCCTTAGATATGGGTTCAGTTCCAGGTTTGATTTATATTGTGAAGTCAAACTCACGTTTGGGCAGAAGACCTAGAAATTCCTCCAGAAATACATCACGGAATTCCCTCAGCAATGGATATCTTTCCATGAAATCATTATCTTCTTCCGCATTTTCTGTCACTTTTACTGCATATAAAGTGCAACCTCTATTTTTATCCCTTTTTAGTTGCATAGCCGTCAGTTTCCTAACTGCAACTTCTCGTTTTATACCTTGAATGACAGCTGATTTCTGTAGGTCATCGAAGCAACAGATTTGTTTTTCATAACAGTCGACCTTTGCCTTATGTTCAGCCAACCAGTTAACTCCAATAATGATATCATATGATCCTAGAGGAGTGACATACAAGTCAACTTCGGTGGAGAAACCAGACAGATCAAGAATTGCCCCAAAAAGGCACATTTCGACTGTATGGACAACATTATTCCCATAATTATTAGGATTTTGGGCGGCCGATTTTGATTTTTGAGATTAATGAGACAGTTTCCTGTCCATGTTTTATCCATTCTTGCAGCCTTTCTTTTTAATTTCATAGCAAGTTTAGCAGAAATAAAACATTCTGTAGCTCTAGTATAAAAAATTATAACTACAGGTGTACCGAATAACTTACCCGTAACTTCTATGGGCGTCACTTGCTTTTCAGCTTGTCTGTTAGCCACTGCAACGTGTATCCTATGCTGTTGTCCGCGATCATCCTTCTTCAGAGGACAGTGATTCGCATAGTGGTCCTTTCCACAGTTGAAGCATCCTCCAACTGGCCCTTTTCTAGGCTCAAATTTGTTACTAGCCTTGAAGTTATCATTCTGGCTTCCATAGGACTTTTGTCCAATGCCATTAACTTTTGTGAAGTTGTTTCGCATGCTATTTACAAGTCTGTTCATCACAGGTTTCTTGTTGTTATCTACAACAATTTTGTTTTTCACACCAAACCTTTTCCAAGGTCCCCTTTTTGGTGCAAGAGACGAAGAAGGATTGGGAATCTTCTTCCTTATCTCTTCCCTGTGAGCAGATATTTCCCTCAATTTCTGTTCCTGTCTGATTGCCTTTTCAACAACTCCATCAATGGTGGTTGGGCCGTGGACATCCACTTCACCACCAATGATGGGATTTAGTCCCATTATGAATTTCTGTATTCTGAACTTCTCATCAGTTTGGTACTGCGGCACATACTTAAGGAGTTTAGTAAACTCTTCCCAGTATTCCGTCACTGACAGCCTTCCTTGCGACCAATTCTGAAATTCAGTCATTTTCCTATCAAAATAGAGTTGAGGTAGCCATCGTTGCCTAAAATAACCCTTAAATTGATCCCAAGTTATGTCTGATTTGACAATATTCAGCTCAACCTTTCGGTTGTCCCACCATGATGATGCTTCATGAGAAAGCTGATATGCTCCCCATATCGCTTTAGTCTCTTTGGAGAAGTTTCTTATTGCAAAGTATTTCTCCATTTCACTGAGCCAGTTCTCAGCTCCGTCCCCAAGAGTTGTTCCATCAAACTTTGGAGGACTTATTCTCTTTATATCATTTGTAAGTTCAGCTGCTAATCTTGCCCTTTTATTTTCAGGGGGATTAGGAACAATTACATTATTATCATCAAAACTCAGATTCCCTCTGTTGATGTTGTCCACAGGAGGCAGCTGATCATTTATTTCAGCTTCATTCTCCTCCTCTTCATTGCCCATTGAATGTTGTTCCAGAACAGTCAAACGATCCCTCGTATCAAGAAGGGCAGCAAGGATTTCATCCATCTTTTGGGAAGTCGTTGCTTCTCCACCCTGTAACGGGTTATTCGCAGCATTCCCTCTTGTCCTGACCATTTTCTATTCAATAAGAAAATGTAAACCTTATTAATACCGTGGACTCATTAGGTCCAAGATCTGCAACCTTCAGCTCTGATACCAAGATGTAACATCCCCATTTTAAGATACTAGAACAAGGGAATTTTTTTTTTTGATAACGTTCTCTGTTATGAATTATAAAATTCAAACACACGTTCAAGTTTTTAATAATTGTTTTCTGACAAACAACGCAGTTTGGATCACACAATTTCTTTTTAAAACTAATGTTCCCTGTTCGCATATTTACAATATGGAACACACATTCAATGCCATTCAATCTTATAACAGATTCTATATGCTACTGTAAATGACTCGAGGAACTGCCGATCTTCTATTTTCATGGCTCGGAGTTTCAACGATCCTTCATTTCATGACTCGGCAACAACCGATCCTTCATGTTCATTTATGCATAGTATATTATATATACCAGTTCTCATAACCATTTCCGGTTATCGAAGTGATCCATTTAAGAAGCCTATTTGAATATCTGTTACTGATATTCATCTGACATCCTACATCTTAAATTAAGTGATAAGGACAACGCAACCAGCACTTGCGATACTTTGGCCAAATATTTTCACATGCTTTGCATGATCATATTCCTGGTGTGATACACATCAATGGAATACGTCCTTCACTTCACTTCACCTGTTATCTAGAATGGTCTTTCCTGGTTCCTACCAATCCTCTCTATTTAAGGTCAAATTTAAACTTCAATTTTTTTTTTGTAATATGAACGAATATAGGAAGGCACTCATGGTAACTAAAGATACGCAGACATACGGTGTCGTTCCCCACGACTCCGTGTGTCTAGTCATCTTTAGTATTCTGGAGTCACTCCGTATACCAGATCATACTCCTATCCCCTGCCAAGAACTTCACATTCAGCCTATGTATTCTTGATGTTTTAATTCGGGAGGGCATTGCAATATGTCAGCTGCAACATTGTGTCGTCATGAAGACCTCGTCTTCATGAAGACACCTTGCTGTGGCTGGCGTATGCCAATGTCCTACGGAATCCTCCCATCGAGAATACACATCCTGCTCAAGTGATTTGGATACGATCTTAATAATTAAGAATCAACTTTCAGCAACCATGCTGATCCCTTTATCCTCGTTTCCGTTATAGTTCTATATATCTTAGAGGGACTAAATCCATCCTTTAGCTTGCTATGCATCTTCTCCTTCATGTCGAAGGGCTGCATTTCTCTACTTGGTTCCCTTCTTAATCATTAGATTAAGCAGTTCATTACCGAAGGACGCGATAAGTTTAACCTATTAAACTTAGCCAAGATTTTCCCAACTGTAACTAAATTCAGAATTCTAGCTTATTAGACGTCATTTGTACGAGGTCTAATTTCCGAGAAATGTATTCATTTGTGTTCCTTAACATTACATAGTTAAGGTCCATTAGTTATGGATATACTTATCCTATATCCTTTATTCTGAATTTAACATACGAGATCATTAATGGAGTTTGAAAGCGAAGTTTGATTACTCCGAAATTAATTGATATTCCTTAGCTCCTAAGCTAATCCTGAATACCTATCAGTTATGGAATCATATTCTTCCTAATCCTTTTTAATGTCAATTAAAAGTTCATCTTTACCCAAGTATGAACTAATTGCATATTTAAACTTAAAAGTTGTATTTAGGTAAGAATAGATATCAGTTCCTGTTTAGCATCCATCCAAGGACAATTAAACAATTCCAAATCAAGAAATAACATTATATTTCCAATTTAGTATATGATATCAAACTGATACAATTATTAAAATATCACTCTTGTAATTGTATTCATCATTTCATATCATAATCCATACATTTGCCAATCCAACTGATTGGACATTGTTTACATAAAAACATCATTACAACTCATAGATTGAAGAATATACTTTCTTCTTTTCACAATTCCTCGAAGAGGAATAAAAGTAAACAATTACAATTCATCTTTAACCAATCAAGAAGCATCAGAAAACAACCATGTCCTCATTCTAATCAAATTCCATCTGCAAAATTATTTGCACGGGTCAGTTCAATGAACTGAGCATATTAAGCACTTATCATTAAAATGAGGTGCTTCGACTAACTGTCTCAATAAAAGAACCCTGCTTTTATGAAACGACAGTAAAACATCAATCACGAAATAGGCACAAAAGAGAGATCAGCACAATAACTGAACTATCTAAATATCATCACAATCAGCCAAAGAACTGCTATCCCAATTCCACATAACCGTTACAAGTCTCAATTTACAATATTTGTAAAGTTAGGAATACAAGTAGCGTACTGCTGATATAACATATTGTTATCCTTTCCATGCCTTTCAATAATAATAAATGCAAAGGATGAAACTAACTGAAATGTAAACCCATTACCTTCCTTTCAGTTCATGCATCATATTAGATTCTAAGCAATCAAGCACAGACAAGAAAGCGAACAACAATGCAGATAGTTGCTCCTATCTACGCACTACAAAATTCATTATTAACGAATTACAGATTTCCAACTGAATGAAAGAAGAAAATATCATTTTTCCAAGTCATTCATCCATATCCCTATTTCTTTCCACATGTCTGTCCTAAAAATGGAATCCAAACGAGACACAAATCAAGATAACAGTTCAGAGTGAAACTTACAAAATCCATTCGGAATTCACTTTCCGGCAGCAAGAATAATTTCATTTATAATCAGCTTTAAATGAAAACAGGGAAGAATTCATCATCCATATCCATACTTCATTTGAATCAGGCTCATATGAAAATCCGAAACAGGTTAGTACAACATTGTGTTTATCATAGATCAAATAGTATAAGGATGCATACCATATATTTACCGTACTAGAAGAAACCATATTTCTTTCACTGTATGTTAAACAGATAAACAATTATACAATCATGAAATCAATTATTCACATGATTTCCTAATCCTATGGAAGCATTCCATTCAAAATAACATTTTATTCATTGCTGTTACCTATAGCAAGTCCAATAATCACCTGACTACGAATTTTACCAAATCAAAACAGTAGACAGAAGAAGAATTCCCTTCCCATAAATGATTCTACCCGAATCCATTTTTCAAGTTCATGATAGTATGCAGAACTCCAGAATGCAAAAATCAGATGTCATTACCTTTATCAAAGTAAACCGTACAAGGTGTCAAATACATGGATCTGATACAGTCAAGACAGACCCAAACAGCAAGACAAGTTCCCATGCATCTCTTCTTTTGCACAGCAATTCAAGGTCAAGTTCACATTCACAAGACAGTCCGAACTAGAGATCGAATAGTCATCAATAAAACACAACAATTCATCATACCTTCTTCAGCAAGAAAACAACATATTACACTATAAGTTCAGAAGGAAAAACTATTTCTTTTCCAACTTTCACGAACTCTCGTATAAAACTCTAATGCCAATTCCTTATAATCCCGACACAGCAGAAGGAAGAGAAAAGTTTTTATTTCTTTTTAAGCAAGAAAAAGAAAGAAACAACAAAACGTGTTATCATTTCTTTCTCCAAAGCAAATTCGTATGCTCATACAAAACCCAAATGCTATTTTCATCAAAATCCAAAACAGAAGAAGGAAAAATAATCTTATTTCCCTTAAAAATTTCAGTAAAGAATACAACTTCAAACAACTCGCACATCCTGTGGAAATCTCATTCCATAAGTTCATTTAAAAAAAATTATCCAGTTCGAGTAATGTTAACAACCATCTCAAAATCGATTCACTCTCAGCTGAGTATTCAAAACTATAATTTCCTATAGTTCCAGTAAAGAACATCCTCAATACTGTCAAACAAACCAACACAACATGACTGTATTTCAACTCCCTTTATACATGCAAAGATAGTTCCAAACACAACAGCAAGGGAACAATTACACAGTAAGGAGAACAACTCCCATAGCCTGTTCCGATTTCATACAACATGAAAAGAGAAAGAAAATACTTATTTCAAATCCTCCATACTGTCAACAACCAATACAGTAATTCATATTCCAACTCGATTCGTGCAAAGACAAATCAAAGCCTAGCAACCAGAAGCGATTCTACTTAACGTTTCCAAGAAAAGAAAGCAAGAATCAATGAAATCCAAATCATATCGACTTGACAACAATCACATAATCCAAAACCCAAGAGCAGGGTTGTTTTAATGAGACACTTAAACAAAGCAAGAATTTTTAAAGCGAAGGGCTTAACATGCCTCTGATTTCTTTCCAAACTTGAAGAAAAATGCGTTTGCCAAAGTTATTTCCTTCCTCGGCGACAGCAAGAACTCCTCAACACTCCTTTCCTCTTCAGGCTCAGCAACAGCCTCAAAATCTCCAAGAACAGTGACGAATCCCAAGAGCTGGTTCGACTGAACCAGACCAGAAAAACCAAATGCAGAGCAACTTTGCAAAGCCCGAATCGACAAAATGAAAAAAAATCAAATTCCCTCATACACTTTCCAAGGCGAGCTGGTCGCAAGGACCAAGGATAATTAATGCATTAAAGGCTTTTCCTTTTCCCAACTTCCCACGCCACTGCCAACTTGAGTTGGCGAACTCAAATTTTCAAATTTCACAAGCAAAAACAAAATTTAGCTCCACCTCCAAACAGATACCTCCACCTCTTACCTGCCCCGCCAAACTGGCGCTGTCCACGTATGGACTTTCCATTAAATGCTAACAAATACCCCCCTTTCATCCTTATCCTCTCCCTCCAAGGGTCTGCGCGCCCCTTTAGATTAGGATTAGTTTAGGTTGTATGTTAGTGTTCAACCTAGGTCATAGTTTAGCCTTAGGTTATTAGGACTTAGGTTTATTTCTCCCCTTTTTTTTGTAATTTAAAAATCCACTTAGGATAGTAGTTTAGGATGCATGTTAGGACTTAGGATTAGCTTAGGGTTTAATTCATACTAGCCACTAACACTAATCAACCCCTAACCCAATCTCTCAACTAACTCTCGTAACTATGCTATGCAGGATGTTCAGTCCTCTGTATCTCATGCCAAGGCCACCCGTGTCCAGGCATTTCTTGCCTCATGAGGTTTTAAATTCGACAGTACAGGGTTCAATGATCGAACCTTTGTCTTTGGCATTTACGTGCCAGCTACTCATACCTGCAATCAAGCGCTGCACTTTCATATCAACCTCTAGTTCGGTTCCAAAGTAAATCGACACAGAAATCACAAGAAGACCTCAGCATACTTTGGATCAATGAAATTGATTCAAGGTGTGCTGTCAATCAGTAACGAGAGTTTAGCAAGTATACGAAAATTTGTCGTCACATCAGCAAACATGCAAGTACAATAACTTTTGTCCTATGCAATAAATCATAGCATGCAAGAATCCAAGTTAGCAACAAATTCTCTTAAGATTAGAACATATCTTAACATGTTTGCCTTCATTTTAGCAGTTATAACAGTATGAAAAATATTCACCAAGTTAACTTACAAAATCAGAGTGTTACATGAAAGGAGACCAATCTAAATAAGTAATTGGTGGAATATTGACACCAATGGTTTGGACCTTAGATACTATAATTTTTTCTATTAAATGTTTCCCTTTTTGCACTAAACAGATCTTGAAAGCAATTTCTCCCTGTTTTAGATCACTAGCATTTATAATTGTGGCCATAGAAGGTGATTAAACAAAGAAGATGAAATTGAGAGATATGGGTGAAATGGGAGGTGATGAAGTTGGAAGATCATGGATTCTCCCAAACTTAGTTGATGGAACCTTAATAGAAGGTGTAGGAAATGGAATTGAAGTGGAAGGCTCAATTATTATCACATGTCGAATTCGTAGAGGATGTGAAATAATACTAGGGAAAAATGTGACATTGGTGCAAACAAGGTTGACTATAAATGTGCCAGGATTAATCACTACTATACATAGTGAAAAAAACATCTCAATTTATGCCGATTTTGTGTCGTTTTCCATTTCATTTTTTTTTCATTTTGGGAAGAAAAATTGACACAATTGTGATGTCATAAAAGGCTACCTCCCATGAGATATATATTTGTAGAGCAACACTGACCCTTAAAAGGGTAACACACTATACACACATTTGTGTATACCACACTATGTGTGCATACCACAAACCTAATGTATGAAAATGTGTAAACCGCACACAAACATTAGCTTTGTGGTATACATACATAGTGTGGTATACACATATTAGCTTTTTAGGATTACTTTAGGATTGTAGTATACACAAATGTTTTTAGGTTTAGGGTTTACACACATAGTGTGGTATACACAAATGTGTGTATACCACAAACCTAAGAAAATCTATGTGTGTATAGCCACGGTTGTTTCTTATTACATTGTTTGAGTTGTTTATTACATACGCGCAAACATGAAACCCTTTGCATACCACATATTTCAAATACTTATATAATATGATGTTGTTATTCCACAAATTTTCACTCCTAGTATCCTATGCAATAAAAGCATCAATTTAGCAATTTATATGTGAGACTTTATTTATGGTATTAATTTTTGCTAAACATTGTCATTTTAGTAGCTACACATTCATTTATATTATTCTTGCTCCAAACTACTAACCCTTTGTTTTGTAGGATGATTAGTCCAAGACATTTGGGTTTATTAATAAAATTACTAAGCTTTGGTTTTCAGGGCCTCCTCTTGAAGAACCAATCACAAAATCTTTATCGTTGAATTTGATTAAATTGCATCATCTTTGTTGTGTTTTTTTTATCGTTGTTCGTTTATCCCAAAACACTTATTTCAATAAATTGGGACATATTCCAGTGAATTGAGACTCTAGTATTTCAAATTTTGGAAGAAATCCATCTCCGTTTTTTATTATATTGGATTCCATTTTTGGCTATCGTGGATTCCATTATCGGATTCCATTAGTAGCAATATCGGATTCCAATATTTTCGTTATCAAACTTATTCAAGTTCTAATTTATCTATTATTGGAATCCAATATCGCTATTATAGGATTCCAATTTGGCTAATATTAGATTCCAATAGATCTATTACTGGATTTCAAGCTCACCACTATTGTAATCCAATTTATAAATCCCGATTTTCGGATTTTAGTTTCACTATTTTAGGATTTCTATTTTTTTATTACTTGAATCCCCCACATAAGCCAAGTGAACACTATATTACATAAGCCAAGTGGTTGTTATCTTACATAAGCCAAGCGACTGCTATCTTACATAAGCCCCGTAGCCGCTATCTTCAATAAGCCTAGCAGTTGCTAACTTACCTGATGAAAGCGCATGCTAGATGAAATCAACCTAGCGGGGTCAAAGTTACATAGTTTTATTTTCTTATTTGTACATGTGACTTAATTTTACTTGTGTTATTTGGCTACCTTTTAAAAAAAAATTAGTATAAAAGTCATAAATGTTGACTTCAATTTTTACAATTAGTGGTACTATACTACACATTACCACTCATAGTCATTGGCTTATGCACAATCATTGGCTTCTTTCCTCTATCGATTTCAATACTTGTATAGCCTAGTGGCTGTTGTGACGTAGTTTTGTTTCTTACACACTAAAATTCAAATATTGACTCCAAAGGGAGGCTAGAAGTGTGTGATTGCACTTCAATGTGCGAGCGAGCACAATTTCAAGTTTGAAAACTCACACTTGGAAGGAATAATGCTAGTTCATCGTAGTGCGAGAGAGTCGTGGCCTCGTACATCTACGAAGTATGATTCATTACACGATGAAGTGCAATCCATCACACGAAGAAGTGCGATCCCTCTCATGTCAAAGTGCGATCCCTCACACGTCGAAGTACGATACCTCGCATGACAAAGTACGTGCATTTTCAAAATGAAGTGCGAATTTCGTATTTGGAAAAGTGATCACTCGCATATCAAAGTACAATCCCTCGCATAATGACGTGCGATACCTCGAATGAAAAAGTATGAGCATTTTCAAGACGAATTGCAAGCAATCACAATTATAATAATGGGAATATGGAATATATTTTGTTGAACATAGAATACTTAACAAAAGGCACACAAGAGGTCCGCGTGGGAAAACAGGGCATGTTCAAAGGCATGGATGGATAAGGGAAACACGTGTGCAAAGGATAAGTTCATATTTCAGGACTTAGCCATTTTTGCACATGAGGGACTATTTTTGGAGATGGCGTGCAGAGCACGCAAACAAAGCAGAGACGTGTGTGCCACGCATTGGCTATTTTTGGAGGATCAAATACAAAGCAATTTGCATCGATGCGGGCGAATAATAGGTTCATCACTATCAATTAACTAAAGATAGTCTATTATTAACACACTTGTATGTGGGGCTATGACTGTAAAAAGTGTGTGGCTAATAATATCATACGACCTATTTTGGGATTAGATAAGCAGTGAAGGGCGAGACCCCACCCTTATAAGTATGTAGTAAACTATGTAAAAAGAGATGTATGGAGATATGAAAAGAGAGCATAGTTGTGCATGTGAGAACTAGGGTATACTGAGATTATGCTGCTAGATTTGTCACACACATGAGCATATACTACTATTATTGTAAGGAGCTTCTGTGCAATTATCATATTTAATATAATGAAGGATATTGGCCGAATCTAAGTGTTAGTTCTGTGTGTATTTGGATCTAGTATGTTCTTGATTTCATCAAGGTTAGTACTTAATTCTGTTCTCATTTAGCTATAGATCTGGCATGCTCTATAGAATGATGTATTAATAATTGAACTGTGTGCATTATGTCTTCATCATGCTAACATCCTGCAAAAACAAACCTAAAGTGGGGCCTGGTACCTTTGCGCACTTGGGGTGAGCACTCAGTCTAGGCTGAGTGATGTGCCAACGCGCCTGGGGTCTTACTGGTGAATTCTTGTCTGCATCATTGGTTCCTTTGCCGGGACCTCTTTTTCAATTGTTTTCAGGATGGTTCATGATGAAAACATACCAGTTGGCCTTAGCAAGTGTTGAGGAGTGGATACACGATCTGGAAGAAGAATACACACAATGGTTCAACACTGGATTTGAGTTTAACGCATGCACTTGGGTGGAACAAAATCTGTATGACAGTTTATATGAGAGCTTTTTCGCTATCTTTTCAGTAGAATTGTATGAGTGGCTGATTGCTTATGCATCTAAGCTGAATTAGAGGTATCACACACTTGTTTGGACGTAGGAAGAATTTTAGGCCCTTTATGATGCAGATCTGATTTGTAATCAAGCTGTGGATACGTGGTTCTGTGGTGTTTTGAACAATTATATTTTGGAGTATTCAATTTCCACTTATTCGTGTCCAGAAGTAACTGAATTCCATTTTTTATGATATCCAAGGAGAACTTACTTGCAAGGCATTCCACTGGCAATCAAGATTCTGATGGTAACTGTTAGTGCAAATTCACAGCACCCCCAAAATGACCTTTAGATCTGCTGTAGACAAATGGTCAATTTGGTGTGAATGCAAAACATTGAGTTTTCCCTAAGTGTGGGACCTTGCAAATTGGGAAAAATCTCCAAATTGAGGCTAGTTCCTACTCCTCTGTTTAGGTGTATGCATGCAATTTTTGCAGAGGTTCTGATTTAAAATCCTACTCTAAAACTACCAAGGAGATATGGTTGAGAGAAGCATGGAAATGAAAAACAAAACTAAGCAAAAAAAAATAGAAAGGTGATACACCAAAAGAGTGCTAAACTCTTTAATTTACAAATTAGACACAGATCATGAAGATTACAACACCAAAACATGCACATATTACCAGAATGCAATGAAGGATCAGAAGACAATGATAAATGCATGAGATGATTGAAAATTGATCACAAAACACACATTATCATTTCTAGATTTGATACAATACATTGCAATAGTAAAGAGGCAAAAAACAAACTGTAGTCTCCATGGGAGGTTTGAAACTCCTTCAAATCCACTTGCTAGGGAGAAAATGAGAGCTTGCAAGAGCAAGAACATCCAACATTACAAAAATGAGCCAAATCTGGCTTTTAATTGATGAAAAATGAAATAGAGGAGAGAGAAATGAGGGAAATCATTTTTTACACCCACTAACTAACATCATCCATTAAAACGGCAATGGACACCTCTGTGGAAATCCACTTCCCAACGCATTCGAGCCATGTTGGGGAAAAAATGGGTGCCATTCTGCATTAATTTTGGTAGTTGGACATCATTTCTATGTTTTTCCCATGTGCTAGACACATTTCTTTAATTTTATTCCACAAATCTCCATCAAAAATCAAAATTGAGGTATCCATCATGTAGAAAATTTCAATTCCTTTCCAATGACACCAAAATCACAAAAAACTGAGCTCTGGTTTGAAAGATATGGCCCTCTAAAGATTTAGGGCAAAACTGGTAAAAATAGGAGTCAAAATCAAGATTGGTGGGCTCAAACTTTAAATTTTTTCCCTTTTGGAAAAATTTCCCAAAAAAAATCCGTGCACCTCCACCGCTATCGAGACACATGGCATCATCTTGGTTCACTAATGGGATCACGGGCTTCAAAATAGCATTATGCCGCCTTTCGCAACTTTGGGAAATTTTCCTAAAATTCTCCGTTGGTCCGCCGCTCTGAGACACGTGGCACCCTATGGTTCCTTGGCAGGAATGCGGTTTCATTTTTCACCTTTGGGCTTTCCACCACTTAGGAAAAATTTCCAAAATCCTCCCGCCGCCCCCGACTCCCACCGCTGACAGGACACGTGGCGCTCTTTGGTTCGATGCGGGGGTACGGCCCAAATGTTTCCCTTCTCTTTTGTGGGCTTGCGGGCTGATTTTTGGCTTTGAGTTTTTAGCCAAAGAGGCTAAGTGTTGCACAATTTTCTCCCTACCCCCCCGCCACCTTGACATGTGGCACTTTCTAATTGGCTGGGGGGCCTACATAGGGAAAATTTCCCCTCCAAACTCTGCCGAGCCATAACTTGCAAATTATAAGGAATTAGGAGGACTTCTTTACCTTTCTGGAAAGGTGGAAAAATTATCTATCTGATGAAATCATACCCAAAAAATTTTGAGTCCCTGAAGCGTGTCAAAAATTCATTTTAAGTACCCAACAAAGGCAAAGAAGGAGGAGTTAGCCAAAAATAAGCATGGGCTTATTTTGGATAATAGTAACTTTGAATCTGGAGAATAAAATGATGGCTAACTAAACCCCACCATGCACAGGGGCAAGAATAGGTTTGGTAAAAGATGGAAAACCTAGTGGAAGAAAGGAAGAGAGAGGAAAGGTAGCTTAAGTATAATGAGGCACGCGAGAGGGAGATCAAGAAGCAGTGGGAGGTTGAAGAACAAATGGCGTTGTGGAGAAAGATAGTTAAGGAGTTGAAATTCATGTAGAAGATGTGGAACCCTAGTCTCAGGAACTCCCTCATTTAGGAAAACATGATAGGGAACCCTCCTTGGCCTCACGTAGAAGTGCACCAGTAGAGACGACCTGGGCTACGGGTGCGCATCTGAATCCACCTGGTAACCTTGCCCTTGCGCTTGGTTTTCTAGCATCTAGTATAACAAGCAGTCAACAAACTAATTCAAGTAGTAGAAGAGTAGGAGCGAGTCTTATGAAAGGTACAATAATGGCAGCGCAAACGACTTCATTGTTATATGGGAGCACTTTTTCAGGTGTATCATCAGCATAGAATACAAGCATGCCAATTTTCAGACTATCTTCTGGGAGTGGTAATGCTTCGCAGACTATCGAGATATAGTTTAGTTCTACTATTGGGACACATGGAAGTACATCTTCTAGTCTAACCCCACCCACAGCTTTAGGATCAAGAGGCATAAGTAGCTCAAGTTCTAGCAGATCTGGTGGCTCTGGAGGTAGGGGAAACACAAGAGGTTCTGGATCAGGTGGGCAAGGTCTGCACCAACTCCAGAATATTTACTTGGAGATGTATCTTCGTCTTCCAGAGTATAGGGGCATAAAAGATGTTGTTGAACATGTGCATATGTGTGAAATACTGTGGCGCGCAAAAGGAATCATGGCTTCTGAGTGTAGGGAAAGCTAATTTTTCACTACATTACAAGGGCACACACACAACTGGTACAAAAAAATTGACCCTGATCAAACCTACATGGACTATACATCTTTAAAAGATGCATTCCTTAAAGAGTTTCACATCCCTGAGTTTGAGCAGAATAGTATAAGTGCACTCAAGGATATTAAGCAAGGCACCACTGAAAGTGTTCGAGAGTATGATGCACGGTTTAAAACGTTATTATCTAAGATTTCTTATGACATACATGCAAGCCAACATGCACAATGGTTTGTTGGGGGTTTGATTACATCTTTTAGGAGGGAATTATCACATAAGACATATACTAATCCACGCGAAGCAATTGAAGTAACCTTACGCGTTAAAGCAGTTGGAAGCATGGACACTAGAGTAAGCCCATTTTTAGAAGCACAGATCATAGCTATGGAATTTTTTTAGAGAAAATATCGGTAAATTTAGCACATGAGACACACACAGGGATTTGGTGCACAGATTGTGAAGTAGAAGGTCACACCAAGGATAGTTTTCCTCACAAATCAGTATGATCGTTGCTGATGGATTGTGAAATATGCCATTTAAACCATGATGCTAGCCGCTGCCCATTATTACAATGCGCGATAAGGAAGAATGTTTCAAGCTACTGTAAAATCTGCAAGTCCACGACTCATGACATGGAAGACTGCTGCTGGCTGATTGGTCAGATCCATGATGCTATAGATATTGGTGTACATCAGACAGAAGTTTCAGATAACTCTCAGGGAAAGAATGAGCATCAGGACTGAGATCATAATCAGGGGTGCTATGATCGGAATAAAGGGCATTTTAAAGGTGGTCATGACAGAGGTCAAGGATATTTCAGTGGAATTGGAGGATGAGGCCACAGTACTAGGAGAAGTAAGTTTCCCCACAGAACATGTTATACATGTAGATCTCCTGCCCACTATAGGCACGAATGTCCCCAGAATATTACATGTTCTTTCTGTGGAAATAATCATAGCCACAAGGAGTTCCTAGACTTGTATGAACATCTTAGTAAGCAACATAAACAAGAAAAAAACGTGTATGGATGGTTAGGATACAAAGCGTTGTTGAAAATCAATAGATGCCTAAGTTGGCAGCAGAGTCCAAAGAGTTGCAAGTGAAGATTACGACCCATGCTGAGGCGGCACGTGCCAGAGAAGCATTGCAATAGAAGCCTACCATCACCAAGGAGGAGGTTCTACATGCATGATACCTAGATCCTACCTATCAGAATGAGGTTTATCAGGAAACCATGGAAGTTCTCAGGAATATTCAAGGTGAGATACAGTACTTAAAAGAGCAATCACAAAAGATGGATCAAAATAAAGTATCCGAGATGTTTCAAACCGATATAGATGACGTAAGGGAAGTGTGTAAAATGCTATGCCAGGAAAAATATCATTCCATTGTTAGGGAGTTGGTTAAAAGGAAACATTCCACGCATAAGTGTTGAGACTAGATGGCAAATCCTGCATGAGAATCTTCCCCCCCCATAGCCTAGATTATGACAAGGAAATCACTTTGAATGCTATTGTGGATGGGTGGCTATTGAGTAATAGACTGATTGATACAAGCGGGGAAGTCAATGTTATTACCTTAGATGCATGGGTACAAATGGGGAGACCCCCATTGCAGCCATCATCTAATGTGTTGTTCATGTCTAATAGGACTAAGGCCACACCTAATAGGTGTTTTTGAAAGGATGCATCCATAACAATATAAGGGGCTGAAGTTTTACAGGGGACTTTTGAGGTATTAGCACTGGCATGGAAGTAGACATATTTTCCAATCTTTTCTTGGAGCATCCTTGGTGTTATGCAAATAATGTTGATCTTATGGTTCAACAAAGGATACATCAGTTTTGAAAATAGGGAGGAGAGAGAGTTATAATACCATTAACAGATGGAAAATCTATGCACCATATGTTGAACTCTGTGAGTGAGGAGGACTATAAACAGAATTTATGTGTGCGCTATCTGAGAACCCAGAGGTACATTGATCCATCTAAAGGATGGCATCCTTCAGTGGGAAGATTCTTACAGTCTATTATTGATACTATGAGTATTGCTTACGAAAATTGGGCTCACAGTACTTATGGACTTGGTAGGGGCGTGAAGTAAGGAGCACAGTTGCTAGAGGAAGAAATGGATTTCACGTCTATGTTAGGATGAATAGGTAATAACTCAGTACCTTGGTATACATGGGAGATGAAGATCCTATCCAGTATTTTTGTAAGCCATGGAAGCATAGTGGATAGACCAAGTTAAGAGAAAGGAACATGTTAGTGTATACCTTGTGTGGGATAGCAACGCACTGGTGGGTGGTTCACAAGACATAATCTTATGGAATGGAATGAGATCATGATCACACTATCTACTTGGTTTTTCAGGAGAAATGCACCTATGCATATATATACACTTATCACAGTAATCAACCTAGTTCGGCATCACATCCAGCAGTGTGAGAGACTTTGGATAGTGGGATAGGAAGCATTACCACCTTCACTCTGGGTGAATAAATTATATTCCACCCTATAAGGATGCACACGTGCTTAGTATGTATATGCAAAGACTACATAGAGAGACTAGAAACTGGTAGGATTTTGATTACAAGAATGATCTATACCTTTGACTAATTCTCTAACCAAAGCCTTCAGTAGAAGAGGCATTAAAAAATTCATCAAGGTGCTTAACTATGGGAGATAGTGCTAAAGGATGGAAAAAATCATTCAGGAATTATTTGGTGAAGGACAGAGTCAGGAAACACGTCTCATTGAAGAGGAAGAAGACGGCAGACTCCATCACTACTTAAATGTGCTTGCCTTAAGAAATAAAAATGAAAGATGGTATACATAGTGGATGATGAGGCAATTAGAAAATTATGGGTGTCGATCATTCACAAGGTAGTGTGTAAGGTCTTGGACAGTGCAGATAAGGACCACCCACGTACCTATCATGAATCGATGAAGAAAAAGAAAGTAAATATAGGGTTAGAAGCTGAGCCTAAGTAGTCCATAATTGGAGACTATTCGTTAGACTCGGAGGTGGAAAAAATTATTGATTTATTATAGGGGATTATCAGGACTTATTCCCTATGAGGGTATCATGAACTTAAAGGCATGCATGAATCACTAGGGGAGATGAAGATAAAGCTTAAAGAAGGTTTGCACGCCCAGTTAGAAAGATACCTTATAGAATGAACCCTAATTTACGTGAGAAGGTCAAAGAAGAGATTGAAAAAATGTGGAAATTTAGAATCATTCAAGCCCCTAGACGAGTCAAAATGGGTTAGTCCAATGGTGATCAATATCACGAAAGGATGGAAGGACTCGAATCTGTGTAGATTATAGGGAGCTTAATGTTGCATGTGTCACAAACCCCTTTCCTATGCCATTCACTCAGGAAATACTAGAAGGCATGTTGCAAGGCATGAAATATATTCATTTACAGATGGGTTTTCTAGGTATCATCAAGTTAGGATTTCCTCAGGAGGATCGGGAAAAGACAACTTTTACTGCTGAATGGGGTAGCTTTACCTATACTATGATGCCCTTTGAACTTTGAAGAAATGCACCTATTGTATTCTCGCGAATAGTTGTTTAGGCATTCAAGGATATTTTATTCATAACTTCTTGTAGGTTTATGTAGATGATTGGATGAGTATATGGTCTTAGTTAAGGATCATTGTGACAATTTGTGCTTAATGTTTGAATGATGCAGATAGTTGAGTATCTCTTTGAAAATCAAGAAGTGCATATTTGCTACACCATTTAGGGAATACTATTATGTCACATAATCTGCAAGGAAGGTTTGCTAGTTGATCCAACTAAGATTGTAGTCATTCTAGGCCTAAGGAAGCACCTACCAGTCAGAGTGAGGTGCATGGATTTTTGGGTCATACATAGGGTAATATAGATTAAGCTTCATCAAAGGGGTATGCAAAATTTTCCACACCTTTGGAGGAGTTACTAAAAGGAAAAGGTAAATTCTATTGGGGAGAACCGTAGTAGCACACATGCGAGACTTTGAAGGAAAAACTTACTATCGTGCCTATTTTGTGTTTTCCTTCGTGAGACCAACCATTTGATGTACATGTTGCTATCAACTTTGACAGGACCATTGGCATGATGTCATCTCAGCCTGGAGCATAGGTATTCTAGATCATGGTATATCATTTACTAGTAGCACATATTGATCTCACAAGGTGCAAAAGACAATTAGCACAACTACAAAGCACGAAGCTTTGTACCGATGATCTATACATTACACAAGTTCTGACAATATCTACTAGCTTTCTATGGGGAAATTTTCTTACAAGGTATGGATGTCCTTTAAGTCTGATAGGTGATAGGGGTACATATTTTTTTGAATGAGACAATCAGGATCCTATTAGATGAGTTTATGGTTGTGCACCATAATACTACACCTGACCATCCTTAGGAAAATGGAACTACTGAGGCTTTCAATAAGATTTTGAGCCCGACATTGACAAAATAATTTGTGATGTTGGAAGAAAGGATTGGGATGACAAAGTGTATGTTTTTCTTTAGGAATATAGAACAACTTATAAGAGGTTGAACAAAGCCACACCATTTCAGTTAGTGTTTGGCACAGAAGCCATTCTTCCTATGGAATTCATGTTACCTTCTTTGTGTATCACGTGCACTGTTGGAGGTCTAGCTAATGAGAAAGATTTAGAAGAACGGATGAAAATATAATCAAGTTGGATGAGTGATGAGCCATAGCACGTTGGAGTTCAGAAGCAAGAAAAGGCCATGCAAAAAGCATGGTCATGATAGAAACATAAGGGATAAGAAGTTTGAGATTGGAAAAATGGTGCTTCTCTATGAATCTAAGTTCTTGCGCCATCCAGGAAAACTTAAGGTACATTGGTTGGGGCCATATGTTATCACTCACTCATACTTGAAACAAGTGCACTTTCTAGTTAGAAGCACTTGATGGAACACGGACTACCCAGTTACTTTAACGGGAGTAGGCTGAAGCCCTACTATAAATAAGTCTTCTTGGTGTTTGTAATAAGGAAGTGTTTCCATTTAGATTAGGTTTTCAATTCTGCATTTCCTTCATGTTTTTCCATCTTTATTGCTATGCTTTGTCAATTTAGTTAGGTGTGTTTGTGTAATAAGCATGTTTGCATGACGTGAAGCTAATTACTATCTAAAGTATGTTTATGCACAGAGGACTGCACATACTTTTAGTATGGGGTGGTTTTTGATATCCAGGTACAAGACTATTGGAATTGAAAGGTGAAAAGAATAAACTACTACGGGTGCCATTCAGGTGCTATTCAGGTTTTAAAATATTGCTTCTAAAAAAGTGACCAAAGATGGAGATGAATGAAGGGATAGTATAATGCTAGAGGTAAGCAGAGGCCATAACAACTACCAGTGGAAGGTGCCAGTGATAAGGTACTCTGGCGCAAGGAAGCACACTGAAGAGAAGTCTATGACCAAAGGGTAGGAAGGCACTGCTAGAAGGTTATAGCTGGGGTACATGAAGATGTACCCCACATGTGGAATGAACGAAATTGGTCAATAAATGAGAGGACATTTAGGTAGGTGAAGGAGAAATAAATGCATCAAAAGTGTGAAAATATATATAAGGATGGGATGCAAGTTCATTCTTACCATTGCGATTAAGAGAATTTGAAAAGAGCTAAGTGTGAAGAGTCAAGAAATCATATTGAGGTGCGAAGAGTGTGAAACCAGATGTGGAAAGGAGGTTTTTGTGAAGGAGAAGCTTGCGTTCCCATAGGAGAAGGGTTTGAGCGAAGTAGACATGTTACAAATGAGCTAGGGCATGTGATTTCCACTAGGGCATGAAGATTTGAGCTAGGGTTTGAGTTGCACATTGTAGAAGTCAAAAGATGAGTATTTTTAGAGGATTGTAAGGTAGAAATGACACCAAAGAAGGAAGTTGCAATAGGAGTTAAGGGAAAGAATAAGGTGGTCGTGGAGGAAAAAGAATGACCCTGAGAGAAATTTTTCAGAGATGCAATATCTAGAGGGGGTTATAGTAGGCCAGGAATGGGATTCCCACATTCAGAAGAAGCAAGATAAGTGAGTACAACCATCATACCATAGAGAACAAGAAGGAGCTAGATGCACTGTTGAACACGAAGACAAATAAGCGCACAACAGAGGACATGCTAGTCTATGACGATGATGGGGAGAAGTTATTGAAAAATATTGAGTATATTAGTTATACGAGCTCCCTTACTTTGGAAAATATGAGCCTTGTACCAATGGCTCATGAGAAGAGTACGTGAAGACTTATTCTATTTTACAAGACAAGAGTAAGGATTTCAGCCACGCTGATCTCCATAGTGACAAGGTTGAAGGCTACAGGTGGAAGACCTCAAAGAGGACTTAACAGATAAGGCTGCAATTCTTGGAGACCAAGAGGGAGATGGGGTACACCAAGGGTCTAGCGTGGCATGGACATAGATAAGCTGAAAAAGTACCTAGTTATGTAGGCAGCTGCACACCTTGTAACAAAACTAAATGACCAAGAGAGGTGGTCACAAGTGAACACCATGTGGTTGCACGTTGCAAAGAAGATGTCTGAAGGGGTAGTATAAAACATTTCAAAGTACATTGTGAAAACTATCGTAGAAGAAGTGCGTTCAGGAGGAAAGATCAATTTTGGGGCTGTTTTGTTGTCTCTGGTATTTATGGAGATCAATGGTGCCCGATGGACCAAAGGAGAAGATCTGGGAGTATCCCATGGAGAACAAGTCACCTGCAGAACAATTCAGAAAGTACTTGTGTGAAGGATTGATGACGCGAACCAGTCAAGCAAGAGGGCTGAGAAGTGGTATGATAGGCTCCACATGGCATTTGAAGAGGAATGGAGCATCCCCAAAGAATTACCTTCGGTGGTGGGTAAGGCAGTACAATTTATAGTATACCAACATTTTTGCATCGTGTGATTTGTGATGAAGGATAGGGCTTGGAGCCCATGGTGTAAACTACCGTATGCCTTCACAATGAGGTATTTTCAGGCATCGGTTCATAGGTTCTCAGATGTGTGCCACCTAACATTCAATGCAGACAAGGTAGACTGCAACTACCACACACTGAGGAAGAAGTATGGATATCCAGGACACAATGCATATATTGAAAGGCTCATCTTAGATGTGTTGAGCATAAAACCAGTAAGTTTGGTTATTGGAGACATTGGAGCAGCACTTGTGTACCTCTAACTGAAGCCCAAGCTGGAAAATAACAAGTATGTGGAAGATGAGTTTGTGCTCCCAGGGCCACCGAAGGGTAAGCATACCATGGAGAACATTCCAGTGCCTAAGCCCACAGAGACAATTGAAGTAGAGGATGAGAAGGATGAGCATGAGGATAGTGGTGGTTTGGAACATAGGAGGAGGCAATCCATTAGATAAAAGGGAATCAGAGCGCGTGTAACTACACCAACTCATGGGTAGGAAGAAGAAGAGGATCCAGAAGCAGTTCAAGGAGAGCGCCACTTTAAAAGAGTATTCAGGTGAATAAGGACTCAAGGTGCTACTCCACAATCAGTGTGTAGGTCACCTTGACTATCTCCACAGAAGGAGACAACTGAGAAAATAAGAAGGAAGTTGAAATTGGACATGAAGAGGTGGAGGAATCAAAGGAAAGCACGCTAGGGTCTCCCTACACCACCTGAATATGAGGAGGAACCACAGAGTAGGGAGGAGCCACAAGAGGAATCAAAGGATGAAGGAATGAAGGATGGGGAGGAAGGAGAAAAGGAGACCAATAGAAGCCATGCATGAGACTACTCGGGGTATGTCAGAAAGAAAAATCCAAATCTTGGAGCCCCAATTCCCTAAGGGGCCTAGAACAAAGAGAATGAGTGGAGAACACAGTGCACCAATCATGGGCTACGTTGAGGACATAGGTAAAATTGTTTGCCCCATTTTCAGAGCACTGTGACAAAAAGGAGTTATTTGGCTGGGAGTTGATGGATGAAGATATGGCGACCGTGTGCACAAGGAAGAAAATTTCATGGTCGATGCACACACATATGGATGAACTAGAATTCAATGTGTGTGAGGAGTCATGCATGTTGAGGAGGTTGAAAAAGACTCCCCAAGCTAGACACATAACATTAAAGCCTACTATTATGTCTGATGAGCAAGTAAGTAATGCATTGGTAAAGGTCTCCACATAGGTGGCTCGTAGGAACATGGATAAGGCTATGCAACCATCAGGGCGTTGTGAGGGGAAATTAAAAACAAAAGATGTAGAAATAGCACACCTGATCCAGGAAAAGGATTTGGAACAGAAGAAGAACCATGCCTTTATCAACATGGCAGAGACTATTGGGGACCATGTACTGAAAGTGTGAACCACATCTGGAGTCAAAGGTACCAGAAAAATTTCCTTCAGCAATGCACTATGTCAAGAATTTGGTGGATTTGGTACTTGAAGATGAAACCATGTGGATGCCAACCCCAAAGAATCTCGAGAAAGAGATAGAAAGGGCAAGGGCTGCAGTAAAGAGAAATATTTCATCTTACAAAGGACTGCTGCAAGCACTGTTGGGAAGAACTAAAGAAGGTAAACCAAGCCTTGAACATCTGTACAGCTCCAGAGGTGCTCATCAAAATAAAAACCCTGAAGGAGGACAATGAGGTCTAGAAAGTGATGAAGGATGACACATTGGGTCGCGCAAAAAGACTAGCATTGGTTAAATAGAAGTGTGAGGCCCTTGTAACAGCACAAGAACCACATAAGGGATGGCTAGATGAACTTGGGAAACTCATCGTGCAGAAGATGGATTTGTCTGGAAGGAAGGATGATTGTAATGTCTAGCATTATATTGGTCTTGTAGAATGAGAAAGGAGAGATTGAGCAAGATGAACTAGAGTCCATTGCTGTGGACATTCCAGAAAAAGTAGAGGAAGCACTCGTTGAGTGGAAAGACCTTGGAGGCTGAAATAAAGGAGGAATATCCCGAATTAATTTCTCAAGTTGAAGTGGATGAAGCTGCAGGGTAACATCATTTTTTTTCATATAGATTCATTCTTATTCTTTCCATTCAGATTCTTTAATTCATTTTTGAGACAACCATTTCTAGGGTGGTAATACAATTAGTGTGGGGTAATGTTGAGCAGAGAATACTTAAAAAAAGGCACACAAGAGGTCCGCGCGGGAAAACAAGGCATGTTCAAAGGCACGAACGGATAAGGGAAACATGCGTGCGGAAAGGATAAGTTCATATTTTAGGGACTTAGCCATTTTTTCACATGAGGATCTATTTTTAGAGATGGCATGCAGAGCACAACAAACAAAGTAGAGACGTGCACGCCACACATTGGCTATTTTTGGAGGATTGACTACAAAGTAATTTGTATGGATGTGGGCTAAGAATAGGTTTATCACTGTCAGTTAACTAAAGAGAAGTCTATTATTAGCACACTTGCATGTGTGGCTATGACTGTAAAAAGTGCGTGGCTAATAATAGCATGTAACCTATTTTAGGATTGGATAAGCGGTGAAGGGAAAGTCCCCACCCTTATAAATATGTAGTGAACTATGTAAAAAGAGGATATATGGAGATAGAGAAAGAGAGATATAGTTATACGTGTGAGAACTAGGGTATGTGTGCAAGATTATGCTGAATATAGATCTGTCACGCGTATGAGCATAGACTACCATTACTATAAGAAGCTTCTGTGTAATTGTCATATTTAATATAATGGAGGATATTGGCTGAATCTTAAGTGTTAGTTCTATGTGTATTTGGATCTAGTATGTTCTTGATTTCATCATGGTTAATACTTAATTATGTTCTCCTTAGCTATAGATATGGCATGCTCTGTAGAATGATGTATTAATAATGGAACTGCATGCATTATGTCTTCATCATGCTAACATCCTACAATAGCAACCCTAAAGAGGGGCCTGGTACCTTTGCACACTTCGGGTGAGCGCTCAGTCTAGGCTGAGTGATGTGCCAACGTGCGCCTAGGGTCTTACTGGTGAATTCTAGGCTGCATCGGATTTTGGGAATAAGTTTACATGGACTAAATCCTATCCAATTTATTATAACCACTATTGTAGTCCAATTTATAAATCTTGATTTTTGGATTTTAGTTTCACTATTTTAGGATTTCTAGTTTGTTATTATTTAATCCCCCATATAAGCCAAGCAACCACTATCTTACATAAGCCTCGCAGTTGCTAAATTACATGATGAAAGCGCATGCTAGGTGAAATCAACCTAGTGGGTTCAAAGTTACATCTGATTTGTGGCCATTAAGTTACATTTGTCTTGCGACCACTAAGTTACATAAGCCTTGCGACCTCTAAGTTTCATAATACCATGATAAGCCTAGTGGCCGCTATCTTACATAAGCGTATAGGTTGTTAACTTACATAATCCTAGTGGCTGCTAATTTACACAAGAGTAAATTCATCTAGGTGAAATAATCCTAGCGGCTGGAAAGTTACACCAACCTAACGGTAACAAGTTTCAGAAGCCCACCAACCACTAAGCTACATAAAAGTAGTGGCCTCTAAGTTACATAAGTCTAGGCACCACAAATTTACATAAGCCCAGGGGTTAAATTTGTCGACCTTTTATACCTGTCAAGAAATTTTTAGATGATCGTAAATTTACAATATTTCCCTTTAAAAAGTTCAAAACAAAAGTTATTGAAATACTTCAAATTTATATTTATTTAATATTTTATGTATATTATATATTGATATAATTTTTATATAAATCTATATAAAAAAGATCGTGATATTGTAAATATGCAAGTTGCGTGTGATAAAGTCAACTACTTTTATGATTTTCCATTTTGTAAATAATAAAGAACAACAAAGAGTTAAGAATTACATTAAACAAATTTTTTTGAGGAAATGGATTTGAAAATGTATTTCCATAGGCAATCAATCCTTCGAGAAAATTACATAAGCATTGATCCCTTGCAAGGGTATTAATTATTGTGCTTGAATTTGTGCAAGGTATTGTTGGATAACTTCATGACCCAAGCTCGGTATTTTAATTTGAACTCCTTTCCATGTATTGCTTGGACTCCATGCCCAAATGACACTGTCTATATCAATATCTAATGTGTCCCTTGATTTTCGCCGCCATTACTTTTTCAAAAAGCATCCCTCATACCTTTCTTTTTCTGTATTTCCTTTTTCCTATGGATTCTCACCAGTGTACCCTTATCTTTTGAGTGTTTGTGTGAACATCTTGTATTAGTTTTAGTTTTGCCTTGCCCATCCATATAGTTACATTATCATCAGTCGGTCTTACTTTTATCATCTACCTGACATTCACATCCACTATTGGGTTGAATTCCTCTCGAGGTCCATCACAAATAGGTCCAACATATATATCCTTATTTGAAAGGACATTTTGACAATAATATCTATCCACGCCAAGATGTGGAGCACCCACTATTTGATCATACATTGCTCTATCCTGAATTATTTTTGGCCAAAATCAATCTCGTCTCGTGATGTTACAATTGACAAAGGGATTCTCTAGGACATGTAGAACATTTTTCCAATATGCAATATTTGGAACATAGTATGCTTCTCCACCATCTGTTGAACTCTTTTCTCAGTGTGTGATGTATGCCTGAATTCCTCTTTGCATATTTTCCATCTCTTTGGGTTCTTTGAAGGGTGCCAATGGAGGGTCCCCTTCAAGAAAGAAAGGTTTCCCTTTCATTGTTTTCTAGATCTTAATTGAGTGTGGCTAGACAAAATCCAAGATTAATGCTTTGAACTCCATGATGGGCTTGTTGTCTTTGACATAGAATTTAAACATATTTGGTTTATTGATACCCATGATCTTGTGGTTACCACCTAGCAAGTTTGGTTCAACAAAGGCCTTAAAGTCATAAACTTTCTCGATAAGGTACATAGTGAATGTGTTGGACTCCTCTTGGCATGTTCTGTAAGTCTCTATTATTTTTGGCAAAGAGAATGTATCCAATTTGCACAATGTTGTTTATAATCAACCGAATGTTCCATCTATGTCTTGATGTGTGTGACCCACTGGAAGGAAACTCACATACACTGTGTTGAAAACCCTTCTAGCCTTCAGTGTGGATGCAAACGCAAACAATGTACGATTTTTTTCACTTGCAACATTATCTAGTTACAAGTAGAGAGTTGGTGGTTGTTTTGTAAATGAACTTCAATAACTGCTTACAATACTAGTTATATGAGCACCCTCATTTTTCTGTTTGTATTCCTTGCACTTGTCATATGCATCATTTTGCAACAGTGCATCATGTAATGAGTGTTTTGACGTCCCATTACTATATAACAAATCACCATACTGATCTGTAAGTGGTTCTTGTAGATTCTGGATATAGAGTGTCAATGATGTTATTGCGAAGTTTGATCCTCGCTCAACAAAAGGGAGACCAAAATGCTCGAAACCCCTCGTTTTGTGCCCATGTGTTAGCATACCAGCCAAGGTGACGGGGAGATTAATAACATTGCTTATTGATTTTAGTTTTTTCCCATCCTTAGTATTGTAGTTTTATCTTGTCCATTTTTTTATTCACAATGCTCAAATAACTATTAGGATTTTGTTGTGATTGCACTCTACGTGTATAGTAAGTTGCACAAAAAATTTGAATGTAATCATTGTGCCATTTCTGGCATTGATCTATTTGTGCCAGTATTTCTGGACATGAGGTCACTGCACATTTGTTCTTAAGCTCTGTGCACTCGTCACATTTGGCAAAGAAGTTGTTCTTGGTGATTGAAACATGGGAGAAGTGTTCTTGCCATATTTTGCTGATATTTGGCTGTGACGTTCGAGGAAGGCCCAACAGTGAAAGGCCCTCATTACACTTTTGTAGTATGTAAGGAAAACTATAACATGCAGACAACAGTCTCATTGTTACTTTAGTATCATCTTGTCCCACTAAACGAGACATGTGTGGGGATATATCAGAATTAATCTCCACCATTTTGGATATCAATGCAATAGTTGCAACAATGTTCGTATTTTTTGTTTTGTTTTCTTGTATTTCCATTTGTTGCCCTCCTTTCTCCATTAATCCAAGATTGTATATATCTGTAATAGGTAATTTTTTCATGATTCAATGACATATGTACCATGCATTTTGACATACATCCCTTCCACATAACTTCAATTTATCTATACTATGTTATGAAGTTTGACCTTGATCACAACTGGTAGCATTTGTGATGAATGTATTAAGTACAAAGTTTTTGATGGTAGGTTCATTCATATCTAGAGTTAAATTCCAACTGTGATTGAAAGTGCTTAGAGATAGATTAGAGAGACATCCTTCCTTGCAGCAAGGTTTTTTATCAACTTCAGAAAAAAATTCATCTCTTGATGTTTCATCATTTTCCATTGCCTTTGATTTACTAGATGGAGTAGAATTTACCTTTTGGCATTTATAGGCGTTGTAAGGTCTTTTTATCAAGTTTTCATTACTACTACATATGGAGGATTCATATGAATTTGGGTATACCATTTGAAGCAATGGATCTTCAAATGCACTCCACATTTCTACTGAAAACTATTCTGGAATTTCTTATAGCCTTACTTTCTTAACGAAACCATCTTGATGGGATAATTGGCTGGCAGGCCATTAGATGAGAGATCCTTCTGATATGGAGAAACCCTTGCAAAAAGGCATAAATAATTTATCAACATGCACCCCAAATGTATTGCCATCTATTTTTTTTAAGTGCACTATGTCTCCTTCACAGACATTTGTAATTGTTGCTTCTGCAACAATTTTGTGTTCTTTAAAAAAAAAGTATCAACTTGGCATTAACCCCCTTGAAATTCAAATCAAAGTCATTGTTTGATGTGGCGGTTGTTTCTTGGAGTTCTAAATTTCCATTCACACGAAGTGTAGTTCTTGTTTCTAGATAAACTAAGTTTTTGATTGGCTAGGCAACTTCACTGTTGCGTTGTAGACTTAGATAACAATCATTGCATGTAGTTATAATATTCTCCACAAAAACACCAAAATGCATGGGTCTATGTTCAATAAAGATAAGGACAAATGTTTGTAATGTCTATGTTCATGAAAGTGTTTATTGAGGAAGCAATCAAGGTAGTAGGAAAGTGGTATTACATTAACAAAGCCATTAAACTAACCACGACACATTGCATTCAAATTTAATTAGTGAATTCATATCTAAATATATGAAAGATGTTATCTATACCATATAAAGATGTACAACAATTATTATGTAATTGGGAGTTAGAGGTATGAAAATGTTGAAATATATGAATCTTGATGTGATTAGTGACAATATGTGAAAATAAAGTCCAAAAGGAACAACAAATGGATCTTGGACAAACTAGACCATAAAACCATGTCATCCATTTTCATGAAGTTTCACCCAGATTCACAGGATATAAAAATGGAAGGGATTCTAATAAAATGGATTTATATATGCTAATATAAATATGAATCAATGAATGCATTCTTTGTGGCCTAATCTATAAAATATTGTCGTAGTTTGTTTGGATTAGTCATGAAATAATGGGAAATTGAGATCCTTCTTTGAAACTTGAATATGCGTTCAACTCTTTGCAATACCCATAAAAATAGGAGATGTAAATAGGGTCATATGTTATTCTTTCATTATTATTAGGGCCCTCATGATTTGAAAAATCACAAGTAACACTAAATGCAAGCTAAAGTTTAATCAAGTGTGTGAAATAATCTTAACCCTTATCTTTACAATATGCGCCTCCACTAGTATAGGCTAGAATGAATCTATAAATGTGTGCATTCAATTTTGGGCATATTGATGCTTTAGAAATAGAATATGCTCTTACAAGTGCCTTACAACTTTACTATCACTCTTGCGAATGATTTTTCATCACTCATACATTATTGTAAACGCACTTGTGTATTCATATACTTCTTGAATTTGAATTAGGACCATATTGGTGCACAAGCTAACACATAACATGTGTGAAATGTTTTGGGAGATTCAAACCTCCCAAAAATAAGAAGTACCCTGTTGATGAAGAGTACATTCTTTCAAATTAGAAGATTGGAATTGCTAGTTTGCAGATTAGGAATACCTCAAACATTGATAGGTCTTTGATTCATTGGATTCCTCTTGAGAGAAAATAACATAAACTCAACTTTGATGGTGCCTCCAAGGGTAAACTTGGTGTTGCTATTGGGGGAGGGGTTATTAGGGATCACAAAGGCTGTTTAGTTGTTACTTATGCTGGTAAAATGGGGATTCAGACGAATCATTATGCTGAAGCCCTAGCTGCTCTTTAAGGGCTCAGGGTTGCCAAAGATTATGATATCCAGAACTTAATTTTGGAAGGGGAATCTCTTAATATCATCAACGATTTAAACCAAACTTCTCCCCCTAGTTGGACCATCAAGGACTTCATTATGGAAGCAATAAATATTTGTCAAAATATTAAGAATATCATCATTAGACATACCTATAGGGAGGGGAATAAGGTTGTGGACACTTTGGCCAATGTGGGCATCAATATTAATCTTATCATATGGGATAATGTAAATAAAATCCCTAAGGAGGTTCAAACTAGCATTAATGTGGATAATTATGGGATTACATACGTGGAGTAATTTTATTTATGACATGGAGTGAGCCTTAACGGAGATGAAATATCACACATGTGTGAATTATCCTCCTTTTTACGGCCACATTAAAGCTATTGAACCTCGCACAGGTGGGAGGTATTTCAAAAAATAGGGTAGTCATAAGAAAGAAACAAACTCTTACGAGGGTTTTGAGTAGGAAATTCATAGGATTTGTAGGAAGAAGGAGAAAATGGGAGGGGCGCCGTGTCAATTGGAGCCATGTTGTGATTTGGCCTAGAGGAATAACGAGGTACTTTGGAACCTCTTGCACAAGGGAGGCATCTCAAATTTCATTGAACGCATTCAGGGTCATGACCTGAACATTTTAGTTCACTTTGCTACGGATTGGAAGGATAAAAGGGTAAAGTATGGTGGCCACCGGGTTACTATCAACGAGGCGCTGATTGCTGAGGCTACATGCCTGAAACTGGAGGGCTACCATTTTTCAGTAAGAGGATTGACAGGGTAGCCGAGGCCAAGAAATTCTCCGACGAGGGCGAGGAGCTTGAGTTTGTTGCTGGGGGCATAAGGGTAAGTTCTATTCCCACACCATATGATGAAGTGATGAATATGATGGTCAGATATATTTCTTTGGAAGGGCATTATAAAATGGTCCCTGTTAAACACCTTGTCTTTTTAAACCATTTTAGAAGGAATTTCGCGGTCTGCTTCCCGCACTACCTTCTAAATTCCCTTTAGCACTCTGTTCTGGATTTTCAAAAGCACTCCTGTGCTATTCCTTTGCATCAGGGCCTTATCTTTCTATTACATAAGCTTTGTGTTGCCAAGTTCCGTGGCTTCCCGATTGCTCCTAGTGATCCGCTCGCTACCACCTACTCTGCTCCCATTCCCATTCTTGCCGCCCCTTCCAAATCCAAAACCAAGAACCCCAAGAAAACAAACACCCCTCACATTGTCAGGATTCTCAAAAGCTCTAAAGAGATGGAGGTTGCTCAAAACTTACTGCATATCAGCAATGCTGGTATTGAAATGGCCTTGCATCAGGGGGAGTCTCAAGTACCTCATAGACTGGAATCCTTGGAGAAAGAGATGAAGCAGCTAAAGAAGGACCTTCAGTGTATGGAAAAGTAGAAACGGAAAATAAAATTTGATGAAGAAAATGACAATGACAAAGATTAGTTTACTAATATATATAAGAAGTTGAACTCTCTAGACACCAGACTGGGGAGAGCTAAAGATAGACATGATCACAACATGGCTATCTTCAAAGCCATAAGTGACTTTTTAAAGCAGCACGTTCAGAGCATTGCCATGCTTAGTGGGATCCCTGCAACTATTTGGGGGAATGATAAAGAGAGGAGTCTGACCATATCGCAGCTGGATGCTTCAGACTCGATGCACATAACTACACTGGCGATGTTTACCTCGCTGCAAATGATCCAGTCCGTAATTGAAAGAGCATCCAAGAAATAGACTCACTTGGGCTAGCGGGATTCGTTGAAGATGTTGTTCTTTTGCTATTTTTTCTGCTCTGACTTTGCTGCTTTTTTGCGGTTTTATTGCAGTCCTTTGTCCTTTTTTTGCCTCTAGTTGTAACTAACTCTTGGTTACTTTTGGAAATACTGTTCTATCTGGATATTGATCCTTTTTTGTTGAATCTTCATAGTTATATCAGGATGGTGATTACTTTTTGTAACAGGGTATAGTACCTTTAAAACTATTTACCAATAATAAAAAAAAACATGGGTGAAATGTCAACAAAAAGGGATCCTAAATCAAAGACACTAAGTTTGGGGTCTAAAGGGTGCCAAAAATTGAATTACCACTTTTGTAGAGATGTAAAGATTTTCACAAAGTATGAAAATGACCACTCCATGAATTGGGAACAATGTTTTCAAAACTTTTTTAGAGGGTTATACAATGGAAAATAAATGGCCATTTTGGAGGTTCTCAAGTGTTTTGAGTTGATTGGTGATATTTTCAAGCAACCATCATTTGGAGAAAGATAGGTCTTAGAAATGATCAGTGAGGAGCATGAAACATGGTGAAATAGAACTAGATGTGGTCAAACAGAGAAGAATAAATAGTCTACAACCAAAGGAGAAAGTCATAAGGGACAATGCAAAGTACAAAGGATCAAACATTGTACACAACATAGAGGGAACATGTCAAAATTCTTACAACATGATATTTATGTGTCAATAAGATCCTAATTTGGACCAACAATCAATAAACACATAAATACACTAGCATCAGAGTAATAATTAGTCATATACCATAGTTAATTGTCTACGTGTCTAGGTAAAGAGAGATTTTAACGATGCATCGAAATTAACAGTAGCCATGTGACAGTAACACAATGTTGCATTTGTTTTCAAAATGAAATTTCTTGGTAGCTTTTAATCCAACATACAGAAGACATTTCAATTGATCTTTCTCATAAATAGATGACTATGGTAGAAAGTTAAGCCCCCGATTTCAAATTTTATTTTTTATTTTTTAAATTTGAAGATTTCAAAATAAATAGCAATTCAAAATTATATATGTATATGTGTGTGTTTAATCCATCCTCTCCTCGTAAACCAATTGGATGTGAGGAAAGTGTATTTTTTTTTGTTTTTTTCTTGGGACTCTTTATGGAAGCTAGAGGATAATTCGAAATTATGTATGTGTGTGTGTGTGTGTGTTTAATCCATCATCTCCTCATAAACCAATTGGATGTGAGGGACGTATTTTTTTTTTTCCGGACACTTTATGGAAGCTAGAGGATAATTCGAAATTGTGTGTGTTTAATCCTCCTAAACCAATTGGATGGGAGGAAAGTGTGTTTTTTTTTTTTTTTTTTTCTTGGTATATTTTGTGATAGCTTTTAAAAGTTGAGATCTCTTACAAATGATTTTCAGCCGGTGACGATAAATGAACAGTTGAAGGAACGGATCATATCCATTCCTACTAACACAGAAAAAATTGCACGGCGGTTAAATACCGGCTTAGGAAAAGATGACATGCAAACAAAAATTAAAGCGGCCAGACGTACCAATTTAACGGCCGTTAGGATCGGTTTTCTGTCCTAGTTAATGTTGTGCATATATGCATGTCATTTAATGAGACATGGATGCCGATGGTAAGCGTGTCGTTGAGTGGGGCACATCATTTAAACGACTCGTTAGGTTCGGGAAGATTAAGCTTTCAAAAGGCAAAAGTTATTTATGTTATTCGGTAAACATTTGTTGAATGTGGACACATTGGGTAAACTACTAGTCCGTTGATTGATCTGCCTCTACGCGGTCTAATTTCTGTCCACGCTTTTTGAGGCATGTATATACCATTAATTTTATTTGCGGATATGTGGACAATGTCTAACACACTTTCGTAGAAGCTTGATCCACACACGAGAATCCACACGCTATCATATAGGATATTCACTAATGGGAAAATATCTTCAATTACTTTACTCATGCTCCCTCCCTCTTCGGGTTTCCAAGATTGGAACCGGCTATCATGGCGACATGATCGTTGGACCCCCGCACTAATGACCATAAGATGTCAAACTAATGGCATGTATGCATAGCTGTCTTCGGGATTCACATCTTCTTCCGTCACATGCCCAGTTTGTCAACCTAGTCAGCAATCTCTAAAATAGTTATGCAACTCAATTCACGAGGCCGATGCGAAGGGCAGAAACGAGCAGACTGATGGGACGAGGAAAGTATGTAAGAAGTTGGCAACATTTAATGCAATAAAAACCTACACCGAAAATGATCAAACAAGGAATAAAACAAGGAACTTTGGCGCCAAACCCCCTGAACTACAACTTTATTTCGGCTGAGACGCGACCTTCCATTATGCATAATTGCCTTGCGAATTCGGGAGAAGTTTGTGTTATTTAAAGAACATTTGGGTGCTATGCATAAACAGGTACTAAATAGACATTTTAAATTAGTTCACAGATATACATTTTGTATTATTAATCAGTCGTATAGATTTGTGAAGCTTTTTTATGCTTAAACACTTAATAACATATATACACATTGTGTGTATACCACAAAAGAGAGATAAAAAATACACAAGCTATATACACACTATGGTAATGGTATTTTGGATTGTGATATACACACTGTGTGTATACCACATAAGAGAGATAAAAAATACACAAGCAATATACATTGTGTGATATGTGTATAGTATCAATATCAAGATACACATTATGATATACACATTGCGTGTGGTATTTTAGATTGTGATATACACACTGTTTGTGGTATTTTTTTTTCTTAATTTTTATGTTTTGTAGAGCAAATCTTCTACAAAGTATATATAATTTATTGTCTAGATTTGGGATTCTAATTTTTAAATTGTAGATGAGTGATACGTATGCGTGGAAGATATATTTTAGCAGTTGCTGAAGTTCCGTAGAAACTTAGGAGTCGTTTTGAGTTTAGCTTGTCCCTGATTTGATGAGCTACCTATTTTCTCACTTACCAATACATAGAATGACTCTATCGAATCTATCTAAAGCCAATTCATCTCATTTCTTGTTCTATGCTGAACCAACTGCCCATGGTTATGTAAACCTATTCCTAAAAAGTCAACCCCCAAATATCAGCTCTAAACTAGAAAAATCCTATAGATACCACAATTCCCGGTTTCTCACCTTGCCAACCCCAGCTGATTCTAGTATGATTTTTTTCTGCAAAGATCGTCCAAGTAATTAATGCCCAAGTCTCTAAAGTTCTTGCGAGTTCAAGCTATACATATCATGAACACGGGGAATTATGCTTTGCAGTTAAAGGCATTACAATATCAATTATCGAATATGTAGTCTCTATTTCATGCACAATGTCTTTAGACCCGAAACTTCATCATATTTCTTGTAGGAAAAACATGCAGTAGCACACAAAATTCAAATCTGACACTACTGAAACATGAAATTTTCCAGAAATTGAGATGTTGTCGGTTGTGGTTCACTCTCATCATTTTCACGTGGCAGAACAAAACAAAAGCACTCACTCTGACTCCCAATTTACTTGGACTTACATTTACCATTGTTCGTGTATTTTGGAGATGCCTAACAGCGAGTCCTTTTGGGATGCGTTGCAAGCTGAATTTTGTATGACTCTTCCTCTCTTGGAGAAATACCCTACTTGGGGATACTTGGATGATCAAGCATATCTGTAAAATATTATGGCACACTACAGTCAACAGCTATAGGTCTTTTGTGGGGATCAAGATCTAAGGTGACGTTTCAATAATTCCCCTTCCTGTTGAGGGTAGGGTAATTGAAGACATTTGTAAAGATTCAGTGTTTCTTATCAAGAATAAATCCAGGAATATCGATAAAGATGTTAGAGTCAATGCCTCCTAGGGAAAATACACACAAGTTAGCCGTGCTTGCTTTTTTTAGGGAACAGACCTCCCATTAACCATGTATTAAGATTGATGTTACTTTCCCGTTCCCTATAATAATATAAGCTGCAGAAATCTCACAAGTTCAATTCCCTTGCAGAAGCATGCTCTACACAAATATAGGTTAATACTCTGCTAGAGAGAGGCTACAAGATAGATGAATGTAAGTGCCTTGCCAAAGTCTCTTTTGCTGTGGATTTTTATATTTGTAAGCACAATTAAACAAGTTCAATTTTCAGAGTCATTGACTTCTACATAGGACAGTGCAGAGAAAAATGACCTAAAGGAGCTAGCCAAAAAGTACCATGCATCCGCCGAAAAAATATTTTCTGTACATAATGCTGGATGCTTTCCTTAAAGGAAAATTTGAATACTTTTGCTTCTTTATAATTCCTGCATAGGTATCTAAAGTTACGTAAATTATGGTTAGAACTAAAGGGATGCATTTCTTATGAGCTTAAAGAGAGGATCATAATTCCTGAGACAAATAAAATGTTAATCCACCCACAGAGTATTTGGTTTCTAGACATATAATTACAAAAGAACTCCAAAAAAACAGGGCTAATTGTCAGCAAAAGATATAAATTGGAACAGCTCAAATAAAACGAACAAAGCCCTATCATTACAAGATTTAAGATACCATACTAGGGCATTATAGTTGCAGATGAAAGTTGTAGAATGATTTACAATGGAAAATGATGAATAATCCAATGAAATTTTATAACATAATGCAATTTTTTTGAGTGCCGTTGATAAAACTAAAATTTTGCGGAGTACATAAACTGATCTTATTTGAAGGATTCCACGTTAGATCTTCCAAGGAAAAAAAACAAGAACAAGGTTGAGAAAATGAATGTTATAATACTATTAACATGAACGGCATAGCATTCATAAAGAATTACCTGCCACCATGTAATTCTGCCTGTCTCTGCTTTTGTGAGGTAATGAAGGGAGAGGAGAAGTCCAGAGGCAATCAGCGTGTTTGAAAATGGCGGCAGGCGTTTTATAGGAGCATGTTTCTTAATTATCCATGTCTTTTTTTATAGAGTAAGCAAAGCAAAAGGGCCCTTGCCAGTAAAAGTAATATCAAAAGAACGGAACCCTCAGGACCGAAAATTACAGCATCCAGCTCCCACCCAACATTTTAACAACCAGAGAACAGAGGATCACCCAAATGCACACAGAATTTAAAGAGAAAAACAGTTTTCGAACATGTTCCGATCACGCAGAGACGAAGCATGATTAGGTATAGTCTTCAGCGTCACCTTGCGAGAATATTTTCGTTGGGATTTTTTAATATTATTATTTTTGATTGATTGATTGAGGGCACTTTGTGAGCCAAGTGACTTATAGGATCCATTTATTTGATTGGTGAGTCTTTATTTTTAATTATGGGTAAGGAGTTCCTCCTATCGCAAAGGCCTCCTCGGTCGTTCATGGCACTGGCCTAAATTTGACAGCCGTTTGATGGGTGTTCTGTTCTTAGCCGTTTTGCTTTTTAGTTTTTCTATTTTTAGTTTTGCATGCTCAATGCGCGGTATATTTAGCAATTATGCGGGGTATATATTGTTAATATTAAGGGATGTATTTGATAATCTGAAGCTCTGTCTTTTATCTCCTCTTTGACAGGATCCGACACTCAGAACTCAGGATCCATATCAGGGATGCATGTTCCAAAGTTTATCTTTACTGAGTGCTTTCAAAGCATACCTGGTGAGTGGTCTTCTATCAGGAATTAAAATAAATCAATCTCTTTGTTTGGAATCTGTTTTGTGGAATAGTGCATTTTTCCATTATTGAGGCCATCATATGTTTCAGACTAGGTAAAATGGGGTCAAAACCATTTCCATCCTTAGTCATAAACCATAGGGCCATGCCACAAAGATAAGTGTCTGGATACGATCAATGTAAATTAACCTCTAACGAATTAAACTTTTTTAGGAGTACGTTTTAAACAGTTGGAGAGCTATTTGAAAACTTTTTTAGGGAGGGCGTCTTAAACAGTTGGAGAGCTACTTAAAACCTTATTTAGAGACAACTCTTTCTTGGTATGTATGGGCCTCATTAATGAATGGTGATGTCTGATTCAACATAAATTCAGTTGTAGTTCATGGTTTGATTGTGTTCCTTCATTTTGGGTGCTCTGACGTTCAATGCATAATATTGTTCTGGAGACTACATGCATTCTACAACAGGTAACATTTGTGAGCAAGTCTTTTGATTACCTCCCTGTTACTACCTTAAGTGGTATCCATATGGTAGGGGGGTTAATTCCTTGTTGAGTGTGTTCCCGTCTCCGCAGTTCACTCTTAGTTGGTTCAGCACATTGAAGATGAACTCCATATATTGCTCACCCCCTTCCTCATTTATTAGCAACTCCCCACTGTTGACTAAACTTTCTCGTAACTCAAGATGAACCATCTATAACTTCAGTATTGTCATCTTCACCTCCTGCTTCATTGCCTTCAGTAATGCCAACTTTTGTTTCAGTGGGGACTGGGGAGTATATCTAGTGACTATGCTTTAAACAACCTATATGATTTAGTTCCATGCATTGGATCCAATTCTCACCGCTCCAATACCATCTCCTTGGTACACATATCTACCATGCAAAGGTTAGGATCTCTACTCCAATCATGTACACCTTCATGCTTAGGTCATTATCAAGTACATGTCCTCACTCACTCTATTTGGGTCTTGAACAAAGTATGACTCCAAAAGCAGGAAATAAATTGGTAGAACTATTCCTATTTGAACATGTTCAATATTTTCACTTTCTAAGGCAATTTAACAATCAAATTATCTGCAGCTGATGTTTTTCCCAAAATAAAAACTCAGATAAACTTAGAAAGTCATATCAAGTGGGGTATCATAACCTTATGGTCGGGCCTTATTATATCTGAATTTTGTATGTTTTTCAAATTCTAAATTCCTAAGCCTTTGATATGATATACAACACACCATCAACCTTTGTTCAACCCTTGTTATGATATTTGTCGGAGTCTAATGAATTGGGCAGGCCTTATTATTGGAGTATCATAACCTTATGGTTGGGCTTTGGTATATCTAATATTTTTTATGTTTTCATCTTCTAAATCCTTAAGCCTTTGATACAATATCTGGCACACAGCCTGTCAGCCTTTGTTATGATATCTATCAGGGTGTAATGAATTGGCATTTCCCAATTGTGAAAATTTCAGTTTATTTTAAAATTTCACATCGGCTATTGGCTTAGCACTCCAACCTTTCATATAGTTAATTGTGTATATTGTACCCCAATTCTCTAGTGATTGTGGATTGGAATTTTGCTTGCCTATTTTTTATGACCTTGATTATCGATTCAACTTTTGCATGTCAGGGAGGAAGATTATCAATAGAAATGAAAATCTCAATAGATACAACCTTTCGTAAATGCCTTTGGATGATTTGAATGGTACAAAGCTATAATTATGCAAGGTTTCGTAAGTCTATTATTTCTATAAATTTTTATGGGTTCTCATTATTTGTATTAGTAATCGGTCTTTAATGCCATTACAAAATGTTGAAACATATTTCTAGTGACATATATGTATGTAAAATGGGGAAGCATGTAAAGGCATGTGAAATGTTTGACAAAATGCTTGAAGGAAATCTGGTCACATGGCCTTTAAATATTATAGGATATTAGAGTGAATAGCTTTGTTAAAGCATTCATAATGTTTTTCCAAATGTAACGAATATTTATCTAACACAATAAATTCACCCTTGGTAGCATACTCTCATATTGTGTCCTAAATGAAGCTTTAAAATTTTGCAACGATATTTTTGCTGTGTTTTATACATTATTTCCCATCAAATCTTGTTGGTATTTATTTCATCGTGATTTCTTCAGTTACTCACAAGGTGGTTCATTTTCTATGTTATGTAAAATTTCTTATTTGTATATATGAAATTCTCGGATAATTTCATTGCTTTGTTTTGGGTTTTTTATTTAAAAGCAAGACCACAGCCTCAACAAAATAGCTTCTGATAGAGTTATTAAAGAGCTGATAGAATAGAATGGAAAGTGAACACACATGTCAGATTCAAGCATAAGCCCATTGTTAATTTGCAAAGATATCTATCCATTTCATTTTCAATGTTGGATTGAATAGGCATGAAAAAGTAACTTGTTTGGTGTTTTTAGTTATATTGATACCGGAGCGCAAAGTTTGTAACACATGTTACTAAATGGTAGACCTGGGAAATTGAACTGACAAGATCCCCCGGGCATAATGTATGCCAATGAAACTTACCAGCTCTAAGTTGTTTTCCTGGATCAGTATCTAGTGGAAGCTCCTCAGGGTGCATCCTCATTATGTTTTTAGAATACTCATTTAATTATTTCTTTATGATACCCAACTAGCATGAATCCTAAAAAATTACAGTTGAGTTTTTTAAATATTTGGGTTCTCGTTATTTCCTTTGAATACCTATCTTGGCTAAATCATCAAAATTACATGTCAATTTTTACAATAAATATTCAATACTCCATTAGTTCAATTATCAACACAAATAATAGTTCTATCAATATTTTCAATAAATAGTCAATACTCCATTGGTTCAATTATCATCACGGAGATGGGTCATCATCACTTTCCTACATTATCCATTTAATCATTTCATTAGAATACACATCTAATTTGAATCATGAAAATTACAAGTCAAGTGTTTTAAATATATATTTAATATTCTATTAGTTACTGAAATTTTGGGCGGATCATACCCAAATTAGTGAGTTGTGTCATTTTTGTAGTTGGTTGCATGCTAAATTTAGAGGACTTAATCATGAAGTATAACACATCTTTTTTTATTATAGCACAATATTTCTCTACTATAAAGCACCGGGGAAGTTGATATTCTGAAGGATTTAGCTGTTAAATGAATAATGGTTGGATGTGACTTTTATTTCCCAATTCAGATCTCCATTGGGTTGTTAAGCTTGGAACACTTGTATTAAAAATTAATAATTTGACATATCTAAATTCAATCCCTCAATAAGGCCTCGAGAATGGCCAAATCCCATTGATGCTCTAAGTGACTTGGATCTCTTAAATCTTCATTTTCCTTTAGCCAAAAGCCTTCAAAAGGCAAAGCATTCATATCATCCCCACCACCATCATTCAAAATATTTAACACTCCATTACCATCAAACATTTCTTTAATCCCTCAACATGTCCTGAAGAATGCCCAAATCTTGGAAGTGTTCTAAGTGACTTGGATCTCTTAAATCTTCATTTTCCTTTGTACTGTTGAAATGTTTTCATAAATCTTGGTACTCTAAAAATGCATTGTATAATCTATAGAGATAATTGGCTGGTTGATAAAAGAGTATGTGTGAAGATTACAAGCACTTAATTTCAATTTTTATTGTTTATGGCAACTCTTTAACTTCTACTTTTACTTTTCTTAACTTCTTCTTTCACTTTTTCTAAAGGATAAGCTGCATCACCTAGCTGGGTAGAAATCTAATCATTTTTATTCTCTTTCTCCTGCAGTAAAGAAGAGAGTGTTGTCTCTAAAGGAACTTTAGGTGGGTTTCAATATTGATTGAAGTAATTATTCATTTTTTCTGTTTATTACATGTTATGGACTGAAAAATTATTGTAGAGTACTTTCATTTTATTTTCTTTTGATTGTTTCATTTATATTTATAGTTGGCTCAAATTCTTTTTCCAAAGTGACAATCTTATGCATTTACCCTCCTTTTTCCTTCAAAAGGTACTAAAAAATGGCGCACGTATTAACACTTGGATCAACAAGAAAGGAGAGTCAAGACTAATATCACTCAACCAAAACAACCCGTCATAAATACTAGCATATACTTTGATAGCACCTCCACTACTACTTTACTCAAACTTCTTGTATCCAAAGTGGTATCAAATGTATCAAATATATTCATCTTTAGTGCCAAAAAATTGGCCACAAAAGGCTACCACTCATGATATAAAATATGCAAATGTACCGAAGTCTTCATGTATTCATGTTTAGTTCAAATAAAATAGTCTACAAAATGCTACCACTCATGATATAAGATTTACAAATGTATATGTATGCATTCGTAACAAATTTGAAATGTAGAGATATAACCTTTAAATGTAATGCTTCATCTATATTCCTACACTTACAAAATCAATCACACCCCTTATCAACATCAACTACCAAAATAATAGCTATCCCTCTAAATCAAATAACATATACCGTTCAACATTCACATTGCATTGTACACATGCGATTGCTAGTATTATTTTATATGGGATATATTTCTTTATTACATCTTGAAATTATATCAACCATTTTAAACATATTTATTTTATTTTAATTTTGGATTTATTTAAAAAGTAATGTTTTAAAAATATGTGTACTAATGGAGCATAATGATTAGAGGATATATATTGCCAATGGGGTTTGGGTGGATCGGTTATGAAAAATAGTTGTGTCCGCATCCACTTAGGTTCAAACCCTGCTGGGCGCGATCCCCTTTGGGGTGGTTATCGGTGGTGGCAGGTTGTTGCATCACCGATGGTTGCAACCAGTGCTCTTCTCTGGTGGTGGTGGACTCAACTAGTGGCTAGGATGGTGGCTTGGCGGCTGGTTTTGTATTTGCTTGCATCATTGGATTCGGCTTGGCAGCAGTTCTTCGTGGCGGCGGTGGTATTGAAATTGTTGGTGGTGGAATATAGTTTCTCTTCTTTGATGGTGGTAGTCTTGTCTTGGCAGAGGTTGGTGGCTAGGATGGTGGCTCGGTGGTTGGTATTAGCTTGGCTTACATCGTTAGGTTTGTGTTGAATTTGTAATATCTGGTCTGTGGACATTCTTAAGGGAGGGGACCCAAGAACCCCTCAATTCTAAGCTCTGGTCAAAAGTGTTAAACTATCTAAAACAAATGATTGGAGGATATGTGTGGAAAGGGTTTATTTAAGAGGTTTTAATTTTTTCAAGCAAATGCATTTAGAAAGTTAGTATCTCAAATCTTTGTGTAGTCTTTAATATAGAAAAGTTGGGTGGTCTAATAGTGTTTTCTCTATATGATTACTATACATATTGTAATAGGAAGTGAATTTAAACCCATGTAAATATTTTTGCTAAAAACATGATTTGACTCATTCCATATGACGTTATTGTGATGAATATCTTGATATATGTGTGTGTGTACAAAATGTGGAAGTATATATAGGGTACATGAATTGTTTGAAAAATGCATAATGCGGATGTGGTTTTATGGAATGCCATGATTATAAAATATGCAAAAATGGTGTTCTTGACAAGGGTTTATATATTTTTAAAGGTATTCCTAAAAGAGATGCGATCTCTTAAACTATAGAGTATTGAAAACAAGCTTGTAACAACAAAAAAAACACAATAAAATTTACCAACTTTGCAAAAGGATTTTAAAGAGTGGACAATAGTCAAGAGGTTGCAAACATAAGGAATGAGAGAGCAATTAATTGCATAATACACAAACATACAAAAAAACACTTACACATGACATAAATTGTAGTAAATCCTCTTGTTAGAGAAAATAAGTCGAGAGAAAATGATAGATTAGGTTTGAAATTGAGTGGGCAGGCAACGTAGCTAACAACAATCCCTCCTCATAGGTGTACTCACAAAATCACTTTATTTTATTAACTCTTTCCTTACCCATGTGTCCACCTCCTTACCACCTCTTTCCTCCTCTCCTTCCACACACACTCTCTCTCTCTCTCTATATATATATACACACACACATATATATTTCCATGTTTTGTATGCATACAATTTGGTTTGCAGAGATATAGTGAAAGCTTCAATACTTTTGTAGGTAGGTGTTCTAGCCACATATTATGGAATCCAATATCTTCCACTGACCCTTTTTGAAGAAGGGAGACATCACTTCGTTGTAAATCTCATTATTATATGCATACATGTAAAGTTTGCATTGTTATGGTCAATATTATATAATGCAATCAAATAATTATATACAACAAGAATTTAGTATTCAACATATGTTTGTGGCTCAACATTAATAGTTACCTAGTGATTTAACCTAAATGGTTAATATCTTAGGGGGTGGTAACCAATGGTAGATTATCCTAATCAATTAGTTTCTAAGGTTAATTGCAACAATATCAAGAATAATCTTATGAACAATGATAAACAATGCAACCAAGTATGAATAATGAGAGGGAGAAGAATACTTATTTGATCTCCTAATTCCTATGCAAATCTAGGTTGATTTGATGACTAGAAATGGTTGGAAATGATCTAACAAATCCTCACTATTGAAGCTATAACCTGAGCATTTTTCTGGACCAAAGTGTATGGTACAACCCAAAACATACCATGTTATGGCCCTTTTTGTATGTTTTCGTTCCTCTGTACTTTCATCCAAGTTGCAACTTTATGTCCTCATTAGTTGTTCCATATTCTACTCCTAGCTAGAATCTAGACCTATGATATTGTGTGATGCTTGTTGTGTAACTGATTCAACCTTCAAAACCCTAGATGGCGAGAGAGTCCTAAAAAACAAACATTATGTGGGTTGTGGGAACCCATGTGCAGCACTGACATCGCCACTACTCTAAAGAGGGATCAATTTGCATGCCATTATTTTTTAGCATGTGATATCTATAATGTATGCAGCCAAATTGATAACCATGATAGTGCAACAATGGAATTGTACTTGATACTTTCCCTAATTTGACTTAACTTTGATATTGTGTCTTTTTACTTGCAGACCTGAGTGGAAGACTACCCTAGAAGGAGTATGCACAGTGTGTGGAGCTCAAGGGAGTCTTGGAGTAACCCTGCTTGTGATTGCTCTTAGTGTTTTCTCATTGGAATCCTATGATTCAAGTAAATAGAATTGCCCTCCTCAATACAAGATGAATAACTTGTTTATATAGGTGTTTCGGATTTGGAAAACTCAGGAAAGGATGACTAGAAGTGTACCAAAGAGACCTGAATTGAGAATAGCACCATTGGAGGGAAGTTGACCAAAATGAATAGGTCAACTTATAACATGTGGGCGTTATGGGCCTTCCTGTTTGTTATGGTCTCAAATGAATGTGCAGATGATCCGAAAGTTGTAGTAGGTTGTGTATGTAAGCAAGAATGAGTGAGACGTAGCTAGGGATAGCCTAATTGGTCAAATTGAACAAGTGTGTGCTAGTGTAAGAGTGTTGTACAATTTGTGTTATTACAAGACATGAATTACCAAAATGAGCGTCTACATCAAGAAACTTCTCTAAAACATGTCATATTTAAGAAACATGGAGGAATCTAGTATTCAATAGATATTTATGGCTCAAAATTAATAGTTATATAAAATTTTATCTAAATTGTGTCATATTTGAGAGGACCCAGATGAAAATCAAGAAATTTTAGAAATATAAAATATATCTAGTATTCATTAAACATTAGTACATGTCCATGAAAATAGGAAAACTATTTACTTAAGTAGTTTATGGGTAGTATATACTTGTTTATAACATATATTTATTTTTATTAACAAAAAATTTGTGAACCCTACTAAATAGAAATAAGAAAATTGGTTTTACTTAATTCAAATACTTGTTTATTGACATCAATAATGTGTCATATTTGAAAGGACCTAGATGGAAATTAAGAAATATAAAATATATCTAGTATTCATTAAGCATTAGTTCTTGTCCATGAAAATAGGAAAGAGATTTACTTAAGTAGTTTATGGGTAGTTTTTACTTGTTCATAACATATATTTATTTTTATTAATATTAAGTTCGTAAACCCTCAAGAAAATGTTATAATCGAATATATACTTGCCTCAGGATAAAAATTTGATTTGTGGATTCAAAATATTATTTCTTAATTACTATAACTCAAATTTAAAATATTGTTTACAAACTTAATTATATAATTAAAATAATATTTTAAAAAAAGGTTACATCATCTACAAAAAACAACACACGTTTATTGTTTATTTATTAGTTTAATAATACAACATACATCTTGTTACCAAAGTAAAAGATGGAGGGGAAGGAGTGTTAAGAGATTGTAAAGGTAATTTTGTGGCAACATATGTTGGGCTGATGGGGACCCAAACAAACCATTTTTCTAAAGCCTATGTTTCCCTATGGGGCATTCAGACAAAGAACATTAAGGTCGGCAAAATCATCATCTAGAGAACTTGCTAAATATTGTTATTTTTATCGAAGGTTCCTCCAAGCCTAGTTGGGCCATTTGTAACATGATGGATGAGTGCAGTAATATGATTAAGGAGTTTGAGGAGGTCAGGGTAAATCACATTTTTAGAGATGGAAATGGATGTGTCGAATTACTTATTAATAAAGGTGTGGAAAGGGAGTCTCTCACTAAATGGACCTCCTTCCTAGATATTCCCAATGATGTCACCATTAAAACTAATGATAAAATCCTTAATGATTAAGGGTGATGTGGATGGTAAAGTGGATCACATGACATGTATTAATAACTCCTCTCATAAGTGAGGAAATAACCCTCACCATCACATGATATCTGGAGGGAGATACAATGAATTTTCCCGTGTGAACAATCATTGGAAGGAGTGTGATTGGACAAAGGGAAAGCATGGTGGATCCAAATTTAGATTACATAACCACACTAGTGTAGTCACAAAAATTATGCACTTGGGTACATTTCTAGGTCCTAAAATCATGCTAGCATTTACATGATTCTTAAGCAAGAAAACTAGTAACTTACAACTCCCTTTGGCATTTTTCTTTGACTTTTGCATTTTTCATTAGCCTTATACATCTTGCACTCTTTCCGACATTTGATTATTTTATTTTTCTATTTTCTCGGATACTAGTGCCTAGATTTAGAAAATAGCACCAGGCGCTCATGTCTTTCTTTACCTTTTTCTTATCCTTTTTTGTCCCCTTTCTCTTCTCGATTACTTTTTACTACTTTGGGTCGGCCTTTTAGTTGTCAATTACGAAATTCAAACAAGGGAATCATATAAATACATAGTTATGTTTTCAAAATAAAGGGCCAAGCACTAGCATTATGTATTATCACCTTAGTGTGCATTCAAAGGAATAAGAGCACTTCAAAGGAATTTATCTAGCACATTCACTCAAGGGACATAGGTTGCATACTTCTGCATACACAACATAAGAAGGGGAATTTTATTTTATTCCATCCACACATTCTATACATCTTCTACATTCTAGATCCAACCCGCTATCATTGGTGGAACTCTCACAAGGGTATCCTCACACACAAAAGCATGGTGAACTACCTGGAGTCTAATATGTAGTGCAACGCTCGGTTGTAAGTTCAATTTTTGGTTGACTGTTGGGGTCACTCTGACTCCCCATTCTACATTTTCATTTTTAGGTTTGATGTGGTTTGTGGGTATGTGCAGGTAAACTTATTTCTTATAGGTTACATGTAATTTTGGTGATTAAGGAGAAAAACAAGTGCGATAATTAGTGACCAATAATGAACCTCCTCATGCATAAAAGAAACTAGATCTAGACCATTCATACAGACGCTAGCACCCAAACACATTCACCAATGCCCAAGCACTCTTGTCTTCATGCGGGTGCTTCTGCCTTGCAAAATTTCAAGTCTTAAAACCTCCAGCGAGACCTGATGATGCTACTATCATCCCATTTAAGTCATTCACCTACCTAGATTAGTTTCAGATCGCTCAAGAATCAACTAAGTTCTTCTCTCTTTCTCTCTCTTAGTTAGGGTTTCACATCATTGTATGTTTGTTTCTTTTCCATCACCGTATTCTATCATGTGTATATAATTTACTACAGTAGTTACTTTGTAATAAGATTTAATTCTAAAAATATTATTAAATCATTTGGTGAACCCCATTCATGATCAAACACTCGGATCCTTATTTTTCCCATTCTATCAGATCTTATTTCATGGCTCCTAAAATTCCTCAAATATCGTTACATGACTTAGTTCAAATGCACCCACCTTGTAAAGGTGTCATCTAAAAATCCCTAGACACTATGTACCTTCCTCGTAATACACCACCTTCACAAGTAACTATTATTTTTGATCGTCTCTTCAAAAACCCTATCGGTCCTAATACTCCATCCAATTAACCCATCTTAACATCAATTCAAGTTTTGCACCATGATTTTTAGGACAAATCTCAAGCTATGGAAACCAAAATTACATCTCTCAAAGCTGAAATCCAACCTCTTAAAGATGCTTCTTAGGCCCATGCTAGTTATTCTTATAATCCTATGTCTTCTACATGTGCTCATATAAGTGAAGCCCAAGTCTTTCCATTATCAGCACCTCTCAAGTTTGATCTAAATACTAAGCAACGTGATATTCTTCTTGAGCTCCTAAATCACCACTTGATCCACTTTCTACCTATTCATTTCTAACCTCTTTATTGTCTTTCCAAATACATAGGTCTCCCATTTTGTGATCATCACAAACTTAATGGACGTCATGAAAATGATTTTTATGCTTTAAAACGAATAATTAAGCACCTTGAGAATTAAAGTTTTATTTTTTTTTCTACATCTCCAATTATTAAATCCCACTAGGCTTCCAAATCCAATCCCTCCATTTCTAATGAACATCAGGACATAACTACTCGTGTTCCTTCTTTTGTAATTCAAGGGCCACCTATCAAACCCATTCCAACTAAGTATCCATCTCTCGAAATCTATACCCCATCACCTCCTCCTATCAAGTCTTCTATAACATTACCAATTCCAACTAAGAAATCTCATTTAATAAACATTATCCTCACCTCCTATCAAATCTTTGACAGTGCTACCCATTCCAAATAAGCAACCTCCCTAAAAAATCCATTCTCTATCCTCCCCTTCTATCAAATTTGTTACAATGTTACCAATTCCAAATCAACAACCACCAACCAAGCAAGACCAACCAATTCACCCTTTTGATATATTTGAAGGTGATCAAGAGCATTTCAACGACGTTCATCTAGAAGCTCAAGTTGGGCCAAACAGTCTTGGATAAATTCTTCATCATTGAGTATGTCTTTGAGTGATACGAAGTGATGGAATTTGGACTTAGAGAGGTAAGACAACCTTTATACCATAGACCAAAGAGAAAGGTGTTACAACAGTGGAGGTACGAATACTACTGTGATAGGCCCATAAGGTAAAAGGAATGTACGTGTGCTAATCCTTACCAGTATCATTGACTACTTTCATGAGAATTTTGTTAAGAGTTTTGTCAGTCGATTCAGCTTGGTCATTTGTTTGAGGATAATAAGGTGAAGAAAAAATGAATTGAATGCAAAAGGTGTCATAGAGTTTGTGTAGGGTTTTTTTTTGAATTATTTTCTGCTATCAATGATGAGTCGGTGAGGAACACCGAAGCAACAAATGATGTGATGGTTGATGAATTCATAAATTTTCTCATATTTTGTAGAAATGAGAGGTACGGCTTCGACCCATTTAGTGTAATATTCGGTTGCGGTGATGATCCATTGGTGACATTGAGAAGAATGAGGGTTAATCTCTCCGACAATATCTAAACCCCATTGGGAGAAAGGCCAAAGGTCTATGAAAACCTGTAAGGTGTGACTAGGAGTGTGATGAAGATTAACGTGTTGCTGAAATTTCACACACTATTTGACATAGTCACAAGAGTCTTGGTTTAGGGTTGGCCAATATTATTCGAGGTGAAGAATATGCTTAGTGAAAATGAGGCCACTGAAATGACCACCGCAAATCCCATCATGAAATTACTTAATGGTGTATGGGATTTCAGAACTTTTAAGGCATCATAGGAGGATACCATCAAAACCATGTTTGTAGAGAAGACCCCTCATAATGAAATAGCTAGAGACAATTTTGAGGAAGGCTTGTTGTAAATTGCAAGTGAGTTCCAGAGGCATAATTGAGAGGGAAAGGTAATCAGTGAATTGCTTATACCAAATTTCACGTGGGTCCATTTCAATTCTTCCTACAAAGTTAACGTCTCATAATAGATAAGAGGGTGATTACAACCTTTGTACTATGACAAAGATTTTTGAGCCAGAAGGAAAAGTGAGTATTTGAGAAGTAACGCAGGCCATGGTATCCACAAATTTGTTTGTGGAGTGTAGGGTGGTTTGAACTTCATAATGATCAAAGGTAGTCAAAAGCATGTCAACATGATATTTATACTTTTGAAGTACCTCATTACAAAATTGGTATAAACCCATTGAGTTGGTTCATAACTAGTTGGGAGTCGCCATAGATATTAATGGATTTAACATCTAAGGCTATGGCTGTCTGAAGGCTTAACATGAGTGCTTTGTATTCAAAAATGTTATTAGTATAGTAGAAATCTAGTTTGAGAGATAAAGGCATAGGCTCACCATCAAGAGGAATAAGGATGACCTCTACACCACCCCCACGTTGACATTTAAAATAATCAAATAATAAGGTCATTTGATAAACAATGTCGTCAAGGGAGAGGGTAACAATGGATTTGTCAGGGAAATCAAAGTTAGAAGATTGATTTCTGGAAAGAGGTGTGTCTGTAAGTTGGTCGGCAATGGGTTTTCCTTTAATATACTTTTGATGGATGAATTCAAGATCTAGGTTTGCAAGAAGCATGAGCCAACATGAAACACATTGGTGTTGGTAAGGCTTAGTATACATGTAATGTAAGGGGTTAGTATTGGTGACAAAAAAGGGTTTGTGGTTGAGTAAGTAATGGAGAAGTTTGGTGGCGACGAAGACTAGGGATAAGCATAGTTTTTTGGTGTGAGTATATCTAGTCTTGTAGTCTAAAAGTGTATGAATTATGTAATAAAATACTTACTTCATGTGTTTCTCGTTGCGATGAGTGAGCATGGAACCCAAGGAATGGTTTACAGTAGAAATATAGAGGTAAAAGGGTTGGTTGTCCTTAGGTGGAATAGGTACATGTGGTTGGATAAAGTATTGTTTTAAGGAATCAAAGTATTTGTGGTGTTCATCATCCAATTTGAAGGAGACATCCTTTTTGAGAAGATGATGAAATGGATGGCAACGGTCAGAAAGTTGAGAAATAAAGTGACGAATAGATTGTAACTTGCCTTGCAAACTACAAAGTTGACGAAGGTTAGTAGGTGGAGGCATCTCGAGGATAACCTTGATTTTAGCAGGATCAACTTTAATACCACATAAATAAATGATGAAACTAAGGAGCTTGCCCAGGTGAATAGCGAAGACACACTTCTTAGGTTGAAGGTGAACGCAATATTTGATGAGACAATCAAAGAAAAATTTAAGGACTACAAGGTGTTTGGCCCGATCTTTGGATTTGGCAAGAAGATCATCGACATAATATTCCAATATGTTATGCATGATATCATGAAAGATATAATTCATAGTTTTTTGATATATGGCACCAAAGTTTTTAAGACCAAAAGGCACGACACGATAGCAGAAGGTCACCCAAGGAGTGATGAAGGTGGTTTTGTGTTGATCTTTCGGGGCGAGTAATATTTGGTTATAACCTGAGAGATCATCCATGAGTGATAACATCTCATGGCCGATGGTGAGGTCAACTAGTTGGTCAATACTAGGTAGAGGAAATTCATCTTTGGGGAAAGCTAGGTTAAAGTTGTCAAAATCTGTGTAAATGTGGAGTCCCTGTCACTTTGGTGATAGGAACGATGTTAGAGATCCATTGGGGATAATCAATGGGTGAAATGAAGGAAAATGAAATTAAGCATTGGAGTTCTTCTTTCATAAGAAGGGCAATGGGAGGATGCATTTTTTCAGCTTTTGTTTCATGGGTTTTGCATCAGGAATGGTTACAATATTGTGGACCATGATATTTGGGTCAATATCGGGCATATTGGCATAGGACCAAACAAAATTGTTGCTATGATCCCAAAGGAAAGAAGTGAAATACTCCTATTCAACAACATCTAAAGATTGGCCTATCTTAGAATGTGTGGGTTGTCTTGAGTGTGAATGTTGATTTCGATGGTCGATTCATTTAACATGATTTGCATCTCAGAAGGAAATGACCAATGAATATAAGAATCTTCCACACCAAGATAGGTGAGAATAGACTCATCGTCCTGACATTGAACAATGTTGATAGAAGGTGTGTCACCATTGATCATGTTAGGACATAGGAAGGGAAGAGAAGAGGGAGCCTCACCATCGTGCTGATAAGTCATAGGTCCTAGGGAAATGATGTTCACGAAAAAACAAAGTTAGGAGGAATGGATTATGGATCCATAGACTCCATAGGTGAAGGTGGTGAGGTAGGTGAATGGGCTGAAGAAGGTTTATCATCCTCAATGAGTTCAAATTGAGATTTCTTGGAATATGGTTCAGAAAATATGATACCACTATGGTCTTTATGCTTACGGGTGGTGTAAGGAATGAAAATATGATGACCTTGTTCATAGAATCCAAAGCCAAACCCTTTCCAAATGCAATGATGGAGAATGGTGTGGGCAAAGAAGAGGTTGGTTAGAGATTGGAGATTAGATGAAAATGGTCGATTTTGGGAAGGTTGCTCAGGTGAGTAGGTAGAAATATTAATTCCCCCATACGTTAGGTTGCTGCAAAGGTGGGGAGGATTGTAGGGAAAAACATCATCTACTCAGTGATTATAGTGTGGGTGCTAATGAAGGTTACCATACTCTTGAGGAGTAAAGAATGTGTCAATGTTATAAAGGTGGTACTCCCCCAGAGTGAGGCATGAAACACACCTTCTAAGGGATCGGTGGTTAGTATGTGAGTAGTTGGGATAGCTGAATGGACGGCTGGGAAGAAGACGTATCAGATGTTTGAGAAGTACATGGGTTAGCTGATGGGCCAACTGTAGTGGAAATTGAGGAGTTGGTTGTGGAAGATGTAGCTGAAGAAGTGGTAGATGAGGCAACGACTAAAGAAGAAGCGATAGTAGTGGTATCTGCCTTAACTAGTATAAGAATGTCATTAGGTCGATAGAGCATGTTGCAGGTTTTGAACGTTGAAGGGTTAGCTGGAATGATATAGTTGTGCCCTTCATGTTCAAATTTTAAACAACAGTGTAAGGTTGAAGGAACACAACCCATGGTGAAAATACAAGTTTAGCCAAGCAACATATTATATTGGAATTTCCCCTCTAAGATAGAATAAATCAAGAATGGTATGGGGACCAACGTGAATGTGGAGAATGATGGTGCTGAGGGTAGAATTCATGACGTTTTTAAATGAAAGAAGAATAACCAGGTTATTATGCATTTAGTTGGCATGGATGCACATTTTTTTATACACATGGGAGGAAATGATGTTGATAACGACACCTCCATCAATCATAATGCGTTAAACACATATATTATCAATGTAGATGAAAATGAATAGGGTGGGGTTAGGATCATATGATTGGAGAGGGACAATCTCTTCGTCACAGAAACTAAGAGTGGAGACTTGATGAATGGTAGTGGGAGCAGAATATGGAGGCGAAGTGGTAAGAGTGGCCATATGATGAGGAGTGATAATGGTGGCGACAGGTGTGGGGTCATTAGGTAGAACCTCAATAGACTACAGGACCTTAATGAGGGCCTATCAATGAGACTTAGGTTTAGACGAGGTCATACAAAGACATTTTGAGAGGAGAATAGTGTATTTATGTAATCATTGTACAATGGGAAAACCCGGTCAGAAATAGGGTATGTGAGTCCACAGATGGTGATTTTGGGTGTAGGTGCAGATGGAATGTTGGGTAAAGGTGTAGTGGATGAGATGGTTGGTTTCTCCCTTTTTCTTTTTGATCTTGAGTGGAAACTTGAACCATATTGATATGAGGTGAAGAAGGTGTGTCATGAAAGGTGTAGTAACAAGATGGGATAAAAAGTGGTGAAGGAAAAGAGTCTTGTGAAAGGAGTATGACACACTTACATTTTGGAGGAGTTTTGGCTAGTTCTCTAATGAAGACCATGCTGATCTCAAATGTTGGAGGAGGGTAAAAGGGTTATGGAGGTGGAGATGGAGGTCATTGAATAGGTATGGGGGGAGGCTATGTGGTGATAGGCGAAGGTGGAATGGGGTCCTCATCTAGGAGATCATCATCATAAAATTTCTCTTCGAGAGGACATAGTTGGAGAAGAATAGTCTTAGGAGCCTTACAGTTATCTACATCATACCCTGAAAAATGATGATAAGCAAAAATTTAAGTATCATTAAACCCTTCTAGTTTAGATTTGAGTGGGTCATAAGGTCTAAGCGATGGCAATGTGATGACAGAGGTTTCCAAATGATTAGCTAAGATGTTGGCGTAAGACCCTGCCAATGGATCAAAATGTGAAGTGAGTGTGGGTCTAGATGGAATTTTGGGTGACTTTAGTGGGAGAGGCATCACTAGAGGTGGAATAGGAGGTTGAGTAAGTTTGACTACCTATTTGGCAGATAGTACGGTTTTGGGTTTGGGTTGCACCTTCTTGGGTAAAGGTGTAGCTGGTGAGTTGGTTATTTGAGGTGGTGTAGGTTTAACTACCTCTTTGAAAGGAAGTGCAGCTTTGGGCTTGGGTTGCACCTTCTTGAATAAAGGTGTAGAAGGAATGTGTGATGTAGAAGGGAATGCAGATGATAGAAGGGGATGGGTGAGAAAAGGTGATAATGGAGGTGCAGTGAAGATGGTGGTAGGAGACAATGTGGGAAGGACAAGTTGAGGAGAAGGGAATGGCATGGGTAATGATGAGGATACATGAAGTGGTGTAGGTATGGGAGGTGGAAAGGATGTAGGTGACGGAGAAGGCGTAGGTTTTGTAGGTAATTTGGGTGGAATAGAAGATTTTGGTGAGGAGGTGGGTTGTTTTGTTTTTGGGTTACCTTGGGTAGGAGGTTGTTTGACGAAGGTTGATGGGTGTAGACCTAGGATAGAAGGAAGTGGTGAAGGTGATAGAGGGGTAGTGGGTGAAGCCAGTGTATGTGGCCTAAGAGGCTGAGTATTCCACTTAGGTTGGGGAATAGTCTTTGCAATGGTTTGCAAGGATGTGGCTAAATCCAATTTGACAAGAGGATGGACTAGGCTTGATGTCAGAATGACTCCCAATGTGGTAATGAGTTTCAACATGGGTGAAGGTATGGATACAGGTAGGGTTTTAGGCATAGGTGAATTTTTTTTTGATTGTAATGATTTAGATATGGGTGAGGGTGATGAAGAAGATATGAATATTATGGGCATGGTGGGTTTGATTATCTTAAACACCTTTGGATAGATTGTAGAAGTTTCGGTGGAAAACATCTGCATTTGAGTTGAGACAGGAAGCCAAAGGCATCCCCAAAGCATGGAATTGTCAACATAATCCAAGCGGTTGGTAAAACATGAGGATTACACAGAAGGGAAGGGGGATGATGTTGATTTCATAGTAATCCTTGTAAATAATGTTTTTGAGATAGGGAAATTGTTGGCTTCAGACTCTGTGGGTAGAAGAGATGATAATAAATTGACAGGGTCTTTAAAATCTAGTGGGGAATTATCACCAATAGGAAGAGATGCCGCTAGTGGGTCCTCTGTGGGAAGAGGAGTAGGAAAGGTTGATTGTATAGGATATTCCATTGGTAAAGAAGAGAGTAAGCTAGGATCTTCCATAGGTAGAAGAATGGGTAATGTGGGTTGCTTGATAGGTGGTAAGATGAGTGGGGTAGATACATTTGAAGATAAGGAATACTCCTCCATGGATAAAGGAAAAGGTAAGGTAGACTCCTCTGTGGGTAGAGAAGAGGATGAAACAAATTCCTCAGTGGGTGGAGGAACTTGAGCAAGAATTTCCTCAATATATGGGATGGGAGGAAACCTAGAAGAAGGAGCCAGTATGATATCAAAAATGGCTTGGACCTCTCAAACATTGGTATCATTAGTTGAGGTTTTATTGGATTGGATAGATTATGAGGTGGGATTTGGAAACAATTTCTTGAAGATGTGGAGGGTTTGGTTATCTAGTGTATTGGGGTTATCCAAGACGAGATCTCCATAATCTAACAATTCATGGACGATGTTTTTAAAAGTTATACAATTACTGTCACTATGAACTCTAACATGATGATAATTGTAGTAATTGTTCTCCTTGTACCATGCAGATACAAGATGTGAAGGGTTTAAAACTAGTATGTGTTTTGACGGGTGGAAGGACGATTGCTCCAAATTTTAGAAGTTTTTCCAAAACAAAAGAATAAGGTTCTCCAATGGGAGTTTATTTTTGTTGTTCCCACTTGAATTGGAAAGTTTGAATAGGGAAAATATTAGAAGAAGGTTTTGATTGGTTGGATGGATGAGAAGTGCCGAATTTTAAAACCACTACGTTGGCATATCCTTTTACTTTAGAATAATTACGTTTTGGTTCGTACGAAGAAGAAGAATCATTGGTTTTGAAGGGAGAATTTTTGCTACACAATTGCAACTTCTTCTCCTCAATAGCATGAATTTTAAGTTTCCGAGCCATTGTGAATGCCTCATCAAATGTACAGAAAGTTTGGACTTGGAGAGTTAGAAAGATGTGTCTAGCAAAAGCTTGGGTAAACAACTCTATTAACTCGGTTTGATGTAGTTGGAATTTGAGTTGATTATTCAGGTCGTGCCAACAAGTGAAAAAGTTTGTGATAGACTTGTCCTTATATTTGTGTATCACGTACAATTTGGTAATTGTGACCTTCTTGAAAATGTTGATAGAAAAGTGTGTTATCCTGTAATATTGATGAGAGTAATTTTGTGGGTAACCATACCAAAATTTTGTTTTGGTTCTCCGCCAAGGTCCCTTAGTGTTCGGAATGGCATAAAATCCCTTTTCAGAGAATTTAGTTTTTCAAACTGAGTCTTTTGGTCCTTTTTTAGCTGGGTGCAGATTTTTTTCATGTAACATAAAATGAATTTTCACCCCCTTCTATGTGCCTACAGCACACTCTCTGTAATGTCAACATCAAAAAATGTTACGCCTTCTCATGATTGTGCCTTTCAAATCTACACCGAGGCACATGTGCCACCCTGTTGACACTAAAATTGTTGTGCCTTCTCATGATGCACCTTTCAAACCTGCGCCGAGGTGCATACGCCACCTTGTCGACACTAAAATTGTTGTACCTTTGAACGGTGTGTAGCCAGAGTGTGCTATAAAAGGAAATGTCGACAATCCTACATTCATGCCAATGGCACAGTAATTTTTCCATGTTCGTCATTCCGTTTTTTTGACGCCCTTTGACCAAAAAAGTTGGTGGTGCATTTATTGCACCTTTTGCTATATATAGGCACATATAACCTCTCTTTTTCATGGTTGAAAAACACGTGAAAATTTTATTTTCTCTACACCTATCAGTGCTTCCTGTCATCCCCGATATCACTTTACATCACATTCGTGGACCCTGCACTTCATTTCTTCCAGTCTATATATTCCTGGTAAGTGGTCGTTGCTCTTCTCCTGTTGTATTTGTTTGTAGGATTTTCTGTGTTGTTTCCAAAGGTTGTGGAAACAAAGTTAATTAAACATAAAATAAAACACAACCTCCAGCCCATTTCACAAATCAAGAGGCTCCCCCCAAACCAGTTTCACCCTCCTCCCAGATCTGCTAGCCTGGAGGGCTTTCGTCTCAAAAATGATCCCTTCATCCTCTTTGCTTTGTCCCTCCCTTACTATCCAGATCTATGCTAAAGGAAGCCATCAAAAAATTGAAAACTGATCAACGAAGAGAAAATCTCAAGTTATCACAATCTTTGAACCCATGGCTTTCCTTTGGCAGAAATAAGATCAATGTTGCACAAAACAAAGTCGCGCCAAATGGGCACACTATCGCTAGCCTATAACATGCATCTCATCATGCTCCCTTTAAAAATCCAAAAATCCTAAATGTCAGCGCAAGCACGACTTCGACTGTGCTAGCATGAAATGTCATGAAGAGCTTTTTCTGGGCCTCACCAAAAGCTAAAAACTAGCGCACCTCAAGTAAATGTGATGCATCATTTGCACCTACGCCGCTTTGGCACACCAAAATTTTCTGTGCACACATGTCCAATATCTATGTCAATGGTGCATCTTGCAGCTCATTGCAACATCAAAGTTATTTTTGCGCCTAGGTTAATACCTTTCATAAAGTGTAGGCACAAATCCTCTTACATCAACACTGAATGTTGTGTGTAATTTAGTCCTACGCCCTACACCCTTTTGCGTTGTTTTCTATCCTTGCAACACTCTGCATCAATGCGCCTTGCTTTTCTAACCCCTGCAACCTGTAGTATAGTTGCACCCTGCACCCATAAGCTTCTAAATTGCTAACTCTTCATTACTGTAAAGTTTTGATGGATGATCTAATAGCTAACATGTCTCTTCTGCGATGAAATTTTCTCCTTCTTCTTGCAGACCAACAGTTAAATTCAAATTTGCACATGTCTTCATCAAGTTAAAGGCTAACCAAGTGAAATGGTAAGGCCAAACTCACAGAGGAAGAGATGAAGTATAAGTATAAAAGGGCCAGGATGCCCGAATCCCTTGGCAGAGTGTAATTTAGACATTAGGCATGCTGAACTTGGCCACATTGACATGGAAGAATTTTGGACCAGAACTAGAAGGTTCACAGGCAGTCCATGGATGGAAAAAATTAGTTGTTAGTGGTCTACACTTCACTAGGGGAATTCCTGTGAGCACGATTAATAACGAACTCATGATGGTGGTGGCTCACTACTACAATAGGGACATAAGGTTGTGTCAAGAATGAAAAGGGTGATGTTATAATAAACCTCACTACCTGAGCACTTTTGAGATAATGTTAGGTATTCTCCATCACCAGAAATTTATGGGCCGTAAGTCAAGGAAGGCTACATAAAGGCATGGGATTGAAAATGAGGACAAATACATGTAGTTGATGAATAAAGTATATCTGAAGAATAAGAAGGTAATAACCAGGTGGCACGCAAGTTATTCATCATAGTGACTTCTTAGAAGAGTTGAGTGACACCATAACCTTCCTGAGTAGGGTATGTTTGTGCTTCCATGACACCCACTACTTCCACAAATGGATGCTTAGGTATCTGGAGACAATGAACAAAAATGTGCCTGACCAGCGTTTTAAGTGGGCAGAGATAATTAATAGCACCATCTCTGAGTAGCTCTAATAACTCTCAACAACGGGGAGGTTTTACATGAACTCCTATGTGGTTTATGATGTTTCCTCAGAGATACACTATCCAGCGCTAAGTCAATGTGGGGTATGGCCCCAAGGTAAAAATATATGAATATTATCCAGAATTGAGACTAGAAGAATAGCATCCTGCATAATTCAGAAAGATCAATGATGCCTTCTTTTATTAGCATCATCTTCCTATTGAGGCCCAATATGACCCTACGGTCAGATGAACAAGATCATAGCAACTGTAACACAGAGAAGTGGGGAGGGGCATTATTTACACAATTCTTCACTTTCACTTATCTCAGAGCCACCAAATTTGTGGGGGAGCCGACTAAGTTACCGAGATATGTGGGCCCTAAGCTGATCCCATTGGAGCTTTCCAGACATAGCTCATCAAATATCATGAGAAATTCCTGAAAATGAAATAAGGTTGGAACTCCTTTCCCCCTCACAGTGGGCAGGTACACCTGCACAATTCTCATACCAAGCGCTTGGGAGATGTTTGTAGAATTGGAGCTGCTCAACCTGAAGCACAATGTCCTAGCAAGGCCAACCTTTGATCCACGCATTTATCTTCCCAATGGAAAATCTTGATCCAATCCACGTTCCAAAAATTGAGGATATCTACATCGACCTTTACCATGAGGTTGAGCTCAGGAGAAAGGATCACTCCCGCCTAGCCCTAGTGGAAATTATTCATTATGTGCGTCGCCATTATCCCAAAAGTGTTTTCCAAATGACTGATCAAGAAGTTGATCAGGTATATCTAGATACAAACGATGGAAAACTGGCCATTTCCTGATATAGATAGAGTAAAGGCACCTCAAACTATTGAGTAAAGAGTCAAAGACACTCTACAGTGCATAGAAACACTGGTACACGTATAACTGGCCTCTATCTACCTTGGGGTAGACTTCACCATGTCTCCCTTGGGTAATGCACCTATTAGGCCGAAGAATTTTCCAAAGGGAAAAGGGAAAGACAAGGAAGGGGAATCAAGCACTCCTCAAGAGAAAGCTCCCGAGAGTCCTCCTTCGGCCACCAGGGAACAGGTTGTAACCCTGGTGTCTCCAGAGAAAGACAAGGCGGTAAGTGTTCCAATGGGCACATCCACTTAGGATGTTGCCACACCTATAACTACTGAAGTTCCCACCATCCCATCTCCCACTCCTCCTTCCCCTCCTCGTGTCACTCAAGCAACCACTCCTCTGGTTGTGTCTTCTCCCCCGTCTTCTATTGTTCCCCCTTCCTCTTCCTCCATCTTCTCTTCCCTCGCGGAGCTGTCCCCCAGTATTTCTTCCCTCATCTACCAAATTCCTTCCACCCCCACGGTTTCCTCTCCTACATTGACTCATACCCCTGTGAGCGTTGGAGATTCAGCTTCTTTATCAATGCCACCGCCAAGCGTCTCGACACATTTCCCCTTATTCAATGTAGCTGCCCCTTCTTCTACCTCCATTCTCTCTTCTCCCTCTGGTCCCACTCCCTTAAGTCTAGAATGGATCTCCAAGCACCTGAGCCAGCATAAAAGGAAAGTCCCCATTGCACCTATGGAATTCTCCATCATTCTAACAAAAGGAGCTAATAAGCAAAAGCCAATAACCCGCTTCTCTCAGAGTGGTTAAGGTGAAAGGGTTATGGAGATCACGTATCCCGATCCCAAAAAAGATAAAAAGGATCTGTCTCCTACATATTATATAGTGACATAGGTCACGAAGGGAATGTCCTCAGAAATCCTACAAGGAGAGGCCCTATCTGCAGTGGATGCCCTTTGTAAAAAGCTTCAGGAAGCAAAGGAAGAGAAGAGGATATTGAAAGAGCAGAATAGACACCTTCTCCAAGCCCTGCAGAAAATGGGTAGTGCACCTCCTACAATTTCCACTGAAACTCCTGAGGCCCTTAGTCAGGAAAATATAAACGAATATGCCAAGATTGGAAAACAAGGCATGGCAGTATCCGCCTGGAGAGACTAGATCCTTAAAGATAATGAGGAAGTAATCGTAAAGTTCACAGAACTATATCAAAATATTGATCAGGCTAACAAGGAGCTCTAGGTGATTGCAGGACCTATCTCCAAAGAGTTGGACCATGCTAGGTTACAACATGAGACATTCCAAAAGATGCTCGACTGCCCAGTTGATGACTTAGTGAAATTCGGCGTATTTGATCACCCCAGAGCACCCAACAAAGTTCTTGCTGCTTTAGACTATCGGGTCGATCAGATGGAATTCGTCTCGGAGAAAATTGATAAAATAAAGGAGGAAGCCTTGGATGTAATGCATCAAATGGAGCATATTGTCCTAAGGATGTCTCCAGGATTGCTCACCCCATCATACGCCTTGATGAAGGCTGATGAAACTATTAGGCTCTTTAAGGAGATTTTGTCACAAGGGTTAGGGTCAGAAGCTACTTTTGATGCGGAATCTATCAACAACCTTCTCGCTTGCCATGATTTTGTTAGATACATAATGGAGGCATGTAATGAATACTTCAAGCTCCTAGAAAGACTCAAAGATGAACGGGAGACTTGTGAAGTCATCGGCGATCACACCAAGGGTCATACTCAGGATCAACTTCAACCAATGATTAGCAAATTCTTGGAGTATCGTGATCAATTTCATATTTCCTCTCCTGAGCAGAAGTAGGATACTCCCTTCCAACCATGGGACGATGACGAATAGGCTCCTTCCTCCTAGGATGTTCTTTTTTGTAATATTTAAAAGTTTGTTGGCACAAATGATGACATCATCCATGTTGCACCATGAGATGTTGTCATCCACCAAGTTGCCCCAAAGTCAACAGTTGACTTTTAGATATTTTGTAATTAGTTGTTGGTTTCTTTTTGCCTTCTTTCTCCTTCCCCTTTTATATATATATACTTGGATACTTGTTGTATTCATGGGTGGACACTTTTTAGATGAAAAATAGAAGTGAGAAGAAAAGGCTTTGTACTTTTTGTAACAGAAAAAAACATCAATACATATATTAAGACTTTGTGTTGAATACATGTGTTATGTGCATATGATATTTCTTACATGAGATCTGTGTGTTTATTCTGTTAGATATATCTCTACTTTTTTGTCATTTTCTCATTAGTATTGCTTTGTTCGTTTATGCAAGTAGGTTTGGCTTTGTTTACTACCAACCCAAAACATAAACCCTCTGACCTTTCTGCTTTGGAATTCATTTCTTTTCTCCCTTCAGATCTATCCTATCTACTCTCCTCTCTCTTTTCCCTTCTTTTTAGAGTTGGAAATACCCCAACTAGGATGATTTTCCAAACCCCTGAAGGTAGAATACTGTAGGACTTGTGCAAATTCCTACTGGTAGAATAGCAATAAACCAGTTTCACTTTGATGTCTCAAAAAGGGGCTATGCCTTGCACACTATTGGCTCATCTATCCATAGATCTGCCCTCCTGACAGATTTTTAGACCAACAAAGTGGTCTATAAAATCTTGAGCTACCTAATTAAATGAAAAGAGGGAGTGCCTGGGTAAAGCACTATACCAATATAAAGTGGCTCCCATCAAGGACATTGGGAATGTTCATGAGTAACAAAGTGTCATCATGAGCGATGAGATAGAAAACATGTTTAAAAGACCGCAAATGTTTTTGTGGGTCTTCTTTGCTATTAAATTGGTTGAATTTTGGGATTTCCCCAATGCATAGGGTATGGACGAATCGAAATGGAAAATTGAATAGGATCATTGTAAATCTCATCGTATGTCAGAGAAGTTACGCGTGTCCAGAAACAAATGATTCTAATGTATGCATTTTGTCCATCATCATTTTGATAAGATCGTTTATGGGCTGTGATGACAGAGCACCCCCCTGCAGTATAAGGGGGAGATAATATGGGTATGACGTGGACAACACTCCAATATGTGGTGGTGTCGAGTATGAAAAATGTGATGAGGGAATATAGGATAGGTTGGATGTCATGATAAAATACCTAGGATAAGAGGTATATGAGATAGGTGGTTATTGATGATAGATATAGGTAGGTAGGATGGACATAAAGACTCTCGTGGCAATCAATGGAAGAGACTGCGGGAAGGAGAGGACACATTTTTGGAAGGGAGTGTGGGCTAATGACACCAAAATTGGTTAGGATGCAAAAGGTACATGGGAAGCAAATGATGTAGGTATGTTTACACTAAGGGTAGTGGATGATGATATGGTAGACATCGTAGGGGAAACGAATGTTGAGGGCATGATAGTTGTAGTAGGTGTGAAAGATATCGATAATGTGGGGTCAAGATGAGAAACCACGGGTGATGAGGTAGAAGCGGGTAAAGATGTGCTAGTAGTGGATGATGAGGAAGTGGGGGAAATGTGAGGAGGAATAACTATAGGCATGTCATATATAAGTTATCCTGATGAGTCACAGGTAGATGAGTGGGAGAGGAAATACTACAGTGTAGCGGAGTTTTGATCAAAGAGTCTTGCGAACTCCTCATCATCGACATGTATGGTAATAGGTTGGTTGGTGTCCATAGGTGATGAAATGGAAGGTGGCAATGGACTAGGTGGGAGCGGCTGGTAGCTAGCGTGAAACATGAGAGCGTTGGCTTGTCTATGAGTCAAAACCATGTGAATGACAGTAGAACTGGTAATCTGAGCTTTGTTGATGATACAAAAACATAGAAAAATAGAACAAAATGGATCTGGAAGGAAAAATTTGGTTGTTGTTTTGATTGAAAAAACAAAACACAGAGACCAATGTCAATTAGGTACCTGATCCTAGTATATGAGGGTAACCGATGTCGGTCGATGAACCGATGTCGGTTAATGTGGAAAATTGAAAGATTTGTAAAATTGGCTATAAATGGTGAATATCAGTTGAAACTGGGTTTTGAAGGTGATATCAAAGACCCAAAAATGTAGTTCAGTGAAAGAAGAAGTCACATCAAGTGATATAAGGGATTTGAACATTGTTTTAGTTAAGTAACCAAAAAAAGCAACCGATGGCAGTTAGTAAACTGATGGCAGTGTGATTAATTAACCAATGGTGGTAGTTGGACCGATATTGACTACTGTGAATGAATAAAAAATTAAAATATGGAGATGGAAAGGTATGAATGAGATGGATCTGAACTTTGTAGGTGATAACAAAACATAGAAAAGATGATAAGGTGACAGAAAAAGTCATAGAAAAAACGTAAATGTAGATTGAATGCTATTTTTGCAGAAATGATAAAAAAATGGAACTAACGACAGTCAGTCAACCAAGGGAGGCATGATGATGTAAGAAATGAGGGTAGTTGGACTGATACTGGTTATTGTGAAATCTGTGAAGAGATGGAAAAAATTGAATTTTGGTGATTTTAGATCAAATAAAAGGCTAACCCAAAATTCTGAGTATAGTAATGATAGATCCTAACACACTCAGAAACTGTCGGAATACACCAACTATTATTATGGAGTGTGTAGGGAGAGAAAAATGGAGAAAGACGAACTCACACCTCAAAACACAAATCAAGCAAAAAGCTAACAAACACAAAATCCTATGATATAGATTTTATGTTTGTGTCTTATGCCATTTAGGACTGACTTGTGAATAGAATAGAATTTTTGGTTAACGAATGTGTCCTATAGAAATTGAAAACTATGACTAGTTTTGGGTAAATTTTGGCCTGGGGTCCCCAATATATACTTCATAGTATGTGAGACCCTACTCTGATATGATGACTGGCCAGAACACCAGCTGGCTCCACCACTAATTTGTTTATTAGTCGTTAACGGTAAATACTGGGAATGCAGATGTTTAAGCAATGAGTTGTTTGTTTCAATGATTTGGTTTGGGGTGTGTGTGTACAAAGTGAACTATGATTCAATTTTTCAACCACCAACTAGTCATGACTTCCAACATATAGGTTTCCCATAATTTAAATGAGTTAAAATACAACATACAATGATGAAATACAACAAATTTTAGAACCCAAATGAGAAATTAGATTAGATGTAGCAAATGATGAATAGGTCAAGAATGTGCTCTTTCACTAGTATGAAAATACAAGAAGAAAGAAATGATTTATTTTAAGTACCAAATTACAAATTTCGTTTAGATCAATTAGAAGAAGAGAATGTTACCAGGGGAGAAGATTAAATGTGAATTTTTTAGAAAGAAAGAGACACACAAAATATTTCCCTATATGAAGAAAATGCAATGAACCCAAAAGAGGGTCCCAAAATGTTTCACCAATGATTTTTATGCTTTATAGGATGAAACAGATAGAGGGTAAATGGTTAAGGAGGAATACATGTGAAGTGAAGGTAGAAGGTAGAATGTGCGCGTTGTTGACGTTATCTAAGATGATAATAGAGAAATCCTTTTTGTCTGGGAAGGAGTACCTGCAAATGAAAAGAAAGACCACAAGAAGAGTATTAAATAACATATGATAGTGGACTTCTTAGTGTATGTTAGATCTAGGAAGCGTGGTGATTCCTAGAGAGGTTGGAAATCCACTGTTTAACAACAATTTAATGTAAATACAAAACTTAAATAAATAGGTCCTATTGTAATGTAGTGATTTAGGTTTCTCATACACATAATAAAATTAGATTCTAGGCTAGATATCGAATATAACACTAAATCTAATTGGAACCAGAGTTTGTTCAGGTAAGGCAGGTCTATTAGAGGTTTGATAAGGGTTGGGGGCTAGTTGGTTGAGGTCTGGGTTAGTTTTGGATGAATGGAAGGCTTGCTAGTATGAGAATATAAAATAACAAAGAGACCAGTATCAGTCAGGTGACTGATGCCGGTATGGGGATGAAACCAAAGACGGTCAGGAAATCAACGTCAGTAGGGGAATAGGTAGTAAAATTATTAAAAATGGGTTTGTATGTTCTCTATGATTATACATAGAGTGAGGGTAGTGTGGTTTAGGTCATAATATGGTTGAGAAGACTTAGGAATACTAAGAAGGAGGTTAAAAATGGTGAAAAAGCTTGAGGTGGTTGAATAGTGAGTTGGTGGGAAGAAGGTGATATATGGGTAACAGGGGAAATGAAATACTGAAAGAAATATGAGATCTACAATGGAATAAGCATAAATGATTAAAATCATAGTATTTACCTAGTATTTTATAGATCTTGTGAGTGGGGATGGTTGATGGTTGATCGGAGAAGAGGTGTTGAGTGCAGTGTCACAGTAGTGCCAACCTCTGTGCTCCTATGAGAATTCCAATTCTCTGGAAGAAGAATCAATTGCTTGTCTTGCACTGTGGTTGTGTGTGTTTGCCGTTTAAGTGCAAGACGGCTTAAAGACTTGTGCTTGAATGTAATAAGGCTCCAATAAATGAATGACCAACCCAGGTGAAGAGTTGTGAAAGTGTATATAAAGTAACTGATGGCAGTTAGGTAATAGACACCGGTTGAGGATAAACTAGCGTCAGTTAGGGTGAAATAGTCCTTTTTATACCAAAAATAGGTAGATCTTCCTTGATTTGACATGTTTTTTGGCTTATTCCAGGTTTGGAGTGCTGAATAGCATAAATTAGAGCATGGAATTAGTTAGTGGAATGATAGGTCTTGATTAGTTAGGGTTGGAAAGGGTCTTAGATAGTTAGGATAAGTGTGGAATAGGTCTAGGATCATTAACAGGCTTGAATAGGTCTTAGGGTGAGGTGGAGGGATGATGTGGCTTGATGAGATGAGAAGGTGAGTTGTAAATGTGAGGTGGAATTAATTTAATATAGGTAATTAAATTAATTGATGATGTGGGGAGGGGTCATGGGGTTTAGGATTATTTTAATTAAGGGCCACTTAACTTAATATGAATATGTATAAGGGGTCGGTAATTAGGTGTGAGGCTAGGCAAAGGGGACTTTGCTGGTTGTGACACTTTTTGGGTGTCTACAGTACCTACAATCATGATTCATTCCACAACACAAAATACAGGACTTGATGGTTTCAAGAATGCAAACACTATGTCAAACCAAGGTAATATTCCTAAGTATAGATATTACTCATGCAATCACACAAGAATCAATAGCTCACAAAGTTACCAATACATGCTAATAGGTTCTATAATCATATACAAGAATGATCTCAGCATTTAAAAGGAGTAATAGTGCACAAGAATCAACTCACAAGAGCTCAATTCTCATCATATAGCTTAAGATCACTTTCTATACAAATTTGAGATCAAGAATATCCTACATACACAACAATAAACACAGAAATCATACAAGAACATATCATAAACTAAGTTTTCTCTCCTCAATACCTCTTAAAAATCATACATTTGATTCATATCTAGATAGAATGAGTAAGAAATAATTACACAATTCCTTTTATCTCTTCTCCATCACCATCATTCAAGATTCTTCTCCTTTGGTCAATTACAAATCTTCTCATGATGAGATTCCATTCAAGAAAAGGGGGGTTACTTTATCTAGGAATGACGTAAGTTCAGTATGACTAACTCATCTCATGACACGTGAATTAGAAGGTCCTAATTACACACATAATGTTTCATTCCACCCTTAAAAATATTATGAGCTTAAATTACACACCTAAAATTCTCAAATCACACTAAAATTTACCTTACAATTTGATTTATCATTTTGGAGGGAAAATGCTTCATTTGAAATTTGAAAGGCCTAGTCACCAACATAGACAACTAAATAAAACCTAATGACGTATGACACACTGCTAACACACTTAAAAAACTAAACTAATGTCCTTATGAATTATTTATAGGATACTCTTGCATTAAATATAGTCTTTGATGTAATCTTTTATCTGTTAAATCAATGAAATATGATGAATTTATCTCTGGTTATTGTATAAGATTGGTTACTGAATGATTATTATGTTGTAATGTTACTTCACAATGTTTGTTTAGTTATAAATTCCCTTTCTACAGTTTTATTTTGGAGGTGACTACTTACATCCCTTGAGTGTATTTTCAGTGTTATAGAGTTAATCCAATATATATTTTGAAGTTTATTGCACAATTGTTTGTGTTAAGGTTTCAGAGATTATGTGGTATTGTTTGCATGAACTTGGTAGTAATGAATGTAATTTACAACCTTTTGAAGGTTATGTTGTCTGATATTTTGTTCTTCTACATTTTGGAAACAATAAGATGAAATGGTGAGCATTGGTATTTCTCCCCATTAGATTCATCTCCCCTTATGTAACTAGCTACCATCCTATCCTACCCCCTGTAAATCACATTACCCTTAATTATTTTACACATATTTTCCTGCAAAGCACACATATATTGGAGAAGTGCCACATATATGTTGGTTTGAATAATGCATAGCTGAATGATGCGATACGTGAATTTTTCTAAGACAAAATAATGTAAGCATACAAGACTGTAAATTAAAAAAATATAAGAGAGATAGTTGTAGTAACACAGAAATAAATCTAATTCAATACGATCAAATACAATAATCCAAGAGATGTACATATAGGAGGTGAATGTGTAACCTCCTCTTAGAATCATGGAAATCTCCACCTAGAATGAAGGTAATTTTATGGAAGAAAATCAACACGTTACTTTCAACTGTACTCGACTCCCCAAGGTCCTACCGAGGCAACCAATGTAGAAAATATGAATGGCGAGGAGGTAGTGAATATGGTGACAGATGATAGTATGTAAATAGGTTGTCAAGGCAATGTAACACCTCTAAATTACAATGGTGGGATCTGTTCATCAAGCATGATGAAATCCTCTTTAACCTGGGTGGCTTGAATGGAGAAATTGGAAAGGATGGCAACATGAAGACTCCAGTCAATATCAACCTTCAAAGATATCTTGTCTATTGGTTGTAGACCTCATGGGAAACTGAATGGGACATCGTAAATCCATCCAGAAAAGATCATGGAACAATTAAAAGAGAGAGGCATGATTTCGTTCAGCTCTATGGGTGGTTGGCGTGTTTGGTCCAAAGTGAGAGGGCTTGATGAGATTCATCATTAAGAATGTTCAACTACCTAATGATATCAGGTGACAATGGAGAGGTTTGAAAGACTAATGCTCTCCATCTGGTGTCTACATCCAATTGTTTCTCATTTCTGTTTGGTTGGGGAACTGTAGGATCACAACCATAGATTATTTTTGGTTGTGGTCCCTCTATGGTCAAAGTAGGCTAAAGGGTGGTTAGGAAATCTACACTCAGGGGTGGTCCAATAATTGTAAGCTTGATCAGATGCAATGTTTAGCACATTGAGTTGTTCTATCTTCTCCACATATTGGGATGGAGTATTGAGGACAAGGAGACAAAGTCCTATATCAATGTCTATGAGTAGTTCACGTCCGTTTGGTTGTGGGACCAGTGGATCACAACTGAAAGGTTTCTCTTACTGTGGAACTTTGATGGTCATATAGCTGCTCAAGGTAGTCTGTAATTTGGTTGATTAGACCAATACTCAAATGATTTATCGTCTTCAATGTTTAATGCATATAGTTGGCGGTTGATTATTTGTACGTCCCTAGTTGTCTTGAAACCGTTCTCTCTAAGGCCTTGATCTATGTCTACAAGTGGAACTAGTAGGTTTGGTTGTGGTATTACCAATTCGACGTTAAAATATGTAGGTTCTTTGGGACTTGTAATAGTCATATGAAATGTGATTGCATCTAATTTAACTAAAGCCAACTAATGAAGCAAATCAAATCTAAACTATGTTTTTGTATTTTATAGGATATCAATGAACAAAGCAAATAAACAATTAATCTAACAGAGGAAATATTTTTTGGACTATTTTTATGATATTTTAAACAATGTTTCTAATCTAATGAATGAAATCTAATAAAAGTAATCAACTAGATGTAGCTGAATACTTGTGCAAGTATATGAATATAAATCTAAATAACTAATTAATTCAATAAAAAACCATCAACCCTACCTCAGAGGTAAGGAACAAATCACAACTTTTCAGAAGCTATTGTTCCCCACAAATTTCCTGGTAATGTTGAAAGTGAGATTTCTAATGATTTGATCTATTTGCAATTGTTTGAATAATCAAAATGAATGGATTTCACTAATCTATTTGATATGGATTTGTATCGAATAAATTCAGAATTTGACAATTTGAATAAATGAAGCAAAATAAACAAATGATTCCAACATGGATAAACAAGAGCTTTGGCAAATCTAGTTGTACTTGTGCTTGTCCCCTTAGTTTATCCTTTCTTTCTCTCTGTGTCCATATGAGTCCAAGGATTTTTGGAATGCAAAGGAAATTATAGGAGAAGGATTGAACAATGACAACATGAAGGAAAGCTAGTTACAATGCAGGTGGAAGAGGGATAACACAAGTGAATAGAACTTGGCTATGCAATTTCCACCAGGATTGTGGCAGCAATAATATACAAGATACATAAAATTCTCAGGCCATTTTATTGAATACAAACATTGATTATATAGGAATTGGTTGGGGTGTGCCTTCATGCACAAGGTAGACTTGGAGTGCCAAATAATTGGGTGAAGAGGTAGTTCAAACTAATTAAATCTATTTAAAAATATAAGAGGGAAGGAATACCATGCAATCAAGACTATTTTTAGGAAATTTGGTTCACAAACACACGTTGGAAGTCAAGTTAAGTAAAATCACACGTGTTAAAACCATTCACAAAGATTTATGGAAAAATCACACAAGACCGCTACCCTGCTAGGGTGGCGGTTCCAAAACCCCCGCCTAGGCAGGGCGGCATTCCTAACACTAAAGGCCAAAACATGCATAGAAATGAGTGGGAAGCTGGAAGAAAGCATGGAAAAGTTAAGTACAAGAATCTAGGCTACAAATGTATACTATGAATGAGCTTAGAAACTCAAACACCTTTTGAAAAGACATGAACCATCACTAGGGACTTTTGTTACCATTTTCCAACAATGTAGCACATGCAATTTTGGGTGCGTACATATTGGATCCTCAGAGAAGCATCTCAACAATGAAAAGGTGTAAAACGTAAAGTACGAGTATTGCATTTTAGAAATGGGGAGTCAGAAGCTATACCTGACACGCCTGTGTGTTAGAATGTCACCTTCCAAACTCCCGTAACCTGCAAAATGAAGAGAAGACTCAAGTGCAGATAGATAAAATATTGAAAAATAAACAGTAAATTAAAAAAAACAAGAGGACTTACCATTTTTGCAGGGATATAAAAATATACTTGTGCCAATTCTCCAACCCTGCGAACATATGCACTCAAAATGAAGTTTTAACAACATATATATATACCAAAAAAACTCATTTTCCAATTCATTTTTACTTGTTTGATCTGGTCATTTTTGAGCTCTGGGCCCATGGTGATGGTTTTCAACGAGAGTACAGCTAAAACAATCGTTGAGAGATCAAATTACGTGGTCTAATGTTAGTTTTTCTCACTTGTGTGTTTTCAAACCTAAAATGTAAAAATGTCAAAATCTTTGCCTAGGGGGGATAATTTTTGAAATTTCTTGTTTTAAATGAGTCCCTAGGGGGGCGCCTACAAGGAAGTCTTTTATTTCGTTAAAAATGGTCTATTTTTGCATTTTGAGCATTTTTAGGGTACGGAGCCGTACAACGAATTGGTTCAGGACCTCCACCTTGCACTAGTGGTTCTAGAAAGAATGACCAAAACTCATGCTAACTTAATTTTTTTTTGATTTTTAATGTTATGTTATGTTTTTTATGATCTTGTTTCTTGAAAATTTCACTGACTTGCTCTTTTTTCCACGTTTTGGTCAATGTAGAAGAAGGAGGAGTACATCCACTAGAATCGTGAGAGGGAGTGTGACTGGCTCCCAGGGAGTTTAGACCAGTTGACTCAGGATGAGACCAACACTCTATAGAGGGAAGACATTTGGAGGATTACATAGGTGCCCTATGTCACTCCATCCAGTCACAAACTATGTAAATTTTTTTCTTATTGGGACACAAACCGTAATACCTTCCCATTGCCAGGTTTTAAGGGTGAGTGGACGATCTCCCTAGAGGACGTGTAACGAATACTTTGGAGTTCTGATACTTGGGAGGAGGTTGACTCTTGAGAAAACAAGATCTAGAGCCACAATGACTCTGTGGGCCACCTATATGGGTGATGCCATGGTTTCCTTTGGTTTGAAGAAGGGGATGAAGGTACAATCCATTGTCATTGCTCCTATCCCCACTATCTGCAAGGCCATCATGGGTATTTTGGCTTCACGGTTGATAGAGGATAAGGGAGGAGACACATTACTTTATTGTTGGGCTCCCATTCTCATGCAGATTGAGGCATATGGTCGTATCTATGCATGGAGAGCATATATCCTTGGTAGTACCTATCATGACTCATATCAGATTGTTCAGGTTACAGGGCCAGTCTTTGAGCCACCGTATATTGGTTATGAGCTGTGTGTATGAGCGGATCATCCCCTATAGGAGGGGAGTTCCAGTACATAGGACCCAGGGGCCGTCAGGGCCTCTAGATGGACAACGATGACAGTTCTCAGAGTGCCACATCAACAAGTGGCATCCTTGACCACATCAGACATGGTGGAAAACCCATACCATGATATGGAAGGTTTTTGGGGATAGGATGGGACCACAATGATAACATGTTCCACCACAGTCAGTTAGTTGACAAGATGGGGAAGGTCAAGATTCACCCCTTTGGCCGAGTTCCTTAGTAGTTTGACCTTCCTTATATTTATATGCTTCCCCTAGTGGCACCTATGTACAAGACTATCAAGGAGACCCTAGCCTCTTGGAGATCTAGATTGGACAATGGTGACTCCAGGGGTGCCTATTATAGTTAGGCAAGTCATTCATGCCCAATAGGTGGTTGGTGTCACTCATGCACCCTTACTCCGGATTGACGCCGCACCTACTCACAGTGGAGAGGAGGACAAGCCCATAGATGTGGACTCCAACTTTGAGGAGTATACAGGGGATGGGACTAGAGAGGAGTTAGTTGGAGAGGAGAATGGCAGAGAGAAGACATGTGGAGAGGAGACTAGTGATGAGGGGTTGGGTGGTGAGGCTGAGGGGTAGTTCACATGGAGGAGGAGAGTGATCCTAAGTGACATGATACTCAGGATGTTCTGAGAGTGGAGTGGGAGGAGGTGGCCATAGAGGAAGAGGACACTTGTCTCCGAGGGACCACTTCCTAATGACAGAGAGGGGGATGACGAGTACCATGATGGGACAACATCTTTCTTCTAGTTTTGGGGAGGCCCCACAACCATCATCAACAGTAACAATAACCATTGACCCTACATGGATGGATGGAGATCTGAGTATGTTGATCCTCTTCTCTTAACCTTGTCATTCGGAAATGTTAGTTGGTATTTATTTTTTTTGTTTTTGTAACTTTCTAACTTGTCGTTTCTTCTCCTTTTTTTTTGCTTGTAGCAACTGCACAGGAGTGGCGAGAGATTATTCGACGGGTGTGAATTGAAACCTTGTTGATCCCCTTAGGGAAGACCGGAGCTGAGATGACTGAGGACACATGATAAACACTTGTAGCCAACAGACACACTGATGTGTTTGCACCCATCTGGAGGGAAGCAAAGGTCATGAATTCTCTCCGTACTCAGGTGACCACATATGAGACAACTGAGTGATTGATGAGGTAGAGTCACTCTCATAGTGAGACCATAGCTAATGGCCGCCACCATGAGAACTCCCACCATTAAGTGCATTCTCATCATCATAGCTGCAGTAGGAGTCCTAGACGCAATCGTGCACCATCTCATATCCCATAGGGATTGATAGGCCATTGGGCATTTTATTGCTTAGTTTCCATTTTTTCAGGCATTATATGATTTTTTTGTATATTTCGGGCTCATTGTGAGCATTTTGACCACACTTAGCGCATGATGGCATTGTACACAAAATCAATTTATTATGACACACAGACACACACACATAGACACACACAGAGACTCTTCTTTTTGGTTCACTAATTCATTGTATCTAAGTTTACTTTTTCTTGGCTCACTTCTCATGTGTACTCTAGATGTTTAGAACTTCCATTTTTATATGCTTTTTAGAATGTATGTAGTGGATATGAATTGCTAACAAAATGATTTATTTTTTTGTGTTTTGTAATGTTGATACATGATAATGCAAATACATTGTAATGTTGAACTTTAGTTTCTCTAAGCAATTTTTTATACTTCATATTATTTTGGCAAGACGTGATGAAAGAGTGATATGATAAGTGAACAAACTTGCCCCAATCCTAACTCCACGCAACTAGTAAGATGTGAGGGCTCAACACCAAGAGCCAGAAGGGGCACAAGTTATAGAAATTTGTTGAATGGTAATGATGAGAGAAAGACAAGGATTTGGAAAAACCAAATTGAGACCCTACAACCTCATTCTACTCAAGTTTTCTTCATAGTTTAAAATGTGAATTGCTTTCCAGTTTATCTAGACTTAGATCTATAGATGGCCACTTGGTTGACAAAATCTGGTTTTGAGGTTTTAAACTCTTTTGGAATTTGAACATCTAACTCACTTTGTTCTGATTTATGATTTCACAACATTTGAATGAACTGTTTCTAACTTTCAAATTTTTCAAAGAGACCCCCTACACCTTGCCCCATGCTACCAGTAGGAAGTATGGGCTCATCACCATGGATAAGGCATAGGCAAGTAAGGGCACTTCTCTCCTTTCCCAACCCTACATCATTAGTAAGAGATGCAGGCTCAACACCGAAGGTTGGTAGGGCAAAGAAATGTGTAAATTAAAAATTTTTTGTGGATTTACATTTGACTTATTTATCTAGGAAAAATGTCTAGAATGTTCTTATTTCCAAAGATATGTATATGGGATAGATGTGACACCATGAAGCTTCAAGAACAAACTATAGGAAAAGACACCTAATCTAGAAGAAAATATGAGTAGAACCAAGTATGCAGGCCTTTGTATGGTTACTGTCAAAGATTTGTCTTATCTTTCTTGAATTGATGAAATGATTAAGAAATAATTGATGATACCATGAGGATTTGAAGAGATATGATTTGAATGTTTTGCAAATGTTTTCAGAAGTTTTTAGGAATTGCTATAAGAATAAGTCCCTTGATCACAAATTTTATGAAATGAACCGGAAAATGAAAATGCAATGCGGATGCAGTAATATACATATGGAAATGCTAATAGATCATGTGTAGTATCTCTTCAGGTGAAGAGAGTTTACAAATTCACTAAAATCCTCACCCTCTAGTGTACACAGTGAAATGCCCCATTTTTATAGTCTTCTATTACTTGATATGGACCCAACCACCTGAGGCCTGAATTTCCTTCCTTCATCGGTCTTTTTGTCTATTTGGATGTCGAGTCTTAAAACCAAATATCCCTCATATATTTCACACTCGTAGACTTTCTTGTTGTATTGCCGAGCCATTTGGTCAGCATAAACACTATGCCATTATTCAATGTTGAGCCTAGCTTCATCAAGGCTTTCTAATTGAGAGATTCATGCCTAACGATAGCCTTATTCTCCCAGAATTCCTTGCAGCAAGATACAGAGACTAGGTATTTCGACCTCAAGCGGTAAAACCACTTTTGCACCAAATACCAAAGAAAAGGGGGTTTCCCCCATTGACATTCTTACTAATGTTTGATAGGCCCACAAGGCTGGAAAGAGATTTAAGTGTCAATCTCATTTATTCTCCTTGACAGTCTTAAGGAGAATGGATTTTAACATCTTGTTCGTAGCCTCAACCTGTCCATTGGCTTGAGGATAATAGAGAGAAGTCGTATGGTGATTTATTTTGAACTTTTCACATAATTCACGTACTTCCTCATTTTTGAAAGATGTACCATTATCAGAGATAATGACTTGTGGGACCCCGTACCTATAAATGATTTGGTTCAGAATGAACTTAGCGATTACACATCCAGGTACGGTGGTAAGAGGCATGGCCTCTACCCACTTAGTAAAGTATTTTGTGGCCATGATTATGAAGTTATGACCATTTTGATGAGGGAGAGAACTTCCCTATCAAATCAAGGCCCACGTGGAAAAGGGCCATGGTGTTGCAATTGGTTGTAGAGCCTGTGCCAATGTGGATCTCATGGGAGAACTCTTGACATTTATGGCATTTGTGCACAAAATCTACCGTTTCATGTTCTAACGTGGTCCAAAAGTAGCCCATCATGTATCTTCCAGTAGTGGCATGGCCCTTGAAGTGACCTCCACATACTCCACTATGTGATTCATAAAGAATCTTCTCAGATTCTTCTTCGTCAACACATATTAACAAAATTCCATCAAAGGCTCTACGATAGAGCACCTATTCCAAGATAACGTACTTAGTGGCTATAACACGTAACCATATTCTTTTTTGTGATGTCACCCCTTCTGGATATGTATGATCCACTATGAAATTAATAATGTCAGTGTACCATGGGCACGTAGAAATGGGAGGCTTGGTTTCAACAAAATACACACATTCGTCGGGGAAGTCCATATTTACTAGATCACCTCCATCTAATGGGTTATCAGCCAACCAGTCCACAATGATTTTTCCTTTGATGGATTTCTGATTAACAAACGTTAACTCAAACTCACCATTAGAGTTATGAAGCATCCAAATTTCTTAGATAAGGACCCTTGTGTGAGAAACATCCATAGATGATCTGATTTAACAATGACCCTTGCTTCTTGATTTAGCATGTAATGTCTCAAGTGCTTTGTTGTGAAGACTATGGAAAGGCATTCCTTTTCTTCCTGTGTGTAACGCTTCTCATAGTCAAGAAATGTTTGACTAATAAAATAGACTACACATTCTCATTTATCATCATCCTCTTGAGCTAACATGCAGGCTAATGAGACATCCGTAGCTCATGAATACAAAATTAAGGGGCGATCTGACTTAGGTGGCATGAGTGTGGGAGGAGACAGTAAGAACCATTTGACCGACTCAAATGCCTCATTGCACTCTTCCATCCAATCAATGCAACAATCCTTTTTAAATAAATTTTTGATTGGGTGAATAACAAAGGTTAGATCAAGGATAAACCTTTGGATTGCACCGAGTTTTCCAAGAAAAGATATGATGCCAGACTCATCTGATGGTGGAATCATTTCTAGTATGGCTCATATTTTGGCTGGGTCTACATCAATCCCTCATGAAGATATGATGTATCCCAACAACTTGCCTCCCATTACACAAAATACACATTTTTCTTGATTTAACATGACGTCGTATTCGATTAAGTGAGAAAGGATGATACGAAGCACCTCAGGGTGATCACAATTTTCTGGCCTTAGCCAGAAGATCATCCACGTAGGATTCCAAAATCTTATGGATAAGATCATGGAATATATAAGTCATCACCCATTGGTATGTGGCACCAAATTTCTTAAGTCCAAACAACATGACAACATAATAGTATGTTCCCCAAGGAGTGATAAATGTAGTTTTGGTCTGATCCTCCTCAGAGATTCTGATTTGGTTATATCTAGAAAAACCCATCCATGAGAGACAATAACTCATAACCAGTTGTTGCATCGATAATAACATCGATGGATGGTAATGGGAAATCATCCTTGGGACAAGCCTTGTTGATATCCCAAAATTCTATGCAAATGCAGATTTTCCATTCTTTTTTAGAATGGGGACGATATTAGATACCCATTGTGAATAGTCGACTAACTTGATGAACCCCACCTGTAGGAGTTTCATCACTTCTTCTTTCACCATGAGGGCCACCTTTGGCTTCATGGGTCTCAACTTCTATTTAATTGGCTTAGCATCTGGCTTAGTGATGAGGTTGTGAACTGCAATGTGTGGCATAATTCCCATCATTTCCTTATAACTAAATGTGAAATATTTTTCATGATAATTGAGGATTTGGGTGTGTATTTCTATCTCCTCTGAAGTTAGAGAGGATCCCAGCTTCAAGGTTTTTGTTCCTCCTCCATCCCGATGTTTATATCAATTGTTCCTTCGATTAAGGAGGCGTTACCTCTTCAAATTTAGGTGGGGCTAAAGGTAGTTCTAAGTCTCCTTCCTCTTCTACCTCATATACCTCAAAACCTTCCATAGAGGAAGGGTCTATCATGGAATCTCCAAAGTAAGAGGAAGAGTATGGGATGAGAGAAAAGATGATTTTATGATGAGTGAGATGAAAATATGTGTAGGTATTCAAATACCCTAGGATTGCTTCATCATTTTTAGACGTAATCTAAGGTGATAAAATCATTCTCAGGCTTCTACATAAGCTAGAATTGGGGTTGTTGGTATCTTGTGAACCAAAGGTTCGACACGAACTGAAACCGTAAAGCTAGTGTCTTCTAACTTGCTGCTTGGGGTAAAACGAATCAAGAAGTTGTTATAGAGTCAACAAGGAGATTTTTCTCTCTAGGTATAGCTTTGATTGAAATGAAATCAAAACCTTTACTTAAATTGAGGATGACAGTCTTATAGAGCTGTAGATGTTCAGACCCTAGTCTCGTATACTTCAGATACTTGATTTGTAACTAGTTGTAAATCACCTACCACCCTAATATTAAAAAAACCCATCCTTTTGGCTACAATGAGACCAAGAAGGAGAGCCTCATATTCTGATTCATTATTAGTGCATTCAAAATTCAATTTAAAGGTGAAGGGCATGACCATTCCCTGAGGGTTGTTAAGTATCACACCTTCCCCAGAACCAAAGCTACACTTTTCTCCATCGTAATTCAAGGTCCAATAGTCATATGGGAAGATTGAAGTTGGATTATTATTTTGTATTATCTTCCCTTGCTTTTGATACCTCTACCATGCATACCTCATCATCCGGGAGAGATATGAGTCCTAGGGCATTTCCTATACCCATGGAATTAAATAGAAGAATAAGGGGTAGGTCATTCTCCAATAACTTGAATATCTTTGTTTTCGTTCTTGTTGATAATGTCTCAACAATTATAGTTTCATCCTTTATGGTAGGAACTCCTTCAATCAAACCCATAGTTTCTAGTTCCATTGTAGGAACCAGATTTTCTTTTGGCGTTGAGCTTGTAGGTTTGTTTAACTAGTTTTTAGGAAGCTCAAACTCAGAATGAACCCTTGGCCTCTTCTTTAGATTAGCTAGATGTATGTCGAAGGGTTTTGGGTCACCCTGCACCATGAATACCTTCCCTAAATGTAGGAATCTTACTTCCTGAAACAAAGTGGAGGGAATCACCTTCATGCAATGAATCCAAGGATGGTCAAGGATCATATTATAGTTGGTTTCCCGATCTATAATATAAAATTTGTTAGAACCATCTTAGGTCCAAGGGTGACTGTCAACACTATAGTTCCAATTGACATCACTTTGAGGTTGTCATAGCCTCTCAACGTGTTTCGTGTTGAGGAGAAATTGGTTTCTCCGTAACCTAAATTTTGAAGGAAAGAGAAGGGGACTATGTTGATCACTTCCCCATCATCAATCATCACACATTTTACATAGTTATTGTAGATCCAAACTTGTAAAAACAAGGCAATATCACCTCTACGAGCTATTTCAGCATCCGTGGGCATCTTGCTGATGTCAAATATGAATCCAACATCTCTTTCAGGCTACCTTGGAGGATAAACATCAAAGTCTATATGGTTTATCTGTGCTTCTAGAGGAGGGGTGACATTAATCAAATGTCCCAAGACCTAGTGCTTCTAATAAAGTGACTCTGTGAGCAGGGGAATTATTTAACAGATCCAAGAAGGAAATGTGAGAGAAGGTTTTGGTTAATGTCATTGATCAAGTCATAAGCTCCTATTGGCTTGCTTAGTGTTTCATGAATGTCATCTGATATAGTCAGGTAGATTGGGATAGACTATGAAGAATAGTATTTGGTTCTAGTGGTAATGTTAATATGAGGTTCAATGTCCAATTCTACTAATCCCACAATTTTTGTTTGTTGGCGACCATCCAAAGGAGGTGATACCTATGAGTTTGATGAAGTTGAGGCTTCATGATCATTGGTTCCTATTGCAATGCCTTTTTTTGAACCATTGGATCTATTCTACCATATTTTTGGCATGTAGGGAGAGGATCACTAAAGATCCTAAGTGGTGTGTTCTGTGGGGATACTGGTCCCGTGTAAGTGTTCTAAGTTGGCACTGTTGGGTTTACCAAAAACATGTCAACAAATAGTTGTCTTTGATCCTCTAGAAAATGTTGTAGAAATTTGTTACAATCACGACATGTTCTTGCATCATGCCCTCAACCCTATGGAAACCGATATGAAAACCATAGTATAAATCAGGATCATAATCTCGAGGCCTTTGGTTTACACTTTGTTGTGGTCTAAAATTACGATTGTTGTTTGACTTCTAGTTATTATAGTTGAATTTTGGGGCCCATTTCCCTTGATTTTGAAATTGGTTCAGGTACCCACTTGGGTACTGGCTAGGAGCTTGGGCCTGCATTTATTGAGTGGGTTTTTGTGGTTGTTTTTTTATTGAGGATGATTATTAAAGTCCACTGTTGACTGAAGGAAAAATTTATTATTTATTTGGTTATTTTCATTCGTATTATTGTTGTTATTGGTAGCGTTTGCATTGGGAGAGCTAACAACATTTGGCTTCTTACCCTGATCAGTGACACCATCAGTTGTAACTCCATGATTCTTGTTGAGGACATTTGGTCCCTGATTATTGTTCATGTTGTTGGGGTAACTGACATTACCTTGGTTAGGAGTGATCAGTCTCCTAGTTTGTTCCATAGGTCTTGCGACCACTATCTATAGCTTCCTTGATCAATTCAGAGAGCACCCTCCAATACTTCTTCATAGCTCCTTAGCGGGAACTTTTGGAATTCTTCCTTTGTTTCCCTATTAAGGGAGTGAAGGAATAGATCACAGAGCTCTGTCTGATCCATGTTTGGAGCACTTGTAGAGGAATAGAGGACCTACTCCATCTTTGGATGAAATGGGAAGTAGATTCATTGTGCTCTTATTTGATATGAAGGAATTCTCTTATTCCTATCCTTAGAAGTTTGTTCATATCAAAATCCTTGATAAAATCTGACATGAGTTTCTTGAAGGAATGTATCGAAGCCTCCAGTATCCTGTAATACCAATTGAGAGAGATACCTTCTAAGGTCTTAGGGAATATTTTTGTGATAACTACATCCCACAGGAGAATTCTCGAATGGTAGTTGCATAGGATTTAATGTGTGCATTAGGATCACCCTCCCCTTTGAATTTTGGAAGATTTGGCAAGGGACCTAGGAGCATGAAAGTATGTATGGAGAAGTTGAGAGGCTCCTTAATGGTATTCAGAGTAGGTCCCCATTGCGTATGTCTCAACCATTGAAGATCCTTGTTGGGGAGGTGAAGGTTGCATCGGTTGTTGAAATGGTATAAAATATACATTTGTTGGGGCATAAGGCATCCCATGTGGCTGACCATATGGGCCTAGGTAAGTGTACATATCCCCCTTGTGGTGACTTAGAATACATATGCATGTAAGGGGGTTGACTACTTTGATATGGATTTGAAGGCACAAAGCTAGGGAACGTTGCATTTCCAGATGGCATGGCATTTGAGAACACACTTCCGAATGGTGCCTGTTGTGAGTATTTGTATGTGACATGGGGGGGATACCCAAGGTGCACATATCAGTTAGAAAATCCCTTAGGCTTGGAGTGCCCATGTAAACCGGAGGAGTCTGTGTAGTAGGTGCTTGGGCATAGCTTTGCTGATAAGGAGGAATATTTCCTTGCCCAGTATATGATGTTTGAGTATTTTGGGAAATTTCCAATTCTCTGAACTTTATCCACTAATGCTAAGATGACTTCACCCATTGATGGAGTTGTGTTTTCTTTGGCACATGTTGTTGAACCTTTGTAGGTTGTTGAGGAATGTGATATCGTGCTATGAATTGATCATTGTTAGACCACCCCTCATTAGCAACATTTCTTATTGGTGGTGGGGTAGTATTGTTATTATGAAGTAAGACATCATTATGCCCTTGTATCCTATCCAGAGGTTGATTCATTATGTTTTGAAAGTGTTTCTCACTTATAGCATAATGTGCCAATATTCCTCGTCTAAATGTGGGAGTTGATCAGAATGCAAACTAATGGGATGTCTGAACAAGACTCAAGGAGATGAGCCTGTCTCTCTAGTGAAATTCATCTTGTTAGAGATTGAGTGTTACATGGATGTGTCTGTGTGATTTGGTCCAACTCCTCAATCCATACAGAGGAACCAACATTGGTCCCTTATAGAGGAGGAGTTTGAATATGGGCACTTGAATAATTGTCTATCCCATGTAGAAAGGGAGGGTGAGTGTTGTTGTCTACCCATGTGATAGTTATACGCTTCAAGACCTAGAATGGGTTGGCTGTATTCATCGTATCCTGACATATTTGGGGGTATAAGAATACCCATAGAATAATGGAAAAGAGGAAAATGGATGAAGGAAATGGATACAAAAAGAGACTAGCTCTTCACATCAGGTTCACCAATTTGTATGGAAGAAAATCAACATGTGACTTTCAACCGTACTCGACTCCTCGAGGTCATGCCAAACCGACGTAGAAAATATGAATGGCTAGGTGGTAGAAAATATGGTGATGGATGATAGTGTGCGGATAGGTTGTCAAGGAAATGCAACACCTCTAACTTGCAATGGTGGGATCTTCTTGTCAAGCATGATGAAAGCCTCTCTAACCTGGGTGGCTTGAATGGAGAAATTGGAAAATATGGAAACATGGAGACTCCAGTCAATATCAAGCTTCGAAGATATCCTATTCTATTGGTTGTGGAACTCATGGGAAACTGAATGGGGCCTCGTAAATTTGTCTAGACAAGGTCATGGAACAATTAAAAGTGAGAGGCATGATTCCATTCAGCTCTATGGGTGGTTGGTGGGTTTGGTCCAAAATGAGAGGGCTCGATGAGCTTCTTCATTTAGAACGTTCAATTTCCTAATGATATCGGGTGGAAGTGGAGAGGTTCAAAAGACTAACACTCTCAATCTGGTGTCTACATCCAATTGGTTCTTCAGTTCCATTTGGTTGGGGAACCGTAGGATCACAGCCATAGATTCTTTCTAGTTTTGGTCCCTGTATGGTCATAAGAATGATCAAGAGCCTAAGCCCAAGGGTGGTTAGGAAATCTATGCTCAGGGGTAGTCTAATAATCGTAAGACTAATCAGCTGTAATGTTTAGCACATGTACAGTTGTTCTATCTTCTTAGTGTATTAGGATGGGGTCTTGAGGAAAAGAATATGAAGTCCCATATTAATGTCCATGAGAAGTTCAGGTCCGTTTGGTTGTGGGACCAGTGGATCATAGCCAAAAGTTTTCTCTTACTGCAGACCTTTGATGGTCATATAGTTGCTCAAGGTAGTTTGTAATTTGGTTGATTTGACCAATACTCAAACGCTTTATCGTCTTCAATGTTTAATGCATCTAGTTGTCAGGTTGATTCTTTGTACATATCCCTAGTTGTCTTGAAAATGTTCTACCTAAGGCCTTGATCTATGTCTGCAAGTGGAACTGGTAGGTTTGGTTGTGGTATTACCACTTCGAAGCTAAAATATTTAGGTTCTTTGGGACCCATAATAGTCATATGAAATGTGATTGCATCTAATTTAACTAAAGCCAACTAATGAAGTAAATCAAATATAAACTATGTTTTTGTATTTTCTAGGATATAAATGAACAAAGGAAATAAACAATTAATCTAATAGAGGAAATATTTTTTTGGACTATTTTTATGATATTTTAAACAATTCTTCTAATCTAATGAATGAAATCTAATACAAGTAATCAACTAGATGTATCTGTCTACTTGTGCAAGTATGTGAATCTAAATCTAAATAACTAATTAGTTCAATCAAAAACCCTCAACCCTACCTTAGAGGTAAGGAACAAATCACAACTTCTCAAAGCTATTATTCCCCACAACCTACCCAATAATGTTGAAAGCGAGATTTCTAATGATTTAATCTATTTGAAATTTTTTGAATAATTAAAATGAAAGGATTTCACTACTCTATTTGATATGGATTTGTATTGAATAAATTCATAATTTGACAATTTGAATAAATGAAGCAAAAAAAACAAATAATTCCAACTTGGATAAGCAAGAGCTTTGGAAAATTTGGTTGTATTTGTGCTTGTCCCCTTAGTTTATCCTTTCTTTCTCTGTGTGTCCATATGAGTCCAAGGAATTTGGGAATGCAAAGGAAGCAAAAGGAGAAGGCGCTTGAGCAATGACAACTTGAAGGAATTTGGTTGCAATGCAAGTGGAAGAGGAGATAAAACAAGTGAACAAATCTTGGCTATGCAATTTCCAGTAGGATTGCGGCAATAATACTATGCAAGATACACAAAATTCTTAGGCCCTTTGCTTGAATACAAGAATTGAATATATAAGAATTGGCTGGGATGTGCCTTCATGCACAAGGCAAGTCTTGGAGTGCCAAATCATTAGGTGAAGAGGCAGTTCAAAATAATTAAATCTATTTAAAAATAGAAGAGGGAAGGAATACCATGCAATCAAGACTATTTTTAGGCAATTCAGTTCACAAACACACCTTAGAATTTAAGTTAAGTGAAATCACGCGTGTTAAAACCATGCATGAAGAGTTCTGGAAAAATCACGTAGCACACTGTCCTGTGTAGATCGCCAGTCACCTGCCACTCTACCTGGCGGCGATTCTAGAACCACCTCCCAGGCAGGGCGGTGGTCCTGACACTAAAGGCCAAAACATGCACAGAAATGAGTGGGAAGCTGGAAGAAAGCGTGGAAAAGTTAAGTACAAGAATCTAGGTTATAAATATATATTGTGATGAGCTTAGGAACTCAAACACCTTCTGAAAGGACATGAATCATCACTGGTGACTTTTGTAACCATTTTCTCACAATGTAGCACATGAAATTTTGGGTGAGTATAGTAACCACCACCTAGAATGGTGTAGTCAAGTAGTAATCAACATCTATAATAGTATATTCAAGCAGAAACCAACACCTAGAATAGTGTAATCAAGTGTACACATAATAAAACATATCCCATAAGTGTAAGGAAACTCCAAGTGAGGTGGAATATCCTGAGTAGGCTAATACAAATAAAGTGAGGAAAATAAATCCTACACTAACACCCCCCATAAGCATAACTTAGGTGGGAAGTGAAAAATGAAAGTGGGTCCTAGAAACAAGGCCTGATGAGGTACCCACATACAATAAAATCTCTCATAAGATAGAGTAAAAGGAGATAACCCAGTGGGAAAAACCTCCCACCAAAAGAGTAAAAAATAAAAGAAGGTAGGAGTAGAAAGCCCCACTCTAAGCTAAAAATTATAGTAGCCATCTGGTATCCTACAAAGTAACCTCTTGGAGTGAATGTGGCTTAGAAGTAGATGCAGTGAAGAGTGGTCAGCATGGAAATGTGAAGGTATCCACCAAGTGTCTAATGGATCTCCAACCAAGGTGTGGTTTCTATTTAAAGAACTATGTTTCTCATACATGGTAGAAGTTCCAAATGCTCCATGAAGGAATGATGTATCTGATATAGAAGTGAAGAAATAATTTGGAGACTCATGTAATTGAGTAGAATACTGGATGATGTCTGACGAGTCCTGAATCAAGATATCTGCTCCCTAAAAAGTCTGAGATGGACTAGAAATAGGTGGATAAAGAAATAACTCCTCTAAAAATAGAAGGTGATAAGGAGATTGTGGAGGTGGGTTCCCATTACTACTATATTAATCTGTGCTAGAAGAGAAGTTATCATTAGAAATGTGCTCAATCCCAAATGTGTCATCAACTACAGGTGAATCTAATGAATAAATTGAAGCATGAAAAAAATGAGAGAAGGAATATAGCTGAGTCTTATGATCAACTACACCCACTGCAATGATAGTGTTACTATGTATCTCTCTGACATAGACTAAATCTAGAGTGAGCTCAACCCACATGCCCTGACTAAGGTGAGTAATTTGGTAGACTGATAAGAGATTAGTTGATAGTGGAGGAATATGAATAACATTATTGAATGCTCCTTCATTCAATTCAACACACCCTCTCCCAAAAACCCATGTATAATTGTTGTCACCCAATCATATAATAGACATGTCACATGGCTCTAATGAAGTGAATTCCACGTGTGAAGAATCCATATGATGTGAAGCACTATAATCATTAACCCATGTAGGAGGTGGTAGTACAACTACAACTAGGGATCTCCCTTTTTTCTCTTTTCTTGATTCTTTCTTTCCCTTTTCCATTGGTATTTGTATTGGAGGATTCATTGGTTGATGAAGAGTGTTTGGAAGACTCAGGGTCACCTATCTTTTTCTTCTCAAGAAGACTTGTGAGGTGTTTAATCTATTTCTTCAAACATTTTCTTTCATCATGTCTTCCTTTACAATTCCCACATTTGATCCTTTCTTTCTTGGACTTATCACTAGAAGAGGAAGTTTTAGAGTTATATGTAGAGGTGGAAGAATGTTGATCCTTCTTCCTTTCTTGATCCTTTTTACTCTATTTATATTCTCTATCTAATGACGATTTTTGTTTTCCATTATTGGAAATGAGAGATTGAGGTTTGGAGTAATTCAAGGTACGCATTTGTATTGTGTTTCTCCTCAGTCAAATCAACAATAAATTCATCTAAGGATGGCATTTTCCAATTGGCTCCAATGGCTCTCTTGGTGGCATAGAAAGTAGAAACAAAGATAGAGTAATCAGGACCAAGTTTGGTAAGTAATGAAAGAATTATTTGTTCATCCTTCTTTTTTGTTCCACATTATTTTAACTACAATAATAAGGACTTGAGCTTGGTAAAGAAATCTTCCAAAGTATAAAAGTTGCTAGGACTTAAGTTGATAAGTTATATTTCTAGCTCATGACCCCTAATAGTGTCAAATTTATCAAACAAGGTTTCTAAGGTTTTGCACACCTATTTGGGAGATGTTTTTGACTCTATGTGAAAGAGGAGTTTGGGAGTCGCTGAAAGACACAAAGTACTAGAAGCTGCATCACACTTATTAAACCACTTAAATTTTTTGGCATCTTCACTAGGCTTAGTTTCTAACCCCATTGTGATATGATGCAACCCTTTACTCCTAATTACAATGGTCTTTTTTGATTGCCACTCTTGGTATTTAACATGTATAAATGGGTTAATTATACTAAAATCCATCAGAGCATAAATGAAGTTGAGGTAGTTGTAAAAAACAATGAAATGTGTGGAAAGAAAGAAGTTACAAAAAATAAAGGAAACACATTGTACACCCCTAGAAATTATATCAAGAATCCCCCCATAGCTTTGAAACTTTATAACTTAGTGTGTTTTACAAAATAAATAGGTCAAATGCTTTGGAAAATGAAAAATATTCAACTTTTACTAAAAAAACACTTGATATCGAGCTACCATACATATTTCTACAATAATTATTTCCCATAAATAATCCCTATTTTAAATGAATTTGCACTAAACTTGAAATCTGAATTCGATCAAGAAGATCTTCACTGCGACCCTTAAATTGTTGTAGATCTGAGTGTAGCAAACACCACTAACATGAAACTTAAAAACAATGACTGAATATGGATCTACAATGTGTGTATGAGTCATTGGAAACTTTGTTGTAGGTCTGAAAATGCCTCTTGATCAGAAAAATGCCTTTTGTAAGTCTGAACATGCATACAAAGCACTACCACAAGTGGAAATTTCCTTAACATATCTGAAATCACCTAGATCTAGATAAATAGTATGTTTTAGTGGAGTTAAATTATAAAATGAGAATGATTTATTATAAGATTATGAAAAATGATTGCAAGTTAGTGATAGAGAAAGAAATTAAAATAAAATAATGAGAGATTATAATATTGCAACATATTTATGAATGATAATTGATAAAATCAAGCAAAAAATACTATAGTATTTGAGAAGGTACATATTTAATAAGTGTGTAAAGGTAGTAATAGAGTAGGTTTATAAATGACAAATATAGATATAAAATTTGTATATTGTAGACATTAAATTATAATAATATGAAGTAGAAAATAAATAAAATGAAAATGGTGTAGGAGTCAACATGTATATTGAATGAGTTATGAAAATAATGCTAAATAAAAGGCATTTAAAGAGTGGTATTCTATTAACACGTAACACACACACACACACACACACACACACACACACACACACACACACAAAGATGAGTGATAAGTTAAATAGCTAAGAAAAATTAGTTGTGTTTTGTATTAGATAAGGAAGGTTTTGATAATTTAGTTTAAATAGAGAAATAAAATAATTAAAAAGAAAGATAAAGCTACTGATGTCAGTAGTTGATTTAGGAGGGGAGAAATGTTATGTGAAAAAATTCCACACATTGAGAAATTATTGAAATTTTAATGTTTATGATTAATAAAAACAAAATAAATCAATTATTATGTTATTTAATCAGAAAAGACATAAAATTAACTCCTAAAGTTAATTTACAAACATTGAATGCTAAAAAAAATATAAAAAGAAGACCCCTTTTAAATAGGGTGGGTGATATGTACTTAAAAACTCCTTTAATATAGGGTGGATAAAATAAATAGAACTTCTCACACATGTGTTGAGAAGGGTAATTAAATAGTTAGTGGGTACCATTTAAATTATATATATATATATATAAATTTAAATGGTACCCACTAACTTTATATATATATATATATATATTTGAAGGTTGTTATTAAAGGGTGTGTTGGTTGAAAAACCTACCCTATTTAAACCAATGATGAATGGGGATTTGATATACCCATATGAATAGGAAAATGTGTGCTCTAAGTAAGTTTTACATGATATCGAGTGAAGCCAAGTGGTGGGCATTAGAGAGGGGAACTCTAGAGGGGTGTCCTAACTGGGGTACGTGAGTATAACCAAAGATGGTTCCTGGATAGGGAAAGAAGATTATTTAATAACTATTTCCTCTTGATAATGTCACCATAACTTGAGGTGTTGAATCTTGGGTATCACCTAGGAGTTGCTTGAGCCACACATAGTCCTCACCTAGATATGCTAAAGTACTTCTTTAACTTTAGGATTTTTAATTGGGAATTTTTTTTATCACAAATAATTTAGGGCCTATAAAATTGGAATCTTCATAACTATATATGCACTTTGTAGACCTATAATACTCAGAAGCCTGCAAATAGGATATATAACCACAAACTAGGAAAAACCATCACCAAATAACACCCAAATACTTGCAAATAATGATCTCAAATGAAAATAAATTTACAGAATAATAACCAGACAAGCTCAATACTAGCTCGACTCTATTGCCATATCATAGAAGTGCCATGGATCTATTGGTTTGAATAATTAAAAGGTGAATGATGTGAGACATGAATTATTCCAAGAAAAAATAATGCAAGCATAAAAGACTACAAATTATGAAAATATAAGAGAGATAATCACAATAACACAAAAATAGCTCCAACTCAATATAATAAAATAGAATAATGCAAGAGATGTACATATAGGAGGTGAATGTGTAACCTCCTCCTAAAATCATGGAAATCTCCTCCTAAAATGAAGGTAACCAACACCTAGAATGATGTAGTCAAGTAGTAACCAACACCTATAATAGTGAAGTCAAGTGGAAACCAATACCTAGAATAGTGTAGTGTAGTGTACACCTAAGTAAGTATATCCCATAAGTGTAGGGAAACTCCAAGTGAGGTGGAATACCCTAAGTAGGATAATACAAATAAAACAAGGAAAATAAATCCTACACTAACAATATATCCCACATATTTCAAGTGTAAAATTTAGCATCTAAACATCATCATACCCTAAGTCATTAACAATTTCTATAGAGATGATATTTGTGATCATATTTCATCTATTTTTAGTAGCTTTTATCTAAGCTTTCAAGTGTTTTTAGTGATTTTAGTACCCTTTTCAATCTACAGCTCAGGTCTTCTCACACTGGTTCAAGAAGAGCCAAAAGTAGTAAGTGAACAACCACACCTATTGACCTAAAACCCCAACAATATTGTAAGGCTTAGGAAATTTGACCTTAGTTAAGGATGTATGTGGGAGTTACACCACATCTACTTTAAGAAAAAAAACATAAAGGAAAGGATACAATAGATTTCATCCCAAATTGTAGTCTTTATTTATTTATCAATAATGATTACATCGTTCTCAAGTACATGTATATTATTCCCATCTTATCTTATTTATCTCAACTCTCATACAAAATATCTCAAAATGGCACTCACACATACATTTCTTGTGATGTGCCCTTATACAAAAGGTTAATTACAATAAATATAAAAAACTCTATACACTCCAAAAGTCACTTCCTTTGACTCGTGCCTTTGTTGACTTCTGTCTCATACTAGTTTGGTTTTTCTTCAATCTGCGGCTTGATGTCGGCTTCTGCGGCTCTTTCCAGTGTAACGTAACTTTCTCCATATATCGCGACTTTATCTAGTCTTTCATGGCTTTGTCTGGATTCTAGTGGCTTCTCCATTTTGATGCAACTTTGTTCTTTATCTCGTGACTTTCCTCTATCCTGTTGCTATTACTTACTGGATTTGGCGGCTATTTCCTCAACTCCGCAGCTTATCCAAAATTTGATGAAGAACCCTGTCAACATCATCCCCTCACTAAAACTTTCTCATCCTCGAGAAAACAACTAATGAAGAACCATGTTCTTTCCTCCAAATTTTTTTTTCAAAAACCATCTTATGTAGGCATTGACCACCAGAAACTTAGACGTTTGGCGTAAGGAAGGATTCCCTTGCTCGACTTGTCCAACTAGATTTATGGGATGCCAACTTATAGAGGCATAAACCTCCCCCAAAACTTAGATGTCTAGCATAAGGAAGAGTTCCTTTGCTTGACTCATTCAACTGGGTTTGTGGGATGCCTTAGCCTCTAAGATTTTATGGCATACTTTGTGGCATATATTTAGTGATCTATGAAGTAATATTCTTTTCATAAATATACCAAGAAGTCGAATGATTGTTCACTTGATTGGTCCATTCTTGGAGTTGTGTGTTTTCTTAAATTAACTAGAACTATGTCTGATGTGGTGGGATGTGCATGTACCTTATTCCATCTAGTACATGATATTGTAATTTCTTGTTGCATTCTTATTAAGGCTTTGTCCAAGGTACCGCTACATTCTTGCATATCATAAATTTTCTCTTTCCTCACCCTCTACTGGTCTTGGTATTTTTCTGTTAGTTCTGCCAGCTTCCTCCTCTGAGTTCCATCTATATCTTTGGAAATGTCATACTTTGTAGAAGCCTTGTGTATTGCTTGCTCTAATTTCCATTTCTACCTTATCTTCTACAGTCATGTGCGGCCATCCAATGGTGTATGTATAATATACGATGACATTGTTCAACTTTGTTTCTAACTTAGTTATCATGGCTTGCAATTCACTCCTTCTCTTTTGATTATTCTCACTTTGTGAGGTTTAAAATTTAGTTTTTTATACTCTTCTACTGTGTTCTTACGGATTATTTTTCTTTTCTGCCTCCAAATCTATGAGGTGCTTCTTCCACTTAAGTTGTGTCACTATTTTTCTCTATGGCGACTTCCACTATTGAATGCTTTGAATCAATCTTGATGTGTGGTTTCTGTGCTTGAATGGTAGAGATAACATTTTTGCATCGTTTCTTTGACTCCACACATTTATGCATCCAATCCTTCTTGGCACTTTGTTCCAATATCTATCCACATGCTGACTTTTGTCAATGGGGAGAGTTTATCTAAGTGGACCTTGTAGCCTTCGGTGGTTTGTTCCACAACCCCTTGTTGCAATTGTATTGAATGTTCCTTTTTCCTCTGTTGCAGTGCTTGTTTGATCTTTTCTAGAGAGTCATGGGGTGCTTGTGTTGTCACCGTACTAGTGGAGGAGGATGCTTGTAAGATTTTTTTTGCCTTGTCTTTCCTTTTCCTCCTTTTTAATTCTTCTTTTTGTTTCTTTTCTATTTCTTCTTTCTCATTATGTTCTTTCTCCTTCTTGGTTCTTTCTTCTTTCTCCTTATTTTCTTGTTCTTCTTTCTCCTTCTTTTCCTTTCTTCTTTTTCCCTCTCTTCCTTATTTTTTAGCTATTTCTATCTTTTTAATTTCTTATCTCTTCTTTTTCTAGTTTTTCTTTTTGTTCATTTCTCTCTCTCTGTCTCTCTCTCTTATTTTTCTTCCTTCTCCTTGTCTTTTTTTCTTGCTCTTTTTCTTTCTTTTTTCTTAATTCTTCTCTCTCCTTTTTCTCCTTCTCTTCTTTCTGCTTTCTTTCTGCCTCTTCTTTTTCCTTCTTCTCTATTTCCTCTTGTTCCTTCCTTTTCTTTTCTATTTCCTCTTTCTTTTTTCTTTTTGCAGCTTCCAATTCTTTTTTCTGTTTTTCTTTCTCAACTATCTTCTTAGTTTTTTCTATTTCTTTCTTTTTTTTCTTCTTCTTTTTGTGTTTGTAATTTGTATTTTATTTTGTTTAGCCACTTCCATGGATTTCTAATTTTCCTCTTCTATATGTTTCCTCTTATTTTCTTCTTTTATTGCTGCCTCTGTATGGGTTTTGATGTTTTATTCTCCCTTTCCTTTCTTGTTTTAATCAATAACCCAATGATTTCTTCAACCTCTTTGAACCTATGTTGTTCTATGGCCAGTCTTTTTCTTCTTACTCTTTAATTTTGATCTTTCTTGTTGAATATCCTTCAGGCGGCTTGTCTCCTTAATTCTATTTGTTCTTGTATCTCCTTTATTAATTCATCTGGGAGTAACCTCATGATGTCTTCAAGTACGAAGCCAAAATTGTCTAAATAGTAGACTATTGCTTCAACTATTTCCATTTTTCTCTTCCTGTGTTGGCCTCGTATTCTTGTGCTAGCTGAGAAATGCCTCCATGGAGATAGGCATTTTTGATAATACCTATATGCTATTTTTGTTAAATGTGTTTCCACCCATGGCTCTGCCTCTTTTGAAATCTGTGGTGCTTCTTGTTCCTGTGGGTGTATGGGTGATGGAGTATCTTCTTCTTCTTCTTCTGACCCTGAAATTTCTTCTATGTCTTTGGATTCTTCTTCTTCTTTTTCTATGTTTTCGTAGACTTGTTTTAACTTCCCTTTTTCTGCTAAGGATTTCTGGCATTTAGTAATGGGTCTTGTAATAGTAGGGGATTTCTTTCTTTTATATGTCTTGGGTACTCCTCCACTTGATTCTAGTTTTCTAGATTGTACTGAATATTTTTTCCTATATTCTTCAAATGTTTCTTCAATTACTTCTGTCAAAGTGGGGAGGGTAGGTTTCTTAGGATCCACTGGGTATGCTTGCAATGCTTGTATGGATGTAGCTACTAATTCATCTGAAGCTTCATAGGGAAATGGCAAGATACTTGGCTGGTATAGGGAATTAATGGCTTGATAAAGGTATAATCAATATTTGCAATAAACATCACCTCCTGCTCATATTTTTCCACAACTTGTTATGATATTCTAGATTTATTTGCAACCATCTCCCCTGATTATATCTATCCATCTAATGAGAGAGGTTATTTGGGTGACTGCATCCATTGTTTTCATATGTTCCCATATTTTCTTAGCTATAGGGGTATCCATCTTCCAATCAACTAGTTCTACTTTTTGAGGGAGTGTTCTTGTGAAATACATTGCCAAACATAGTAGTATTGACCCATAGCAAAAATTCTCCTTACATGTGTGTTTTAATAATTATTTTATTTTCCTTACATTTTTATACATGAAATTTTGTTGCTACGGGGAATAAACTAACAACCAAACCCCCCCTTAGCGTAAGGGGATTCGAACCCGTACCCCTCTGAGTGGGGATCACAATTGTCGTGACGATAGTCTAATGCCATAGTTATTTGGGCACTCACACCATGGGCGCTAAAAACCATCAACTCCCTAATTAGTATGATAAAATTTTTTCAAACAAATGGCTTTGGCAAACATACCTCAAAGTAGGGTTTGAAATGTTGGAGATTTAGATGCCTTCATTTGCATGTCGTGACGCCCATCACTCTCATTGTATCCTTCATTGGGACCTTCTTATTTGTTAGTTCAGACCATCCTGACCTCCCATAATCCGGTAACCCTAGCCATCACTTCCATGTGTTGATTTGGTATGGTTGATCCAAATAGAGCATCTGATTATGTAGATGACTTGAGGAGAACTTTAATTTCCCTGTCTACCCTAGGGAAGTAGAAAATTCTTCTCCATGCATCAAGTTTTAATTCCCCAATTACTTTCACATTCTGTTTATACTCATCTTGGTGGGTATGCAAATTCGTAACTACTAATAATGCCCTATGTATACTTCGAGTCTGGTGTGATCGTATTCGGAAATGGGAGAATGGATGTACCTTTGGAGGTCACGTGTGCATGTGAACTTTGAAAGGAATATGCGAAAATTATCCCTCTGGGTCGTGCATGTTTGATTTCATGGAAGTGCTTCATGAATTTTGGCCTTGGAAGTATTTTCTTGTGTGACTTTGACTGGAGTATCCATGTCCTCTTCTTGATTTTTCCCTAATTTTCCCTAGCTCTCTTTTTCACACTTGATGTTTTCGCACTTCGATCTCTTATTTAGCTTTTTGTGCTTTAGTTTTTCATAATCGATCCTTTATATAGAATTTTATTTCCACCTACCGCATTTATTGTCTTCTTGTCGGTAAGTCATGGCTTTTGCTTTGTTATGTGCAGCTTTTGCTTTATTTCATGGGTTTCCTTGTTATGCGGTTTGTACACAACTTTTCCCTCCTTTGTTTCACGGTTTTATTCCATTTTTCTTTGTTTCACAGCTTACCCTCCTTCTTCCTTCCGTGGTTTTTATTTCCCATTTTATTTATACATGGATTTCCTCTATTTTATTTCCTTCGACGAATTTCTTCATTTTCTTTGTTCCGCGTGTTTATCTTTTCTTTTTGCACAGACTTTACTACTTTTCTTTGTGCGTGGTTTTTTCCTTTTTATTTATCTTTATTGCGTGGGTATGCTCCCTCCATGGCTCTACCTTCTCTTTATTGTGCATGGGTATCCTTCCTCTATGGTTATTTCATTTTATTTTGTTTTTTTATATAGGGTAAGGACACCCTTGTGGGTTTTCATCATACCCCTTGTCCTACCCACTGAATTACTCGGTTTTTAGATATGATCGGTGTTCTTTTTATTGCACGGGATATTTCTCCTCCGCGGTTTCTTCTTTCTTCCTCATATTCCTTTTTCTTAAGGGTAGAGATGCCCTTGCGGGTTTTTCATCCTACCCCTTGACCTACCCACCAAATTTCCTGTTTTCAGATAGGTCATTATTTATTTATTTTTTATTTTTTTTGCTTCTTGTTTTTTGGCTAAGTCACCTATATTTTGAGTCTTACCCCATTCACATATCTAGGGAGGTCTATTTCAACTACAACGTTTTGTAGACTTTTTTACTCCGGAAGGAAATATTTCCTTGATGATGTATGGTCCTAACCATCTTACCTTCAATTTTCCTAGGTGCTTACGTCCTTACTATCATACAGGAGTACTTGATATCTAACATCAAACTACTTTCTTTTGATGTAGCAGTCATGACACGCATTATGTATTATTCTCTCCTGAGTCTGGTTATACGTGCGAATATGAACCTTTTTTCATCTAATTTTTTCTAGTTCTATTAGCCTCTCATAGAGTGAATCATCTTTAGTTATTCAGAATGCCAGTGAAATCCTCAAACTTGGAAGAAAAAACTCTATGGGGATCACAAATTTTAGTCCGCAAACTAATCTTATTTTGTGATCCTTTTATAGGTTGTGCGGTACACCCATATAGTGTCGGGTATCTTCAAATCCTAGTCTACAGTTTGTAATGAACAAATTTTGGTTAATGCCTTCTCCAATACTTTGTTGAATGATTCTATTATTCCATTTTCTTAGGGATGGTATGGAGTGATTCTATTATTGTTGATTATAAAAATGCTCAATAGTTCTTGAATAGTTGCATTCACAAAATGTTTTCCTTGGTCAATGGTAATGGTCAAAGGACATCCAAACCTTGTAATGATGTTCTCATATAAGAATCTGGTAGTTGTTTTTACATTACAATCTTTTGTGGGAACCGCTTCTACCCATATTGTTAAATAGTTTTTCCCAGTTATGATAAACATTACTTAAGAATGTTTAGTGACTGGTTTTATAGGTCCAATGAAATCAATGGCCCATTTTTTGAATGGAGTTAATGTGAAAATAGGTCTCAGTGGCTTCTCATCCCTTGCATTTGGTTTCCCTACTCTCTGACATATGTCATTGGACCTAGCATGCTTATGTGTATCTTTAAAAAGTGCAGGCCACCATAGACCAACCATTATTACCTTTCTTGTTGTCTTCTCTCCTCCATTGTGACCTCCCGCTATACCTTCATGTGCTTTGATCAAGATATTATTCCTCTCATGCTCTAAATATACTCTTCTAAGCACATCATATTGTCCCTTTTTGTATAATTTACCTTGAATTAGTGTAAATGGAAATTCCCTACTTAAAAAATTTATTTTATGTTGCTGAGTATAGTTACTTAGAAATCCTCCCTTGTGTAACAACTATGTGATTTCATCAAATTCTTTGGGTATGGCTTCAATCCTGAACAAATGAGCACCAGGAAAATCATCATCTATGGCCCCCTCATCTTCTCTTGTTTTAATTATTGGTAAAATAATCCAGACCATTGTTTAATTTCCTTGGTTTTACTGCAACAGTGAAATAAAATTCCTGGAAAAGCATGATCCATCTACATATTCTCCCCTATAATACTACTCTATTCAATAGATAACTTTAAAGGTTCATGATCAATATAAAATACAAATGAGGTGGCTAGTAACTATTGTCTATATTTCATCAAGGCATACAACATACTTAACGATTCCCTTTCTATTGTTGTATAATTCCTTTATGCCTTAGCCAAATTCCTACTCGAAAATGCTATCAGATGATCCATCTTATCTCTAGGCTGTGTCAATACAATGAAAGTATATTTTAAACTCTCTTTCAATGTCAGCCCATGGTTTTAATCCTTGAGAAATTATCTTTATGTACGAAGGCAGTGCATCATCTCTTAATGTGTATACAAAATCTTGTAGCTTAGTAGCTTCATCTGTGGTATTATTATTTTTCAAGTAATCTTCCAATAGAAACAAATGTTCCAAGGCATCGCCGAAGTCCTTGTCAAAAATTGGAAATTTGATTTTCGGAGCCATTGGTCTAGTTGATTGAGTATTCACCTTCTTTGTCTAGTTATGAATAGTTTTTGAATTATTCTTTCTTCCCTTGTCTCTACTCAATTAAATATCAAAGTAAAATTCACCCAGTAGTTCTCGAAATTTTCTCACTATCTCTTATCTCTTCTGACTTTCTTCTCGCAATGTTTGATACCTTTCCTTTAAACTTATTCCTTTTTATAGATTCTCAAATGGTGTAGTAAACAACACATGGAATGACATCAGCTCTGGGGGGACATATCCTTTGGGCTTGTGTGTTGGTTGGGGGGCACATTTTTAGTTGGTGACTTTTCATAACTAATATTTTCCACAACTACCTTCCTATCTTTATCATGCCTTAATCTATGTCTTTCTTCTAATCCCTCTTCACTCCTCTTATTATTCTATTTTTATTTCTCTCTTCCTTGGCTTTCCTCTCTATCTCTTTCCTCATTTTTCTCTTCTATTTCCTCTATCTTTTCTTCTTGTTATTTATCTATATTTTATTCTTCTTTGTTATCCTCATCTCCTATTTTTATTTTCTCTCTGAATTCCTTAATTAATTCCTTCATTCCAGTGAATTCTTCTTCTTCTTCTTTGCCTTTTTTCATTAATCGTTAATGGGGTTCTTAACTCCTCTTCACTCCACCCTTCTTCTTCTAATACCATTTTAAATGTTGGTTCTAAACCTCTTACTAGCTATTGTAGATCCCTCATTAGGATTGCTTGTCTTGTTATTGCATGTTGAACTAGACTTTCTATAGTGTATTGAACCATGGGATTCCGTGGGGTAACAAAAACTTGTTGGTCTCTGCACGTAGCGGGTATTATAGCTAGACTTCATGTGTCCACCTCCATTTATGGGTAATCCAATTATTGGCCTCCACTTGATGTGGATGAATATTATTTCTATATTTTCTTCTCTACTTTCTTAAGTTTATTCAATGTTTCCTTCCTCTCATTCATTTTCTTAACTATTTCTTCTCGTGCCATCCTTTCTTTTTCCAAAATTTTCTTTGTTTCTTTCTTTTTTGTGTCTATCCTTTCTAATTCTTCCTTACTACTCATTTTAGTTACTCATTTTAATTTTACTTCCCTTCGTTTTCTTAATCTCCTCTTTGCCAACTATCTAATTTTGTCTTTTTCTTTTTCCCCATGTCATCCTATTTCTACCACCCCAACCAACACCCCATTAATTCTCATAAGTCATGAATCTTAGATTGCCCCCTTCATGTACGCCATCCCACAGTGCCTATCCCCCTAAATGAACTTTTCCGTGTCCTTAATTAATACCTTTTATATCATTAAATATTTAATTAAGAATGGAACTGACTAGAGAAATTAACCACAGGCTCCGCTTAGAACTTCTTGTTTCTTATTATCAAAACTATTCCAACCTTGAATTTCCCACATGATTATGTAGGAATCTATAGTATTTTTGTACCAGTAATCAATAATTCTTGTCCACGGTTCATCGATATATTTTATTATGGTTAATTTGGCCGCAGTACACTCAAAAGGTTTTCATAAATACATCTACGACCATTCTGTCCTCTTTGCATGTGCTAATAAGTAGGGCCACAATTGATGTGGAAACTAGGCCCAAAATTCTTCTCCATAATCTCCCAACACTTTTGCTTATGCTTCCTTATAAGTTATGTTTTGCCATTTTGATTCTCCTTTTATGAATATGTTGATTTTCTTCTCCCAAAACTTTTCAATTTCTAATAATGCGGGTTTCTAATACCCTGGTGGTGAAATTTTTCTTGACATCCGCATAAAAAAAAGAACCTAGGCTTAGAAACCAAATGTTGACCTAAAACCCTAACAACATTGTGAGGGTTAGGAATTTCGACCTTAGTTAAGGATGTATGCAGGAAATACACCACATCTACTTTAAGAAAAGAAACATAAAGGAAAGTATATAATATATTTCATCCCAAACTCCACTCTTTATTTATTTATTAATAATGATTACATCATTCTCAAGAACATGTATATTCTTCTCATCATATCTTATCTATCTCAAATATCATACAAAATATCTCAAAATGGCACTCACAAGGTTTGGTGTTCCTCAAACCATTATCTTCTCATCCTTGAATTTCTCGAAGGCATAGTCATAAGGTTTGGAATTCCTCAAACCATTATCTTCGATAATGAAAAAGCCTTCCTTAGGACCAAAATCACTGATTGGGCTCTAAATTTGGGCATTTAGCTGAAAACCTATTCCAGCTATTACCCCCAAGGAAACGGTCTAGCAGAGTCAACAAACAAGAACCTGATCAGGATCATGAAGCACATAATGAATATTAGCCAAAGACAGTGACATACAAAGGTCTTGCATGCACTCTGGACAGATAGAATCACAATTAAAAAGGCAAGAGGAACTTCACCTTACAAGCTTGTTTATGGTAAGGAGGCCACCCTTCCTTTGACACCAGTGTGGAACTCATTGGCACTTGCCCAGATGGTGGAATTGGTAGGCATAGACCAAAGAGAAATTAGAATGGCATAACTGGTCAATCTTGAAGAATCAAGAAACTCTACCATGATCAAGTTAGAACAACATCAACAAACAACAAAGAAATGGTTTGATCAAAAGGCTAGGCCTCAAGCTTTCAAAGTTGGGGACTTAGTCTTAAAATGGGATGATGATAGAGATAAAATAGGGTACCACTCAAAGTTTGGTGCACTTTGGAGTGGTCCATACATCATTAGATCATGCAAATAGGCTAACGCTTTCGAGTTAACTCATCTTGATGGAGGTGCGCCGTAAATCCCAATAAATGAGATCTATCTCAAAACATTCCATTAAGTTTGTTGCATCATTTTGTATATATTAGAGTAGTTTCAATTCCTCTAAGTGCGCTGCACGTATGTTATTTGATTGTACATAGTTATTCCTTCTCGCATGCTTCCTACGCACACTCTTCTTTTGCTTCGAGGATGTCGACAATTTTCAACAGCTTACATGATTTAGAATAGAGTCAAGAAATGATATTTTAAATGAATTCAAGGGAACTTCTTCAAAGTTACAAATCATTATCTCATTGATTATGTAGTAGAATCCATGCCCAATGAATGCTTCAAGATATCGATCTCATTCATATAGCAGGAAGATGGCCCCGAAAATTTCCAAAACTGTTATCCAAATAAATCTCCTAGTTATTTAGAAAAATTGTATACATCTTCTAGCTCTAAGATCTTCATTGCAAGGTTGTGCGCACTCAAGTTCACTTAGCACATTCCCTTGGTTGCATTTCCCTACACTTTTCCACTTCTCCCCTTTCATTTTCCTTTTCCTCCATTGTGCGCATCTTCTATGCGTCCACCTTCTTCCTAGTAGCTATTTCATCCTGTGTGCATGCCTTGCACTTGTTTCAATCAGTCAAGTCCTAGGCCCTCACGTATGCCTCATGCATTACTTTGTAATAGTTGTTCCTTTACTATGCATTCTCTGATCAATATTTTTACTTCTTTCCTCGCGCGTGTTGTGCGTGCCCTCCCTTTTGTCTTCTTCCTGTGCCTCATTCTTATGTGCGTATATCATTGCATCCTCCTCTGCACCCTTCCATGCCATGTCATTATGGCATGCTTGAGTGTGCCACAAGAATATTATCAAAGCATGCCAACAGGGTGCTAAATCCTTGCAAAAAATCAATGAGTAACATGTGGCAGAAATGAAAAGAATATTTGCATAGTTGGTTGTCCTTTCAGTCTATCCATGTGTGCCAGATGTTTTGTGTGTGCTGACCACTCTAAAAAATTATGACAGCCGTATCTTTTTCTACAGAGCTCTAATCAGCACGCACCTAGACTTTTCAAATGGTTCCTAATTTAGGCTATAGTGCTAGACATTCAAATTCAAGTTTTTGGTGGATCTGGTAGGTGAGAAATGGGAAAACATTTGTATGAGCATTAATGGACAGTTCTAAAGGCTCCAACCACTTGATTTGATGTGATTCACCCTCCTTCCTTCTTCAACATGCCAAACAGACATGGGGAAGTGCATTTGGTAGATTTATAGATATTAAATACTTCTTGTTAGTGGTTGTATTTCAAATTCATGTTTTTCCCTCCTTCTTCTCTTCTTCTTCCATGGATTCATCTATAAATGTAAGAGTTGGGCTCATTATTAACATTAGACATTTTGGATCCTTATGCACTTTGCTAAGGACTTCATATTTTCTATATTTTGAGGTGCAGACCTCTAGATCTAGCTCTTGCATTTGGATATCAACCTCTTTTGTAATTGTAATAGATATGTGCATTTCTAGAAGTAATAGAAGCATCATTTTGTGACTATTCTCTATCCTAATGTGTTTGCATTCATTCTTCTTTCCTTTTCTTTTGCATTGCGTGCTCGTTCTGCCATTTCCACATCCCTTTCATCTCCTTATTTAGTTGTGTTCCATAAAATTGATCTGGTAAATATGTTATAGTCATGCTATATGTGCCTAGCCTTCTTTCACGCATTTCCTCTCATTTTCGCTTAGAACAAATAGTGTTCATCCCTCTTTTTTTGGTTTGATCTCCTTTTAATATAGGTTCCTTTCATGTTATCCTTTTATCCCTGGTCCCTTGGCATTGTTAGTTCAATTATCTCTTTCAACATTAGGAGTAGCTGTAACAACAGAATTAGATAGAGGAACCAACCTTTTCCAGAGATCCATCCCAAGCGTGTAATGTCCCACAACTTGGGGATGGTTCCATTATTGTCATAAACAAATCAGTTCTTCTTGATCCAAGACATGGGTGTGATTTTTACGACCAACATTTTCTAGCATGCTCGGTGTGGCCAGAAATGAAATCTTAAATTTCATATTGCTAAGTTCTGGTGTGTGGACTTAGTATTTTAGCCTTTGAGGCTCATTTTAACACACATGGTGACTCCCAACTTTTGTAGATCTCTGTTTTAGCTTCCCTGAGCACCTTTCATGGGAAGAGTACATATAAGGAGAAGTGTAAAAGATGAAGATTCTTTTGAATACCTCTAGCTATCCCCAAGAAGAATTCATTCCAGAAAGAGCACGTGCACAGATCCATCTCTAGCGTGCCACACCCATTCAACTCCTTCTCACAGTAGGAAACTAGAGAACCCTTCAATGGTGAATTATCCACCTCTTCCACTAACAAAATTTGCTAACTTCACCAGAGGAAGTCCCATGGTTCGGGCTGTGCAACATGATATGCAAAATGGTGCACTCAAAAGTATTCCATATTTTACTGGTGAGAATCAAGTCACCCCTTAGGAACATATCCAGGATGTAGAGAATGTATGTTCACTCTATTTCATCATGCATGATGATGTAGTAGTTAGGCTACGTACAACCTCTTTCAAAGGAAAGGTGCTTCAATGGTACTGAGGTTTGAGACTTTGATATATTACCACCTGGGATGAGCTTGGAAAAAATATTTACAATTACTTTAAAGATAAGTCAGATCACCTATCTTTGGTAGAGCAACTAACAACAACAAAGAGGGCACCCAACGAGAAGATGATTGATTTCAACATCAGATTTTAGAAGACTTGGGATAGAATCCCTCTTATGGTAAGACCTATAACCCAACATGATTTTCTGTATTATCTAAAGGTGCTCAAAAATGATATCTCAGTCATAATTCAATCCACGGGAGGTAGGAATTTACCAGCTACTTATAATATTGTAGTAAGGGAAAAAAAAGTTTCTTTCAAGCAGGAAAGATAACTCCTATACCATCTGTTCCCTTGTTCCCAGAGATTTCAAAAGCACATCAAACTTCTTTGGCCCCTATTCCTGTCCCTGAGAGAAGCACACAATCAGTTGCATCAACATGCTACTCTCTAATGTAGCATAAGGAAGATGAAGAATTAAAGACCTTGATTATAAATTTATCAAACAAGGTCATATCATTAGAGAAACAATAGGTGCAAGCCTATAGAGGAAGTTCTAATCAAGCACATATCCAAAGCAGTCAACCTTGGAAGAATTCATATGAAAATGAAAGATACATGCCCAATCGGTAGAATGATTGATGAAATGCTAGTGCACATCTACCCATGCAATTTTTTCCTCCTGTGCCCTCTCTTCCAGCACCTAGTGTAAGTCAGGTGCTTATTCCAGTTCAGAACAATTTGGCACAAGAGTCAGAATGGTGCTTCCCTTGCAACATGCCTTATAGTCAATATCAATTTGCCAATGCTGTGCATGCATAAGCCTATATAATACAAAATTCTTCCACTTATGAACCTTAAACAAGTGCCCCAGAAGTAGATAACCAAGAAAGGACAGAAGCTCCTCCAAAGATAAATTTTATGTTCTTTGGCATTGAGGACTTCTGTGTAATCAACCAAGCTTCAAAAGATGCAAGCAAATTGCATGCCCATGTTGTGGACAACATAAGGTACAAGAAGAGAATGTTTGAGTTTAGCACGTAGGTAATAATCCCAATAACATAAGAAGACCATCAGAAGCAGAAAGATGTAGCCATGACATCTAGTGGTAAAAACTCTCAAGTCCCTACACAAGAGATCCTGTGCAAAGTCTCTCCAGAAATGGGTGTGTGCCCCTCTTTTGGTAGGTCAAGCCTAAGCTTCAGCTAAGGACCCTACCTCCGCGCCCGAGTAGTCAAGAAAGGATGTTGTTGTCCCTCAAATGCATAAGTCAATGAGTCTTCCATTTAGCATTGTGGACCATATGAAGAAGAAAAATATAAATTTCAAAATGTGGGATGCCCTAACCATTCCATCCCAGCACAACCTGTTGCATGAGGCCCTATCCCAACTTTCACGCACTGATCCTACTATTCACAAGATGTGTGCTTCTATCAACATCTACCAAGAAGAGGAGAAGTAAGTAAATAAATTTGTTAAAACCCCACCCTTATATATGTCCTTGATCATAGGTAAACATATTTTCCATAAATGCATGATTGACTCAGGCGCTAGCACTTCTGTCATGCCTAAGAAGATTGCTGATGTCTTATTTCTTAAGTATATGCCCTTGACAAAAGGAGTCCTGAAACTTGATGGATCAACTCACCACCCTAGGAATAATAAAATATCTTTAGTTAACCCTTTTTGAATGCCCAAGCCTCACCATAACTCAAGATGTGTCTATTATTGACCTACCTCCTTTGTTTGGCCTATGTCTATCAAGAGAATTTACTGCAAAAGTTGGTGGTTACTTGTCTTCTAATTGGTCTCATATATTACTTAAGACAAGGTATGGTACGTAGTTTACCATATAAGTTGAGCCAATATTTTCCTATCATGTAGAGTCATATGTCCCATCTCCTCTCCAAGCCAATTGTTTAATCCAAGAACCAGCTTTAGTTCCTGAAGAGCATCCTCTTCCACCTTATATTCCTGATCTAGTACTTGATGAGTGGGCAGAGAGGCTCCATAAGTTTGAACCATATACTAAAGAACTAGAAGCTTATGAAACTAGGCTTGGTACTTACTGCATTCTTGAAGATGAAGCTTTGCTACAACGCGTGATCAAGAAAGATCAAGTTGAATCTAGCTTATGGAAGTTATACTTTGATGGATCCAGGAGCAAAAATGGCACGAAAGTAGGAATTTTTCTCATTTCTCCTAAGAATGATAAATTATTCTTCACTCACAAGTTGTATTTTGCATGTTCTAACAATGTGGTAGAGTATGAGGCGCTGGTGCATGGTTTTCTTATTGCTGAAAAGAAAAAGATTAAGGCGCTGTAGATTTTTGGGGACAAAAAATAGTTATCCACCACGTTACCAACAAGTGCTAGAAAAAGAATAAGATTATCAAAGCTTATAAACATAGAGTTTGGGACCTCCTTGAGAGATTTTATGCTCTAAATATACAGGTGGTTCCTTGAAAAATGAATAAGGAATCTGATGGCGGCACTCGGTTTGTAGTTCTCTTTGTCTGAAGACTTTATCAAATGAAACACTCATCACATTAAGATGGTGATTAGACCATCCATTCCATATAAAAAAACTAGCTGGAAAGTGTTTGAAAGTGATGTGTAAATCATCTAGTTCATTTAAAATGAAGCTGAGTTCTCATAAAGCATGCAAGTCGACTTACATGATAGTTATGGTGACCAAGTGATTCAACTGAAATAAAATAAGCTGCCTAAAGGGTTGGCCACCTTAGAGAAAATGTTTAACCCTAATGATAAGTTCAAGGGTGAAGAAAAGTATATGCGTGCCACGCAATAAGACTACTCCCCAATCACTATGTGGTACAGTATGAGGCGCTGGTGCAAAAGATAAAATATGTAGAATAATCCCTTACAGAATCGCAACAATAGAAACTAATATGCAGAAAATATTACAGATCTCAAATAAAAGTGCAGAATAAATAACACAACATAGAGAGACAAGATTTAATGTGGTTCACCCAATTTGGGCTACGTCCACCAAGAATCACTTGCTCAAATTTTATTACAAGCCTCCACTCTCTCAATACAATACCCAGATCCGTTTGGAGCTATGCTCAACAAACTCTACAGAATTCACACCCGAATTCAAAAGACATCTGCAATACATTTGCTTGTCTATCTATCATATGCATAAGACCATATAAATAGACAATTGCTTAAGCAGTTTGATACAAAACCATGTGGGTATCAAAACAATGGGCAAAAATACCGTGGGTATCAAAACAATGGGTACCGAAAAACATGGGCCCAAAAATAACCCATAACAGTTACCCATTACCCATGGGTTAATAAACCACCCATGAAAATTTGCTTCATGGGGGGCTTCACCCCCAAACCCCCCTGACCCGCTCACCGGCGAGCGGGGACCGCCGTAAAAATACCCGAGTGTAACACATAGAAGGTGTACCACACTCTAACATGAAAATAGGCTCCACAAACATAACAATCTCCCACTTGGAGACTGATTTTCACTGAGCAAGCTTCTCAACCCTTCACTGTCATCCACGAAGGCCAACCAAAGATGAACATAGCTTTAGTTTATCCCTTGTGACCACCTTGGTCATCATGTCTGTAGGATTCTGACTAGTATGAATCTTCTCCAACTTCAACTTATCTTCCTCCAAAGTTGTCCTGATGAAGTGATATCTCAACTGTATATGCTTCGTCCTGGAGTGGAAAGTAGAGTTCTTAGCTAGGTGTATAACACTCTGACTATCACTATGCTAGATTACATTCCTCCTACTTATGCCCCAACTCCTCAAGAAATTGTTGTAACCAAATCATCTCTTTGCTTGCCTCTATGGCAGCAACATACTCAGCCTCCATGGTTGACAAAGCCACCAGCTTCTGTAGTCATGAAATCCAGCTTACTGTTGTCCCACCTACAGTGTAAATATAACCTATCATGCTCCTCCTGTTGTCTACATCTCCAGCCATGTCTAAATCTACATAACCACGTAAAGTGGTGTCTGATCCACTGTAGCATAAAACTATCCCCATGGTCCCTCTCAAATACCGAAGGATCCACTTTACTGCTTGCCAATGCTCTTTACCTGGATCACTCATAAATCTACTCACAGCTCCTACTGCATGGGCAATATCAGGCCTAGTGCATACCATAGCATACATCAAATTGCCAACCGCTGATGAGTAAGGTACCTTGGACATATGGTTTCTTTCCTGCTCTGTCTTGGGACACTGCTCCTTTGATAACTTAAAATGGCCTACCAAAGGAGTCCCAACCGGTTTAGCATCCTGCATGTTAAACCTATCCAATACCTTCTTAATGTACTCTTCCTAAGATAAAGTCAGCTTCCATTCCTTCCTATCCTGAGTTATCCTCATACCAAGGATTTGTCTGGTAGCCCCCAAATCCTTCATATCAAAGGATTCACTTAGTTGTTTCTTGAGTACTTTTATTTCCTGCATGTTTTTACCTGCAACCAGCATGTCATCAACATACAAACACAGGATAATATAACTTCCATCCTCAAATTTCTTTGTATACACGCAATGGTCAGAATGACATCTAATATAACCTTGCTCCATCATGAAGCTATCAAAATTCTTATACCATTGACGTGGAGCTTGTTTCAGGCCATACAAGCTCTTCTTCAGTTTGCACACCATCTCCTCTTTACCTTTGACTTCATATCCTTCTGGCTGCTACATATATAGCTCCTCCTCCAAATCACCATGGAGAAATGTAGTCTTTACATCTAACTGTTCTAAGTGCAAGTCTTCTACTGCCACTATTCCAAGAACAGTTCTAATAGAAGTCATTTTTACTACAAGAGAAAAAATCTCATCAAAATCTATACCTTGTTTCTGTGCAAACCCCTTGACCACCAACCGGGCCTTATATCTTTTCTTTCCTCCTTCTTCATCTTTAACTCTGTACACCCACTTGTTCTGCAATGCTCTTTTGCCTTCCGGTAGCTTCACCAAATCCCAAGTCTAGTTCTCCATGAGAGACTTATGCTCCTCATCCATGGCTTGCTCCCACTTCTTACTGGCATCTACCTGCATTGCTTCATCAAAGCTCTCTGGCTCTCCACTATCAGTGAGTAATAAATAATAAAGAGAAGGAGAAAAATGTTCAGGTTCTTTTCTTACCCTAGAAGACCTCCTCACTGTAGGAGTTTGGGGTTCCTGTTGAGTAGGTTCCTGAACTGATTCATGGGTCACTTTCCCATCCAGAAGATCCTCTACCACTACATATTCTTTCTTGGATTCTTCCCTATTTTCCTGCAACTGTTGCTTATACATGACTTTCTCATTAAAGACCACATCCCTAGACCAAATGATTTTCTTGTCTTTAATACTCCAACATTTAAATCCAAAGTCATCACCACCATAACCAATAAAAGTGCATTTTTCTGATTTAGCCTCTAGCTTGGTCCTATCATCCTTGTCAATATGAACAAACACCTCACATCCAAAGACTCTAAGAAATGAGTAATCAAATTTCTTACCGTACCAAGCCTCCTCAGGTATGCCTCCATCCAAGGCACTTGAGGGTCCTCTATTTATCAAGTACACAGCTGTGCTCACCGCTTCTGCCCAAAAATAAAGAGGCAGTCCTGCATGTATCCTCATGCTCCTAGCACGTTCCATTATTGTTTTGTTCATCCTTTCTGACACCCCATTCTGTGCGGGGTTCCTGGAACCATATTTTTCCTGTGGATTCCATTCTTAGAACAATAATCATCAAATTCATTGCTACAATACTCCCCTCCATTATCTGACCTGAGACATTTTAACTTAAGGCCTGTTTCATTCTCTACCAAGGCTTTCCATTTAACAAAAGTATCAAATACATCAGATTTGTTTCTAATACAATAAACCCAAACTTTCCTTGTTGCATCATCAATAAAAGTAACATAATAACTTGAACCCCCAAGAGATGATACCTGAGCCAACCCCCACACATCAGAATGTACCAGCTCTAACTTACTCTCTTTCTTCGTAGGTCCAACCTTGAGAAACCTTACTCACTTCTGTTTCCCATATATGCAGTTCTCACAGAAATCTAAACCTGTTTCTGTATATCCAGGAAAATTCTTCTTTATGATGTCCATGCCCTTATGGCTCATATGACTGAGCCTATAGTGCCATAATGTTGTATCTGCATCTGAAGCCACAAGATTACAATCATTAGTACTATCAGTGGTTAAATACAAGGTTCCAACCTTCTTACCTCTTGCCACCACAAGAGCACCCTTGGTGACCTTCCAAGAGTCAGCTATAAATATCACAGTACAACCATCACTTCCCAATTACCCCACCGATATCAAATTTCTCCTTAATGTAGGCACATGTCTGACATCCTTCAATAGCCATGTATTCCCATTCTGCATCTTAACCTGAACAGAACCTTTTCCAACTATACTGCAAGGCTCATCATCACCAAGAAAAACATGCCCAAAATCCCCTTGAACATAATCAACAAAATAATGCCTATGTGGAGTAGCATGAAAAGAAGCCCTTGAATCTAAAACCCAAGATTCATTAATATTATGCAAAGAAAGAATCAAAGCATCCTGACATACATTACCTGATGCCACATTTGCCTCCTTATTTTCTTCCTGTTGTTTCTTCTTGTCTCGAAGCTCCCAATAGTCCTTCTTTGCATGCCCAGACTTTCCACAATTCCAACATACAATCTTGCTCTTGGATTTTGACCTTGCCCGATCTTTCGATTTTCCACGGTTTCCTCTATTCTTCTGTCTCCCTCTAGTTTCCACTGTCAAAGCATTCCCTGAAGTAGAAGATTCCCCAGAGATTTTTCTTCACATTTCCTCACTTAGAATCACCCCTACAACATCCTCAAACTTCAACTTTGAGTTAGTTGGAACCGAGTTGCTTACCGCCATTACCAGGCTATTCCAACTTTCAGGTAAAGAGCACAAAATTAATAAAGCCCTAACTTCTTCATCAAATTCTATTGTAACCGAAGCTAGCATATTCACAACCGTATTGAAATCATTTAAATGATCTGCTACTGAACTATTCTCAGACATCTTCATATTAAACAACTTTTTCATTAAAAATATCTTGTTAGAGGTAGAGGGTTTTTCATATAATTTCCCTAATGCATCCATTAGATCTTTTGTAGTCTTTTCCTTTGAAACATTAAATAATACCGAAGATGAAAGACATAGCCGAATCATTCCAAGTGCCTTCCTGATCCAACAAATCCCATTCTGCATCTGTCATACTCAAGGGTTTGTTCACCTTCTCAGACAACGGAGTATAAAGATCCTTTTGATAAAGGTAATCTTCCATCTGCATCTTCCAAAGACTGAAATTCTACCCGTTGAATTTATCAACCCTAGATCTTCCATCATCTTCCATAGCTCCCACTCAAGCTAAAAAATTTCCCTGCGATTCAACACTTCAGCAAACCAAACCAGGCTCTGATACCAATTGTTAGGAAATAAGAGATAAAATATGCAGAATAATCCCTTACAAAATCACAACAGTAGAAACTAATATGCAGAAAATATTACAGATCTCAAATAAAAGTGGAAATAAATAACACAACACAGAGAGATAAGATTTAATGTGGTTCACCCAATTTGGGCTACGTCCACCAAGAATCACTTGCTCAGATTTTATTACAAGCCTCCAATCTCTCAATACAATACCCAGATCTGTTTGGAGCTATGCTCAACAAACTCTACAGAATTCACACCCCGAATTCAAAACACATCTGCAATACATTTGCTTGTCTATCTATCATATGCATAAGACCATATAAATAGACAATTGCTTATAGCAAAACCATTTGATACAAAACCGTGGGTATCAAAACCATGGGTACTGAAAAAACCATGGGCCCAAAAACAACCCATGGGTACCCAAAACCCATGGGTTAAAAAACCACCCATGAAAATTGGTTCAGGGGCTTCACCCCCCCGAAACCCCCTACCCATGGGTCACCGGCGAGCGGTACCACCGTAAAAATACCCGAGTGTAACACATGGAAGGTGTACCAAACTCTAACATGAAAACAGGCTCCACAAACATAACAATGAGGAAGGAATTATCCAAACTCACTAAGGCAAGAATTATTTTTCCTATCAAATACTCTACCTGGGTTGTAAATCTGGTTCCAGTACGCAATAAGAATGATGAAATCAAACTTTGTGTTGATTTTAGAGATTTGAATAAGGCACATCTATAGGATCATTATCCTTTTCCTTTAATGGAGCACCTTCTGTAGACTGTGGCTAGCGCGCAAAGGTTCTCCATGCTAGATGGGTACTTAGGTTTCAACCAGGCCCTGGTATCAATTCAAAACAACATTTACAACCAAATGGGGAAAATATGCATATCAAAAGATTCCCTTTGCTCTATCAAATACGGGCACCACATTTCATCATGATGGATATTGCCTTCAAAGGATACATTAATAAATTCATCTTGGTTTACCTTGTTGATATAACAGTCTTCTCAAAGCAGAGCGCAAATCATATATCAGAAAATGCCCTTTGGTCTATCAAATGTGGGTGCCACATTTCAGCACACTATGGATGTTGCCTTCAAAGGATACATTAATGAGTTCATCTTGGTTTACCTTGATGATATAACTATTTTCTCAAAGTAGAGAGCGGATCACATCACGCACCTAGAAAAGGTCTTTGAGAGATGCAGAGAATTTGGGGTATCTCTTAACCCCAAGAAGTGTAATTTTGTGGTGACACATGGAAAGCTCTTGGGCCATGTGGTTTCAAAGGATGGCATCACAATTGATCCTGAATGCATTTCAGCCATCCTAGCTCTTTCCCTACTAGTGCACAAAAAGGCCCTACAGTCCTTCTTTGGCATGATCAATTTTGTCATTTTATCCATAAATTTGCAGGATTGGTTCGGCCCATCACCTTGATACTCAAGAAGGACATAGCCTTCAGATGGATAGCAAAAGGAAGAGAAAGATTCAACAAATCAAGCAAGATATTTCTTGTGCACCAACACTCATCAATTTGGATTATTCAAAGGATTTCATCCTTTATGCTTATGGCGCTGATGCAAGCATTGCTACTGTCCTAACACAAGAAAATGAACAAGGGATGGGACAAATAGTGGCTTTCTTCAGCTATACACTGAAGGAATATGAGTTAAAATATAGTCACACAGAGAAACAAGTCTTTGCCATCATGCGCACACTCAAGAAATTCAAAAGTATGCTTGCCACCAATTCATATTAAGGTGTTAGTCTCTCATTCTTTTGTCATAGACTTCATCATGGGAGCATAGATATCACTGAAAAGAGAGCATGATGGGTGACCAAAATCATGGAATATGATGTGACTATCAAAGCCACAAAGTTAGTAAGAGGTAGTGCACTCTACAAGCAAAACTGCTGAGGATGCGTGTAGCTGAACCTGGGAGCTTCATTATTTCTGGATGAAAACCTTCCACATGCAGAACTTGAATAGAATATCAACCCTGGCTGTGTGTGAATAGATGAAGGAAATGATTACATTTATTTCCGAGGGTGCATACCCTCCCATTTTAAATAAAGAAAAGAGAAGACATCTGAGGCTACAATCTGTCCCTTATGTGTTGATTTATGGACTTCTCTTCAAGAAGGAATCTTGATGGCATGCTGCTAAGATGTATCAATGGTGCACAGACTAAAAAATTGTTAGTAGAATTTCACAATGGATTCTCTGGTGGAAACTTATCTACCAAAAATACAACAATGAAGATCATAATGGTCAGGTATCAATTTGGCCTACCCTATTTGCATATGCACACAGATTGGGTCAAAAAATTCAAGGAATGCGCTTTATTTGCAGGAAAGAAGATACTGTCAATGCTTCCCCTCTCGATCAGTCCAAGAGGATCAACCTTGTATGCAATGGGGTCTCGAACTTCATAGGCATGATCAATCCGCCTTCAAGCATTGGACATAAATAGGTGCTAAAAGCTAAAGATTACTTCACTAGATGGATAGAATCTGTCCGTGCTTAAAGAATCAATCTGAGGCAGTCATCCTTGACATTTCTTGAGGGCATAGTCAAAAGTTTTGGCGTTCCTCAAACCATTATCTATGATAATGCAAAAGCCTTCCTTCGGACCAAAATCACTTATTGGGCTCTAAATTTGGGCATTTATATGAAAAACCTCTTCCAAATATTACCCCAAAGGCAATGGTTTGGCAGAGTAAAAACAAAGAACCTGATTAGGATCATGAAGCACACAATGAATATTATCCAAAGACAGTGGCATAAAAAGGTCTCACATGCACTCTGGGTAGATAGAATCACAGTTAAGAAGGCAATATGAACTTCACCTTACAAGATTATTTATGGAAAGGAGGACACCCTTCCTTTGACACTTGAGTTGAACTCATTGGCCTTTACCTAACAACTATAATTGGAAGGCACAAACCAAGGAGAAATTAGAATGACAAAGCTAGTCAATCCTGAAGAATAAAAAAACTCTTCCATGATCAAGCTAGAACAACATCGAAAAAGCAACAAAGAAATGGTTTGACAGAAAGGCTAGACCTCAACCTTTCAAAGTTGGAGACTTAGTCTTAAAATGGGATGCTAATAGAGCTAAACAAGGGCACCATTAAAAGTTTGATGCACTTTGGAGTGGCCCATACATCATTAGATCACACAAAGAGGATAACTCTTTCGAGTTAACTCATCTTGACGGAGGCGCATTGCAAATCCTAGTAAATGGGATCTATCTCAAAACCTTCCATTAAGTTTGCTGCATAATTTTGTATATATTAGAGTAGTTTCAATTCCTCTAAGTGCACTGTGTGCATGTTGTTTATTTGTACATATTTATTCCTTCTCACATGCTTCCTCTGCATGCTCTTCTTTTGCTTCCAGGATGCTGGCAATTTTTAGCAGCTTACAAGATTTAGAATAGATTCAAGAAATGATCCTTCAAATGACTTTAGGGGTAGTTCTTCAAAGTTACAAATCATAATCTCATGATTATATAGTAGACTCCATGCCCAATGGATGCTTAAGGCTATTGATCTCCTTCATCTAGCAGGAAGATGGTCCCAAAAGTTTCCAAAATTGTTATCCAAATAACTCTCTTAGTTATTTGGATAACTTATATACATATTCTGTCTCTGAGCTCTTCATTACAAGGTTTTGCACACTCAAGTTCACTTATCACATTCCCTTGGTTGTATTTCCCCATGTGTTTACACTTCTCCCCTTTCATTTTCCTTTTCCTCTTTATTCCACTCCTCCCTTGCACACATCCTTTGCATGCCCAACATCTTCCTAGCAGCTGTTTCATCTTATGCATGCCTTGTAATTACTTCAATAAGCTAAGTCCCTGGCCGTCATGCACACCTCGCACATTAATTTGTAATAGTTGTGCCTTGACCATGCTTTCTCTACTAAATAGTTTTCCTTATTTCCTCACGTGCGTTGCACATGCCTCCCTTCTATGTTCTTATCATGCCTCATTATTCTATGTGCATATCTTTTCACCCTCTTCTGAACCATTCCATGCCATGTCATTATGGCATGCTTGAGTGTGCCACAAATAACTTATCAAAGTGTGCCAATAGGGAATCTGATCCTTGGAACCAATCAATGAGTAACACGTGACAAAAATGGCAAGAATATTTACACAGTTGGCCATCCTTTCATCCTATCCATGTGTGCCACATGTTTTGCATGTGATGATTACTCTAACAAAATTCTGACAACAATATATTTTTCTACAGATATCCAATCGGTGCATACCTAGACTTATCAGATGGATATTGACATAGGCTACAGTTTCTAGACATTCAAATTCAAATTCTTGGCAGCTTTGGTAGGTGAGAAATGGGAAAATGTCTGTCTGAGCATTAATGGGTGGATCTAATTGATCCAACCACCCAATTTGATCTGATTAACCCTCCTTCCTTCTTCAACATGCCAAATAGACCTGGGGAAGTGTATTTGACTGATTTGTAGGCATTGAATGCTTTTTGTTGGTGGTTACATTTAAAATTTGGGGTTTTCCCTCCTTCTCTTCTTCTTCCATGGATTCATCTATAAATGTAAGAGATGGGCTCATTATTAATGTTGGACGTTTTGGATCCTTATGCACTTTTCTAAGGACTTCATATTTTTTGTATTTTGAGTTTCACAACACTATATCTGGCTCTTGTATGTGGTTATCAACCTCTTTCACCATTGTAAGAGCTTTATGTATCTCTGGAAGTAATAGAAGCATCATTTTGTGACTATTCTCTATCCTAACATGTTTACATTCCTTCTTCTTGCATTTTATTTTCAATTGCATGTTTGTTGTGTCATTCTACATCCCTTGCAGCTCCTTATTTAGTTGTGTTCCATGAAATTGATATGGTAAATACATTTTAATCATGTTACACGTGCTTAGCCTTCTTTCATGCATTTCCTCTCATTTTTTATTAGAACAAATAGTGTTCACCCCTCTCTTTCTAGTGCTATCATCTTTTAGTATAGTTTCCTTTCATGTTATCCTTTTATCCCTGGTCCCATGGCATTGTTAGTTCAATTTTCACTTTCAACACTAGGAGTACTAGTAATAGTAGAATTAGAGAGAGGAATCAGGATTTTCTTGAGATTCATCCCAAGCACACAAGGTCCTATAACTTGGGGATGGTTCCATTGTTTTCACAAACAACTTGGTTCTTCCTGATCTAAGACACGAATACGAGTTTGATGACCAACAGTAGTTTTAAGTAACAAGACACCATCCTACCAAGCTAATTCACATTCAACCAAATTTTCCTTCAACCTTATCATTCTAGTACAACTTGATAACTTATGTTCTTGGTTTTTTTTGGTAAAACCTTACATGTATAACATCATACACATGATCCTATGATTATAGAAATGGGTGATGTGTTTCTCACCACCTTGCTACATTTCCCCTTATTGTGTAAACTGTAGTATTCAGGTACACATTTTCTTGTGGCATATAGCCCTTAATTTTATGAAGGAAAGATTGGGCATCTTCCTGGCATATTATTGGGGCATAGGTGAAATATTTTCCTTTCTAAGTTACTAGACATATTTTAGCTTGGGTTTTTCTCACACACACAATATTTATCATTTTTTATTAAACTTCCTTGGAATCGCGTCCAATCAATTCATACAAACCATAAACCCAATATTCATAAGCTACATTTTTTGTGTCTTAGAATAAATGTTTATCATCCCATTAAAGTAAACCTTCTTCATTTGGATCAAATTTTTCTAAACTTTTAGATTTTATGTTGTATAAATGGTCCAAGTCTTATTTTCCCTCAACATTTTCAATGTATGACCCTCATAGATTCTATCCATTAAAATACCCATGCACCGGGAGTTGTCCTCAAAGATGATATAACACTTTTTGAAGCATAAATCTACATTGGTGGTGTAGCACCAAGGTGTTCCAAGGAGCACAAGAAAATTATATACCTCATATAATCCAATCACACTTGAATTATCAAATGAAGCTAACTCCCATGATGTTGATAATGTTATTTTTAAGAACCCTTATTGATAGTGTGTAGGTTTTGTCAGCCATAAACATAACATGTGTAAAAGGATGAAATACAGGGCATCCCATCTGATTAAACTAAAATATAATATCCTATCCTAATCTGATGCTATCGAAAGTAGTAAATAACAACTAAATAAATAAAGGAAATGGGCCAAATAACTAAATAAGTATAAATGTAAAACCCTAATGTGCAAGAGGGGTTAAGAAATCCTTAGCTAATTCAACAAAGGTGCAAGACTGTGTCGCAGTGCCAACTAGGTGAACGGGAAGAAGGAATGACCACATAGAAGCCTAAAAAAGAACAGATCTGAGCTCTCTAACTAGATTGGGGAACCTAGAAAGGGACAGGGGAACCTGTGGGCATCCTAGTCTAAGAACTAGGCATCTTGGTCTGTGGAAATAACTTGAAACCCTCCTCTAGGGTGTCACTAAGTGACTACCCATGTTCCCTTCTTGTCACAATAGCTTCACTAAAAACCATTGTATGTCGTTGTAAATCACAGATGAAGAAGAAACCTGTAAAACCCTAAGAAAAGCATAAAACTCATAAAAAATAAAGATGCATATGAAGAGGTCAGACTTTCCTCAAGTGCCACAATATTGGACTTACTAACTCAACGTTACACTATATCTAAAACCCAATCTAGTGATATGTGTGTGAAAATCATGCCCTAGGTTGCTCTTGTGCCATTCACACTTTGTGAATTAGAGATCAATAACTAGATGTATAATATAATAAATGTGTGTATAGAAACAATAGAATCCCCTCCTATGAAATGTGATGTAGATGAACCAACATGTGTGCCTTGTGATGGAGATAGATGGATGTAAATGTAGCTTTAGATGCCTTTGATGGATGTAACCTAGATGTGCGATAGTAAGTGCTTAGTGCTTGGTCCCTCATTATGGTCACATAACTTTATATTTATATGATTCTCTTATTATGATGTCGTAATTAACCCAAAAAAGGTTGACCACTAAAAAGTTAGAAAGCTCAAATGACTAGAAAGTTCCCAAAAGATGCAAGTAAAATGTAAAGAGCATCAGGGCACCTTAAATGGGACCAAGGTGCCTGGGGCGCCACAGTCCTAGGCTGGGTTTCTTAGTAGACAATGGGAAAGACGTAGAATGATTAAAAAAAATAGGTGAGTGTAAGTGTAAGATAAAAAATACAATAACAATCACTATAAAAGTGGACAAAGACATGAGTTGATTATTACTCTTTTCACTCAAGAACCATATGAATAGTAGTATGGGACCAGGACTAAATATTGACTCAAAGTGTGTGATTTATTAAATACACCATCTTATTCCATGCATCATATATAAGTATGCCAACTTTTACACTCATGTATACCAATATGCCATTTATATTCCAACCATCTATACACACATCAACTAGGATTTCTAGATCATATTCTTCGACCTATGCGAATTTGATATCCATTCTCTACACTTAACAAAGGTGTTTACTGAGTCCCAATTCTTTGATATATTAAGAGATACATTGGCCAAGTAGTGGGATGAATACTTATACATGCAATATTCTATAAGCATCTCTACACATCATCTCTTTTTGAATCTTCAAATTATGGGATTCCCCTTACCTCAAATAAGAGAAAGAAGTAGTGAAGAGAAGAGATTTTCCAGAGAAGTGAAATAGATTGTAAAGATGACACCAAGAAGAGTGGTTAGAGTAGGAAATAGAGAGAAAACTAGAGACACTAATTTGATTGTTGTGTTGAGAAGCGTATAGGATAAATTAGGAGCATTGGAAGTTTCTCAGAGAAGAGGAAAGGCATTAGATGAAGACAATGACAAGGAAAAAGAGAAAGAAAGAGAGGTAGCAACAGAGAGAGAACCAAAGGAAGAAGGACTAGAAATGAGGATCCTAAAAGCACTCATGGGAGAAGGTACTAAGCTGAGAATGAAATTACTAGAGTATGGTGTAAGCATGAATCCAGAAGATTTTATATACTTGATAGAAAAAATGGACAAGTACTTTGATTTTTAGAGCATTACCGAGGATAAGAAGGTGAAATTTGCATGTACAAAACTTACGGGCATGTTGTTATTTGGTGTGATTGTGTGCAAGAGGAAATGATGAAAAAAGGAAAGGATAAGATCACTAAATGGGACAATATGGTAGAAAGGTTAAAAGGTAAGTTTATTCCTTCATATTACCAGACTAGTTTTTTTTTTAAATTACAAAATTTTAGACAAAGGGAGACAAATGTGGCTAACTATACTAAGGAATTTTACAAATTGGTAATGAGATCTAGTCACATAGATGATGATGTTGAAGAAGTGGGTAGATATTTTAATGGTTTGAGGCTAAACATACAAGATGAGACCAACTTATTTAATTTGAGAATAGTGGGATAGGCATACCAAACCGCCTTGAAGGTAGAGGAGAAATTGTCAAGGAAACAGACACAATACTTAAGAAGAAGAGGAAGAGGTCAGCAGTCCAATAGAGGAAAATACAAACAAAAAACTAATGAGGAATAAGTAAGAAACTCATAAAAATTAATACATCTAGAGGAGGATATACTAGAGGTGGTTTTGGAAGAGGAAGAAGTGAGTTTACTAGTAGGTGCTTCAAGTGTAACAAGTTTTCTAGCCATAGGTCATTTGAATATCCTAAACATCCACAAGCCAGAAGTAGTAGAGATAATGAGGCAAGAAATCATATTATACATGTTGAAGATGAAGAGAGTGTGGCATCACCATCACTAGTGGAAGAACAAGAAGAATGTGAAGCATTGATGATGAAAAGAACCATGATAAATACAATTAAGAAGAAGGAAGAACCAACACAAAGGAATATTTTGTTCAAAACCATATTCAAGGAAAGAGGTAAATGTTGTAAACTCATCACTGATAATGGTAGTACATATAACTTAGTTTCCTTTGAGATGGTTAAAACTCTAGAGTTGAAAATACTGATGCATCCAAATCCATACAAAGTTTATTGGGTTCAGAGAGATCATCAGATGTTAGTGAGTCATCAGCATTTAGTTAATTTTCAAGTTGGTAGATATCATGATCAATTTTTATGTGATGCACTTCATATGGATGCATGCCATATTTTTTTGGATAGACCATGTCAATTTGATACAAAATACATCCATCATGGATGAGAAAATATTTATACCTTCATGGATTATGGATTTAAGCATGCATTGAATCCACTGAATGATAGGAAAGAATGGAATGAAGACCATTCTAGGGTTATGTTAATGGGTTTGAAAATATTTTTCCAGTAGAGAGAAGCGGGTGAAGTGATGGAATGCACAATTGGTATAGTTAATAATATGAGGGAGTGGTTGAATGGAGAGGAAGAGTATTAGAGTAACATATAAAGGAGAGTGAGTATGAAAGGTGAAGAGGATGGATATGATGATCATATTGAGAAAAAATACAATGATTATCTTTTAAAGGTAGATAATAAGGGACAAAATTCATAACTTAAGGTAAACATGCAACAATCAGACCTTGTAGAGGGACAAAACACTCATGAAGCATGCATAAAAACAATCCAAGGATACACAATATTGAAAAACTAAGGAGAGAGAAAGCATGAAGAGGACATGGAGGTCAGAATGAAGGAGATACTCAGATTTTGCAAAGTAATTTTTCTTTATATGTTGTGTATACATGTCTGACACTTGAAGCAATGAAGGAACAATCACATGAAGGTGTATACCTCAAGAAAAAAGTTACAATTTTCCATTTGAAGGTGAAATGAACGATAAAGGGCAGAAAGAAGATGCAAAAGACAATTTGAGAGTCAAAGGTCATGAACAAACATCACAAATAGAGATACATCATGTGTATAATCTCATACAACAAGTGAAGGACATCATACGCAGTCCGAAAAATATCATTTTTCTCAAAATTATAATCATTTCAAAGGCTAAAGAGAATGTAAAAATCATGATAAAGTTGTGGAAGATGAAGCAAATAAGAAGCTCATTTGGAAATCACCTTCAGAAGCCCATGTGAAATTAGAATCAAAGAAAGAAGGATAAAATCAGCTTGCAAGAAGAGACACCATGGAAAGAATTCTCTTTCCCCTTGGGAGTATGATGCATGAACATCACTCTAAGTGATAAATTAGGAATGAAATAACCAATTTTGGCTTGATAAGGTCTTTATAAGTGTCTTAGGTGTCATTAAAAGGTCCTAAATTTCATTTCATGTTATCTTATTGTGCTTTAGAGTTCAAAATTTTAAATTATGGAGTTTCCCTCCATTCCGCATGTTTGAAATTTTGAATCTTGTTTGGAGCCACTTTTGCATTTATAGGAAGGTTTGTGGGGTTTAGAATTTTATCTATGTTTTATGTTATTTTAGGTCATATTATGGTTTTGGATCCTCCTCATGATGTCTTATGGGCTCATGTAACTCCTTAGTCTTCATTAAGCCCATTTCTTGATATGTAACTCCACATGTTTTCTTGATTTAATGACCTTAGAGGTCAGTTATTGGGACAATTCAAGTCAAGGGTGTATAAGAAGGAAGTTGTAACTATTTTTCCTACTTAATCAATCAAAGAAGGAAAAGGTAATTGAAGCTCCAATAGGATTTTCGTGTGAAATTATTTTGCAAATAGTATAATGAAGAATCTTAAATCTGTGTAGGGAATTGATAGATTGAGAGGAATAAGTTTTGAGTGATTTAAAGGCTAAAGATAATTGTTATGAATGTATTTTTATCTTGTTGAGACTCTGTGTGACATGTTAACAATTCTTGAATTGATTTTAGCTCAAATAACCCATGAACTATGTGTCAGATCATTGTATGACACAATTAACTGATATGTTGGCATCTAAGGAAGGAAATCTTGAATATGGTAAACAATTATTAGTATAGTTAGGTAAATAAGCATGAGGATACCTCAACCATTCTATGATAATATTTACAAAATAAGGATATGGCATGGTTTAACGCATGTAAATCCATTTGTTAAGGATCCCCTGTTTCTTCAATACTGGGCAGTGAGATTTGAATCCCATTCATGTCATTGGTGAGGTAATTTCTTTACTAGTATGTGTAGACACCTAAATTTCAATCAAATTAATACTATTCTAACATTCCACTGACTATATTCATCTCCTTTCACTCAATTTCAAATAATGACACTTTGTTAACTAAATCTACTTCCAACTCACTCAGGATGCCATTTTACGACAAGATTGATTGATGATATTTCTCTTTAATCATCTAGTTTCATGTTGATTGAGTCTTATATATAATATTTAACTAATTAACCTTATCATTGGCTATCTCCCGCTTCCAACGCTTCTGAAATATAATTTAAATTCCTCCAGGAAAGTCTTAGAAGACTTCCTAAGCTTGTTTTGATTCCCTAATTAATCTTAAGAGGTTAATTAGCTTCTAGCCTAGTCAAAAATGGTACTTTGACTTCCAAAAGGTCTATTTTGGCTTATTCATTTGTCCCACATCCAATATATTTTCACATTTCCTCCAAAACAAAATCTATAAATAGAGGGGTCACCCCTCCCTTTAAACCTAACATCTTATTAACATCTTGATCTTGGTTTTATATCACATCTTTATTATCTAGCTTAAAGAGCTCATTTGCACTAGCCAAGCCATCCACCATTGAAATAGCTTCATCTTGCATCTTTCCTCCATTTTATATTAATAAATAATCTTAGAGAGATCTCTTCGTCTTCAAGAGAAAACAACAAATCAACTTTGATTTCTTAGAGTCTAATTAGGTTCATTTGTATTAAGCTTTCTAAAGAGTAGAGTAAACATAATATGTTTCTTATTTGATTCATAATGTATGATTTTGAAGTTTATTTTCTTACCTCTTATCATGATGGTTATTGAGTAATTTGGTATAAAGTTTAGGCTACTTGGTGTTAGTCTACTTCTCATAGTTTTTCAAGTTTTTCCTTAACACATTTGGCATGCCCAGTGGGACCTTTTCCATGGTTGTTTTAGAAGTTTTTCAAGATTTCTTTCAAATTATAACCTTTCTTCATGATTTTTAGGGTTAAATAGCTTACCTTTCATTGGTTTTCTAGATTTGTGTAGGGTAAATGTCCCTTTTTCATGTAAAGTTAGTGGGTTTATGTTGAAAATTGATTTAAAGGGTAGAAATCAAACTTGTTTGCATTTCTAAAATTTTTGATTTCATGATTTTTTTTAATTTTTCAGGGCCACCCATAGGCATCATAGAGGGGATTCGCATACAAATGTGAAAAGGGATGCAAACCTATTCAAAATTCTAAGCACACATTAAAAAGGGCAGCATACAGATTACTGTTACCCATAGGAAAAAGTTTCTTTGACCCTATTGACTAAACCAGAGCAACGTAGTTGTCTAAACTTGTGCGCATGCATTGAAAATCCTCACATACACACCATTATACACATGTACCTATAAATCCATCCTCTGTGTTATTATAAATTTTTACCTGGGTGTGTACACATGTTCTGTGGCACGTACACGCTAAAAATATTGATCATGCATCATTCTAGACGTGCATAGGCATAAATACGCTCTATCAGTTTTTGTAGATCCACGTAATTACCATAAAGGGTACGTACATAAAAAAATCCATGTGTACACATCAAGAAGGGTGCATATGAATCCTTTTTTGGAATTTAATTTTTATCACAATTTACATAATTGATAGTTTGGGTTTTTCTAACATTCTTCTAGGTTTCTAACAATAGCTTGCAGGTTCTTTTGATTATTATTTTGTGCTAACTTAGTTAAGTGTTGAATTTTCATTAGTAGAGGTTTTTTGAAACAAATATGTTCTTCCCTCGCACCTTCTAGGTGATCTTGGGAATAAAAAACCAAATACCTTATTTATGCTTTCCAAACACTCCAATTAAGTTTTTAAATGGGAAATAACTTCAAACTTGGCTAAAAGGAACTCAATTTTTATGATTTACTTAAGTATTTTCCATTTTTCCAAATTTTGAGTGAGATATTTTGTTGTGTATTCTCTTTCCTTTCATCATAGGATGATATGGGAAATAAAAAGCAACATCTTATACTCTTTATATGATGTTATAGGAAAATTACTAATCTTGGTATGTAGGACCAAAATCATGTGTCAAAGAATCAAAGGCTAAAAAATACTAACATGTTTGATGTATGTTGCCAACGGTGTGGAAAACCTCACTAAGTCTAAAAAGATAAAAAAAAATACACCACATTCAACACATTGTATTTGTAGGTTCGGAAAAGGGGACGTCCCTATCCTCTCAACTAGAACATAACCCCTTTGGCATAATGCCTTAAGATATAATAATGGGGTTGGCTCTAGGAACCCTAAAGTAGTCCACCGCTAAGTAACCTCGTGGATGAAGTAGGAAGTTCTCTACACACCCACTTCAATAGATTTTCCTTTTGTGAGTTAGAGTCAAAGTTAGACATATCACAACCCTAATGAGAATACATGTGAATGCATTCATTGCTCATCAGTATTTGAAGGGGGTAAAGTAAAGCTGAAATAAACAAATATTAGTCATTTTTAATTTCTTGGAAAATTGAGATAAAAATAGATAAACTTGTGACACCTAGATGAAAAAAAAACTTAGGGAAGCCATATTGTCTTGGAGCCCACTTTTTTATTCCATCATCGAGTCAAAGAGCCATCACGAAACACTAAATTATTTGGGGTGAAAACATTGTTAGATGAATAAGGGGAAATCCCATTGAAGTTGGATTCTAGTGATATTCATCATGAAACTCACAACGTACCACTTTTTCTTAGTTATTCACTTTACCTAAGGCAAGGAAAAAATGTGCTGAAGTTGTGATAGCTTGTTTCACCACCACTTGGTCTACTCATTTTCATTCTTGTTACCCATGTGGGACAAGGGAAGACATATTTTTCTAGAGTTATCAATATATTGTGTTCGCCATTTTTATGTCTTTTTATTTTAATCCATGTTTATGGTGGAGTTGTTAAATTTATAAAGTGTGTGGGTATGTATTTACATCTTAATAGCCACTTGATCTTGATTTCAAGATCATCATTATAGTTAGGTTTGTGTCATATTTTATTCTCCTTTGAATTGATTTTGTTGTTTGCATCGTCATGCCAACATTTTGATACTTACGTCATTGTTTCTTGTAAACATAATCTAAGTGTCCATATTGTGATGTTACACTACCCACATCATTAGCAAATCCTTAGAATACTTTGACGTAGTTGAGTGTTCAAAATTTACCTATATCTTGAAAAGGTGTTGATTACTGTGTTAGGCATTGTATTGATATTACTTGTGATACTAATACCTCACTTTCTCACGCAGAGCTTGGGTAACGTACCCTCACTAATATTATTATGTGGCTTGCACGGGGACCTTCCATTTTTCTTTAAGGTTGTGGGTATTTCTTGGGGGATCTAAGCTCTAAGCCTTAGTATCCTTTTATTAGGGATCATATTAACCTTTCACTAATTCTTACTCCTTGTTCATTTTTGAATTTGACCTAAGTATTATCACTGAGTTAATCATCTACATACATCTAACTAAATTTTCAAAACATTCACGTAGGGTATGGTATCATTGCTTGATTGATTGATTTACAGAAAAACTTGCATGATTGTTGCATATAACTTGATTGAATCCTTGTTCCTTTGGTCCATTTATTGACTCACTTTGAAACTGTAGGACAAAATTGTTACATAAAGACACCTAGGTTTGTTATACTCTCGAATACATTAAACAAAAACCTTGTGTAAAAAAACACTTTCAATAGTTCATATTGTGGAAAATGGATTCTAAAAGGCATGAGATAAACCCTTTTCTAGGAACACAACTTAGGTCCCTTATTATCAAAAGTAAAACAAATATATGAATTAACAGATCATAATGGATATGATAGTTATTCCTTCAAAGACATTGACAATGTTGATGTGTCCCAATTAGATGAATTCCTATTTAAAAATAGAGATCGAGTGTTGGCACACATTCTAGAGTTAGGTGCTACTGTGCCATAAGAATGAGGAGTCTCTCAACCAAGGTGCTAATAGGAAAGATGAAGAAACAAAAAGACCTCTTCTCACTAATTCAATGATGTTGAGGGACAAGACACTCTTCTACCTCTGGTACCAACATAGAGAATGAACCCATCAAGATAATGAAGTGGTTCTCAACCACCACCTTGTAAAATGTGTCATCAGGTTATGGTAGAAAGTGAGCATGAAGAACTACCTCCTCATCAAAAAAATGAGGAAGAAGATCCCATAAAATGATGAAGTTACTATATAAAACCAAATTTAAACCCTTAGCAAACAATTAGCAAACTTATCTTCTCCAGTAAGCAAGAACACGAGTAAGGGTACATGACACGAACCACTCAAAACTAAGGCTTGTGAAATTTATACTATACCTTGAGAAGAATATATTTCAAAACCAAGTCTCCTATGTAGACCACCTTCTCCTATAAAGGATAAACTTCTTACACAAGAGTTGTAGTCCATGAAAACTATGCTTACCATAATTCAGGAAATTAATGTAGGCCACAACAAGAAATATCAATACGAGGAGTTATGCCCCTATCATTTCGATAGGGTACATGTTGCTATTACCATTTCCAAAAAAATTTTGACTACCCAAAATTTTAAAAATACAAAGGAAAATATGATCCTCAGGATCATATCAAAGACTTTTACATGGCCTTACCAAGAGGTGGCCTATAGTCGACAACTACCTCCTACATGTATTTCCTAAAAGCTTAGGAGGACAAGTGCTAGAGTGGTTCATATGTTTACCAAATGGGTCTATATTCACATGGCCCACTATGAAAGAAAATTTTGTACGTCATTTCTAATTTAACATAGAGAACGACATCACCATGGGTGAACTTTGTAGCAAAAAACAAAGACCCAATGAAAACTTCATTGGCTTCTTGCAGCGATGGTGAGGTCTAGCAAGCCGCATCCCCTGTATAATTCCTAAAAAATAGTTAGTTAGTATATTTCATTCCAAATTTAAACCCAGATATTGTTTCACTTGCAAATGCATTGCGTCTCTAACTTTGAATAAGTTATTGAGAAGGGATCCAAGTCAAAAAGGCTTTAATAGAAAAAGGAATGATTAAACCATCTTCCAAGGATGAAAAAAATCAAAATTGATGGAGAAGAAAAAAATTCTTTAATAGAAAAAAAAATGTTGTGGGTGATGGCATCAAAGACTCTAAATGAGTATAAATGGTTCAAATAGCTCAAGTAGTACAAAATGGTCCTATCCTCAAATTAACGAAAGAACCTATTCAGGGTCTAAATTGAAAGGTGAGTGTTTACTCCCCTCACTGATTCATTGTCTACCATGTTTTGAGACAACTAGAGGAAGTAAAAATGGCACAATATCTAACCACAGTACCATACACAGATGATGTGACTAAACTAGGGTGGTAAAGGGATCATGATTTTTGTGATTTCTCATCGTGGAAAATGACACAAAACAGACACATGTTTAAATTTGAAACACTTCATTCAAGACCTCATTGAAGATGGAAAAATCGAAGTAGATTCCCCCGAATTAGGACAAAGAATAAATATCAAGATGGGAATATTCAAATAGCCCTTCCATAATCATAAGAAACAAGAAGTCAAATAATCTGGAGGTCAATCATCTGATAATTATAGGACTATGAACTATGTATACACCCAAGTTGATAATCCTTTTGATTCATTAATAGGTTGTATTCATTCATCCAATGAGAAATTCAATATCATTAGGATCATTAGTAATGATTTCACCATCAAAAAATGACGTGTATGTGTAGAAATACCAGAGGACCCTTTGAAAGTTGTTCCCTTATCTCGACCTCAGGAGAAACGATACGATTTAATATATCAAGTTGATAAAACTCCTGTTAATATTTCAATATTAGATTTTCTCAAGATATCAAATGTTCATAAAGACATTCTTTATAAATCCCTTCAAGGGTTAGGAGTGTCCACATAAGTTGATCCTTTACACCTCCAAGAAATGGTTGCACATCTTGAGCTTGATGACTCCATCTTCTTTGACCAGTGCGAAATCCCACGATAATAATCTTACCCATAACCTTCCGCTATACATTGAGGTATTTCTTACTCGTAGGAATATTAAGAGAGTGCTTTTGGATAATGGTATGGATTGAATATTTTCACCTTGAAGTTAGTTAGAAAGTTGGGATACAAAGACACAGAGTTGGATTCTCATGTAATAACCATTACAACATATGAAAATGAGGAATGAGAGTCTTCTCGCACTATAGTGATACATGTGGAAGTAGGGCTAATAAAACATGATACAAAATATGTTCTTGAGCTAGATCTTAAATACAACATGCTTCTAGGTTGACCATGGATCCATGCCATGCAAGCAGTTCCCTCTACGTACAATCAATACATTAAAATGTATAATGGATGGAACCCATTTACTATTCATGGATATCCTGAACCATTTGCACATTGTAGAGCACTACATAGCTTCTACTATATCAACATATGACTGTCCTTCAATGGACATTGTTGTCCCATTGAAAACATAATTTTTCAAAGCTAGATCTAACCCTAACATGTTGCAAGTTGTGGATAAAGACCCTTTTTTATCATTGAATCCCATTTCTTCATGGGAAATGAAAGTGGGATCTTATGGTACAATAGAATATTTGAATCTTCAACATTCCCTCTTAGTATTTGACCTATCACTCTCACCTAAGATACATGGTAGACTCAAACTTCCAATTTACAAGAACATGGGCTAGCTGCTCTAGTCCCTTTGAGAGGTTTGATCCTTGTGGTCTTATATCAGATGAGAATATACTAAGTGAACCTCCAAATTGAATACTAGAAGGAATGAAAGCTTCATGTAACAAAGCTCCACAGGTATGCCAAATCACATAGAATGATGCATATATTGGGGTATCAGGTATTTGGGTGTGGACCATATGTATAAGGTAGAATGGAACCTTTGGACAATCCCCTCTAGGAAATATAACAAACATGGCCTTGGTGTGAAGATCCATAATCTTGTACCCTCTAAAATTTATGATACTTCCTTGGATATTGAAAATGATTCGCTTCATTTAGATAGTGACGTAGATTCCCATTGTATTATCTACAAATATCTTGCCTCTACTAACATGTTCCCAAATTCCGCTATTTTTACCCTATCTCAGTAAAATCCCCAAACCGAGCTCTCAAATCACCCTTTTGTATCCCAACTCTTGTTGATTGGAACCAACAACTTCATATGCTAATTGATTTCTTCAAAAACAAAGAAGGCATAACAGAATTCATGGGTATCATAGATGACATTCCAAGAAGTGATCACAAGAAATTTTTCTTCATTAAATTATATTTATGTCCATATTTTGGGGAAGAGGTGGAAATGTGTGGTCACCAAAATAATAAAATAACAAGAAAAGACAAAAGTACCATAAAAAAACCTTACAGAAAGAAAGAGCTCAAATCCCATAGTGAAAAACTCTTTGAAGCACTTGTGGATAAATAAAAGGAAGAGCCAATGGAGCTGATAGTCAACCCACGCAAAGATACAACTCAATTTGATCCACCTGTTGAAGTGGATTCTACTCTTCTTCTTGATCCTAACCTACATGGAAGATACATCCAAAATGTTGGTTGAAGAGACTATTGATGTAAATATTGGGTCAGAGGAGGATCCCAAAATGTTAAAACCAGTGCTCTTTACTCTCAACACAAAAATAAAAGACATTTGTTGGAGTAGATAAAGGAATTCATAAACATATTCGCATGGTATTACATAGATATGCCAAGTTTGGACCCAACCCTAGTTTTGCATAGCATTATGGTGCACCCAAATGCGACAACCTGTTAAACAAAAGTTAAGGACGATGTATCCACATGTTGTACTATTAGTAAAAGAAGAAATAGAAAAGATACTCAGTAGTAGATTTCATCATATCAATAGATTACTCTAAATGGATATCAAATATTGTGCCTGCCCAAAATAATCCAGTAGGAATTCATATTTGCACGAATTTCAGGGACATCAAAAAAGGGTTTCCTATAGACGAATTCCCTTTAAGTAATATCAAAATTATTTTTTATTAAACTTGTTAAGTATAAGATGTTGTCCCTTATGAAAGTCTTTTTAGGATATACTCAGATTAAGACTGCAGAGAGAAGATCAACATAAGACTACATTCACAAGCCCATGGGGAATGTTTTGTTACCAAGTGATGTCCTTTGGTCTAAAAAATGCAGGAGCCACTTAGCAGAGATCCATGACTGTTATATTCCATGACTTGATGAATGACATCATGGGAGACTATGTGGATGATATTTGGGCCAAATCCAAAACCAGAGAAAAACACCCATAAGTATTACGATGTATCTTTCAACGCCTCAGAGACTAAAAGATTCGTTTGAACCCTAAAAAGTGTGTTCTTTGGCATATTATTTAGAAAAATCTTGGGTTTCATCATTTACATGAGAGGGATCAAGGTAGATCCCATTAAGGTTGCACACATATCACTTCAAATTTTCCACCCAATAATCTAAAACAACTACGTATTTTACAAGGAAAAATCCAAGAAATCCATCGATTTATATAAAATCTAGCAAATAAGTGTCATCCCTTTACACATATTTTGAAGAAAGATGTGGCTTTCAACTGGGGTCTTGAATACCTGAAATATTTTTAAATACTCAAGAAATATCTAACCCATCCCCCACTTCTCATGCCACCTACCCTAGATGAACCTCTCCTATTATAAATCTCAACTACCCAATATGTTATTGGTGAACTACTTTCCCAATACGACATAAACCACAAAGAATGAGTTGTGTATTACTTGATCTAAACCTTAATTACCTATGAGTTGAACTACCCTCAAATACAAAAGGCATACCTAGTAGTGGTATTTACTTTCCATATGCTACACCACTATCTACTTAAAAACTAAACTAAACTTATTTCCAAAGTTGACCCTCTCAAATACCTTTTATCAAAACCCCACACTTACAGGACAGGATTGATAATTGGATCATCCTCCTAAGTGAATTTTACATTGATTTTGTTAACCAAAATTCACTTACAAGGACAAGTTCTTTCAGATCAACTTGGCTGAAGCTCCCATATAAGGGGATGGAACCATTATGTCTAGATCTGTCACATGCATCTACATTGTACATTGAAGAATCAAGCATATGGAAGATGCATTTTCATGGGTAATTCAACTATCATGGTGCAGGAACTGACATGGTGCTCATCACTCCAACAGGTGATTTTATTCCACATGCATTTTGAATAGGATTCTTATGTATAAAAAACATATCTGAATATGAGGCACTCATTACAAGTTTGAAAATTTTCATTCAATGGGATATCAGAAAACTCAAGGTCATGGGTGATTCACAACTTATCATCAAACAATTCACTGATGAGTACAAATTTAAAGATGAGAATCTCATCCCATATAAAAATGATGATTGAATACATTAAAGGAGTACTTTGTTTGGGTAACCTTTGAAAAATTTCATAGGTACAGAGAAAGTTGAGTTGATGTTATGGCTACGATTAGGGCACTAACTACTTAAAATGTCTCCTTAGATTAAGAAAATGTCATTTTTTCATTGAACATCTACGCATGAACCCAAATATGATCATGTGTCACAATCGTGTCTGGTGTGTGAAGTCATTGGTGATCTTTCACCCTGGTATGATTTCATCTACACCTACCTCAAAGACAACACTTTCCTTCCAGATATTACCCATACTAACAAGAAATCCCTCATTCACTGAATATCTCATTATACCCATTTTCTAGGAACTCTCTACTGTAGAGGATACAGATGGGAATTTACTACGTTGTCTTAATATAGCTGAATCGGTCCTGACAATCAAGGAAGCACATGAAGGAGTCTGCGGAGCACATACAAGTGGGATGATACTAGCTAAAAACCTACTGAGAATGGGTTACTATTGGCCTATAATGGAAGAATATTGTTGTCAACATGTTAAGAAGTGCGAACTATGCCAGAATTATGGAAACCTAATCCATGCACCAGTCAAAAAATATAAAGTTCAATAACAACTCCATAGGCCATTCTAAAATGGGGGTTATGATCTCATAAGGAATCTCACTCCTATATTCTCAGATGGTCATACCCACATCATTACTACCATTGAATACTTTACCAAATGGGTAGAGGTAGTTCCTCTCACATATATCATGGGTGTACAAATATCCAAATTCATCATGAATCACCTCATATTCCATTACGGACATTCCATCCGCCATTGTTACAGACAACGGTAAGTATTTCAAGAATAAGGTAGTAAAATCCTTGTGTCAATAACTTCCACATCCATTAAAGTGGTCTACCCCCTATTACCCTCAAGGTAATAGATAGGAAAAATCCACTAATAAAACCCTTGTTTGACATCATGGAGAAAATGGTAAGTAAAATAGGTTGTAATTGGCACTTACAAATCCATCCCGCTCTCTAGGCCTATAAAAATTCCATTCACACTCCTACTGATGCCACCCCTTACTCACTAGTCTATGGCACTAAGGCCATTTTTCCTTTAGAAATTGAGTTTCCTTCCCTGAGAATATCCCTCAAGATATTATCTATACAAAGATGAAGACTATAGATTTAGATCTCTTGATAGAATTAGAGTTACTTGAAATTTTATCAGATGAAGAAAAAAGAAATCAATGAGAGCCCTCAATCACTTGAAAGGAAAAATTGAGGCTTTTATTAGAATTGGGTCTCAAGAGGATACAAAAAAAAGGAACCAATGACATCATACCTCATTAAATTTGAGGTAGGTGATCCCATTGTAAACCACACAATGAATGAGAACTCAGAAAAATAGTATGTTAAAGATAGGGACTTTCAAGGAAATTTCTGCACCTTTTTTAGAACTAGTTAGGACCTTTTGTGGAATTCTGCCTCTGTATATATGGATCAAGGTGGCATCCACGCTTATTTTCCTTTACAGATGGTTAGAAAAATTTCAAAAACACAAACATTCAAAATATTTGAAATCTTCTAAACATTGAAAAAAAGTTCCTTAAGAGGATGAAGTTACAAAAACAACATAACATTGTCTCAAGAAAACCCCGAAAAAAATGTCAACAATATCCTTGAAAAAATTATCTTGAGATGACATCAAAAACATTAGAAAACTGAATCAAAACCGTCCCACAAAAACAACGTAGTGATTTCCTTACTTTTAGTTATCAGTTTATAGAGTTTTGATTACATTTCCTTATTGCTAAGTTGTGTCATATTTAAATTAATCTCATTTTATTAATTTTAGTATTACTTAACTATTTTAGTTAGTTCATTTTTATCTTGCATATTGCCTTGATTCATATTTGTCCATTTTCATTATATTTTGATTGCTTCGCATTTTTTTATTTGTGAGTAAAATGAAATTCAATTGCTTACTTTAGTTGAGTATTACTTAACTGTGGCATTGTATTCCATTTTTGCATACTTGTTCATACTAGTGTTGTATTAGTTAGATTTGTTGGAATTACATAGTATTATGTAAACTTTAGATTCAATTCATTGCTTAATTTAAACAATTGGAAATGCATCTACATTGGATTCATTTTATCTCACAAACTTGTAAATAACATTGTGTTGTGTTAATAAGATTTGATTAGGTTGTGTTGTAAATTATATTGTACAAATTTATCATCATCTAATGATATATCAAATAATTTAGCATATATCATCACATATAACATCATATATACATCATATATAAAAAATAGCTAATTTTTTACATGAAGAATGTATATTAAGCTAATCATCATATACTTTATCATCAATGGGGAAAGAGGGGTTGTGCATAATCTTAAGTTTATATTACCCCCACACCAATAACATAAATATCATCCCATGACTAATCCAAGGCATCTCATGTCCTAAAAAAATGATACTATTTAATTTTTGGTATTATCATAAAATCAAAATCATGTGATACTTATTTGGATAAACATCATCATATAAGGATATGGCATCATGAGATTCATTTTTCTAACGCCTACATCCAAATGCTAAATAAAGGATATTAAATGCAAAATTTGATAAGAAGAGTTCAGACACTCACAAATGGAGGGTTCTCCTCCCATGCTATACTCACGAATAGTGTCATCTCGCCTAGTGCACCTCTGAACTCTATGTCATCTCTCTCTTACCTCTCAAATCACTCGTGGTAAAAAATCAGCAGAGATCTGGTGACAAATGAAATCACCGCGATGGTTTACCCCCTGGAGGGGTATATTAACCTATTTTAACCCGTCACCAGTAATGCCCCCAAGAGCATATTCTAACCGTCATAATCATTCTAAAACTTTCTTCTACCCGTCGTGATAATTATTTTTATTAAATAATTATTTTTAATCAATTTTTCACTATGCAGGGGCATTATTTGCCACCTAACGCTTGTTTCTTCTTCCTGTGGGGAATTTTTATTGTTTGGTAGGTGATATTTTGATTCTCCCTTCTTCTATTAACCTTGCCGTAATATTTAGTTTTTATTAAATAATTATTTTTGACTCATTTTCCTTCTCACTGGGGCATCCTTTTTGCTACCCGACGCCTGTTTCATCACCCTGGAGCATTTTCGTGTGCTTTTAGGTAAATCCTTCACTTTCTAAATTCTTCTGACCGATAAAAAAAATCTAAAAATTACAAAAATCATAATCTTCGTAAACATTATAATTTTTTTCAAAAAAACAAAACATCATAAAAATTCAAAAATAGACAAAATTTGGTAAATAGCTCATACACAGCTGAAATTTATGTCACACGAATGGTATTCATCTCATATCTTGCCTATGTTTCACATGTTTTTGAAAAAATGACTCGTGATCATTTGGATCTACAATCATTTACAAAAGCTAAAAAATGCATGCTTCATCTATACTCTAGGGCAACAATGAGTTTCCTGATACTATTTCGTAGCGCACACAACTTTTTCATTGGACCCCTGTGTCCACCATTTTTCCCCTTGCATACATATTTTATTGGAGTACCATCTTTTAACCCATGTCATTTATAAAAAACATTTGGGAACTACAACTAGATAACAAAAGCATTTGTCAACTATCTTGATTGTTGTTAGTTTGAGTATGTGTGTTTGTACTTGTTTCCCTGTTAGATAAGCTTGTTTTCTTCTCGTATTGCATTACATTCAATATGTTATATGGAATTGGTATTTTTAGCAATGGGCGTTTGTTTGTATTATGAATTTTCATGTCATTCTACACTTAAGTCATATGGTTACATTTTTAATAAAGACCGATGATATATATATTCGAAGAAATATGATGAAAAATACAGTTGTTTACATTAGCTAGATGCAAGCTATTTCTATTCTCTTCATATTAATGTTCCCTTCTATATCCCCTTTCTTTCTACATCGCACACCTCTCTCAAATTCAATACCAAATATTTCGTATATCACCGTCAAAATGAGAAACTCCCTAATCTACTCAATTATTTAGTATGACATGGAAGATGAGAAAAACAAATAACAACTAGATAATTAAGTATCTTGCTCTTCAACCGCTCGCTCTTTCAACATTTCTAACAATATATGTTAACAAAAGTAAGTCTTGCGCTCAACAACATTGCTCACATTTCTCCCCCCCCTCAATCATCTATCTATCCCCTTCATCTTTTTGATTTTCGATCACCTTCTTTCATCACCCCATCAACACTCGAGGGGGCATCCTTCATTCACCTAATTTTTCTTCTACCCCTTCAAAATTTTTGTTTCTAAATTGTCTACTATCTTTAGAGTGACGTTGCTTACATCACCCTAAAGAGGGGAAATTGTAGACACCTAAATTTCGATCAAATCAATATTATTCTAACATTGCACTGACTATCTTTATCTCCTTTCACTTTGTTTCAAATAACAACACTTCGTTATCTAACTATGATTCCAACTCACTCAGGATGCCATTTTACAACAAATTGATGGATGATATTTCTCTTAATCAGCTAGTTTCATGCTGATTGAGTCTTCTATCTCATATTTAACTAATGAACCTTATCATTGGCTATCTCCCACTTTTAATGCACTCTGAAATATAATTCAAATTCCTCTAGGAACTCTTAGAAGGCTTCCTAATCTTGTTTAGAGTGCCTAATTAATCTTAAGAGGTTAATTAACTTCTAACCTAGTTAAAAAGGTACTTTGAGTTCCAAAAGATCTATTTTGGCTTATTCATTTGTTCTACATGCACTAGATTTTCACATTTATTACAAACCAAATTCTATAAATAGAGGGGTCACCCCTCCCCTTTAACCTTACACCTTATTATCTTATTGACATCTTGATTTTGATATCATATCATATCTTAACATAGATTAAGAGCTCATTTGCACTAACCAAGCCCTCCACCATTGAAATAACTTCATATTACATCTTTCCTCCATATTAGATTAGTAAGAGTTATCTAAGAATGATCTAATAAATCATCTAAGAGAGATCTCTTCATATTTTGGAGAAAAAAACAAATCAACTTTGATTTCTTAGAGTCTAATTAGGTTCATTTTTATTGAGATTTCTAAAGAGTAGAGTAAACAAAATATGTTGCGTGTTTGATTCATAATGCATGCTTTTGAAGTTTATTTGCTTACCTCTTATCATGATGGTTATTGAGTAATTTGGTACAAAATTTAGGCTACTAGGTGCTAGTCTACTGTAAACTGAGAAACATGGATGAAATCTTGATAATCTTTATTAATATCAAATCAACCAAATTACATTAGTATGAGCTGCAATACTTATAGGTATTGTACAAATGAATACACACAAGAAAATAAGTTGCACAGGTGTAACAATATCCTTTATTACATAAGCTTCCAAAATATCATACGGGAAGCACAAATTAAATAATGAAACAATAATATTGTTAAAACAATATAAAAACACCCGTATGTAGAATAAAGACAATTAGATGGTTATGATTAAATATAACCATATAACCAATAAATAAATAAACCTATTAATATGCAATGCATAATTAATAAAGGTAAATAATAATTAACCTAACATTCCCCCCCTTAATTGTGCATTGTCTCAAGGGATGAGGAGAGGAACTCTCTGAACAACTCGAACTTGTCACATGCAAGTGACTTTGTGAAGATATCTAGCCATTGTTCAGCTGTTGGAAAAAATTGAAGTTGTATGTTGTGCTTCAACACATGCTCACATATGAAATGAACCTGTACCTTAGTGTGCTTTTTTCTTTCATGAAAAACTGGATTGCGAACAAGTTTGAGAACACCTTCATTGTCAACATACATGGTGGTCGGTTTGTCCTGTGGTATTCCAAGTCCTTCGAGTATGCGACGTAGCCAAATCACTTCACAGACAACTTCTCCTGCAGAATGATACTCGAATTCTTTGGAAGAATGAGAAACAAAGTGTTGTTTCTTGCTTCCCCATGATATTGGTCTAGATCCCATAAAGAACACAAATCCTGAAGTGGATTTTCTGTCATCAATGTTTCCTGCATGATCTGAATCCAAATATCTTGACAAGAAGAAGTTGTCATTCTTCTTGTATTCTAGACCAAGATCCACTGATCCTTTGAGATATCTCAAAATGTGCCTTGCTTCCTTCCAATGACAAAATTTGGGTTCCTACATGAACCTGGATAGATAGCTTACTACAAAGCTGATATCTGGTCTAGTGTAGGTCAGGTAAATGAGACTCCCAATCAACTGCCGATAGAGAGTGGCACTTACCTCAGGAGATGGATCTGAATGAGATAACTGACAATCTATTCTCCATAGGTGTAGCAATTGGTGTGCAATCCATCATCCTAAATTTCTTGAGCATTGTCTTGGTATATTTCATCTGAGAAACAAATATGTGATTCTCTTTCTGCCATACTTCTAATCCAAGATAATAGTGCATTAGCTCGAGATTGGTCATGTCGAACGATCGATTAAGATCTTTCTTCATTGCATCGATCATCCTCACTGAACTTCCAGTGATGACTAGATCATCGACATAGAAAATGAAAATCACAATCTCCCCCCTTGATTTTTGAGGTAAAGATTGGGATCGTATGGATTTCTAAAAAATCCATGTTGTACGAGATGCTCATCAATTTTGATGTACCATGCTTGGGGTGCTTGTTTGAGGCCATACAGAGATTTCCTAAGTCTACATACCTTTGATTCTTGACCAGGTACTACATATCCCTCAGGTTGAGTCATGTAGACTTCTTCTTGTAAATCTCTATTCAGGAAGGCACTTTTTACATCCATCTGATGGACTTTCCAACCAAACTATGCAGCTAGAGAAAAGATCATCCTGATCATCTTGATCTTAGCTGTGGGAGAAAATGTCTCCTCATAGTCAATGCCTTCTTTTTGTGCATACCCCTTTGCTACTAGTCTCACTTTGTACTTGTCCACAGTCCCATCTGCTTTGTACTTCATTTTGAATATCCATATGCATCCAATGGGTTTCTTCCCTGGTGGAAGATCAACAAGCTGCCAAGTGTTACTTTTCATTACTGACTGATATTCAAAGTCCATGGCATATTTCCAAACTTTTGACTGTAGGGCTTCCTGGACTGTAGAGGGCTCATCAGACTCAATAACTCTACTCATCAAAGTAAAGATAACTTCTTCTCTTGCTTTACTATGAGTCCGTGGTCCAGGGGTGGATGTATCCGGTGGAGCATCCATTCTTGCATCTCGTAATGTGCTAGTACACCACTTGGGCATACACTGAACTATTCACATGGGTTGTGGTTCTATCAGATCAACACCATCATCCCCATCATCACTTTCATCATTTGTGGGAACATCAGCTTTAGTTTTTACAACGGGTGAAGAATCTACATCAGGTGAGTCTGGAGGAGGAGACTCTGCTTCCTTCTTCTCAAAAAACTCAACATCTCTACCGGTGTAGACTTTTCTGGTCTTTGGATCCATCAATCTGTACCCAAGAGTATCTTCACTATACCCAATGAAGATGAGTTTCTGTGACTTCATGTCCAATTTATTTCTATTTTTCTTGGGTATGTGCATACTTGCTTTGCACCCAAATACTCTAAGGTGTGCAATAGATGGTTTCCACTTTGACCATGCTTCTTGTGGTGTTACTCTATCAAGAGCAACTGTGGGCACTCTGTTCAACAAATACACTGTTGTCTTTGTTGCTTCTACCCAAAATGTCTTTGCAAGTCTAGAGTCATCGATCATGCATCACACCATTTCCATGATAGTACGATTTATTCTCTCAACAACACCATTCTATTGCTGTGTGTGTGTGGAGGAGGCATTTTTCAACGAATCCCATGAGCTTGTAGGTAGTATTTGAACTCATTACTGGTGAATTCCCCCCCTCGATCTGAGTGGAGAGTTTTGATGTGATGACTAGTTTCATTCTCAACTATTACTTTGAACTTCTTGAAGGTTTCAAAAGCTTCACTTTTCTTGTGAAGACAAAAAATCCACATTTTTCTTGAATAGTCGTCAACACATAGCATGAAGTACTGAAATCCAGAATGACTTGGTTACATCAGACCGTAAAGATTGGTATGAACCAGATCAAGCTTACCATGAGCTTGATATGTACTCTTTTGGAATGAAGCTCTGTGTTGTTTTCCTGCTAGGTAGTGAGGAAACTTGTTTGTATCCTTCTGAAGAGATGGTAGCCCATGTACCATATTACCGATAACAAAGTGTCTCAAGATACTTGAAACTAACATGAAAAAGTCTCTAATGCCACAACTATGCTGAGGTAGAGTTCTTAGCCACAAGTGCCTGATCATCTCTGTGGAAAAAATCAAGCTGGAACATGCACCCCACATTGGAGGCTTTTGCAACTATTTTCGAGCCTCGTGATTTGTCTCGAATCAAACACATTTTCTTTCCAGAATGACTATCAAAGTCAATTTTTAAGTTGTGATCTAGGAGTTGACTGACTGAAAGAAGATTCTTTGTCAACCCAGGGAAATATAAGACATTTTATAGTCTGTAGTTGCGTGAACCAAGGGGTAGAGAAATGTTCCCAATCCCCTGAACTGTATATGAAGAATCATCTCCCAAAAAAACATGGTTTTTTGAAGGTGTGTCCCTCATTGAAGTAAACCAGTCTCTGTGGCTGGTCATATGTCGAGTGGCTCCCGAATCAACATACCAGACATCACTAGATGATGTGGAGGGTTCACTTGATAGAGAAATGTATAAGAAGTCTTCATTATCTAAATGTTCTTCTTGCTCAACAATATTTCCTTGCTGATGGGGTCTTCTTTTCTAGTTCCCCTTTTTATACCCTTGATTGTAGTTTGTATGTCCCTTGTGAGATTGTTGGTGTTGAGGTCAAGAGTTTCTTGATGAACCTTTCTTATAAGTGTTATACCAACAATATTTCAATTCATGTCCTCTTTTATAGATTGGACATTGCTTCTTCTGTTGTTTGTCCCCTTGATGTTGATACTGATTCTGATGTTGGGAATTTTGATAGGAATTAGGTTTTCCTTTACCTTTTCCTTTCCATTTTTGATGTGAAGAAAGTTCCTACTCCTCTTCATCATCCTTGTTATGCATGGATTCCTCTTGTTGTAGTAGGTTTACTAGCTTGTCAAAACTAAATGTTGTATCTGACACGTTTAGTGTTGTTACAAAAATGTGGTAAGAAGAGGGGAGTACTCTTAGAACAATGGGAATGAGAGCATCATCTGTGACTGCTTCTCCTAGGGCTAGAAGTGAAGCCCTCAACTCTATAACTCTTCTTAAGAAAGCTTCAATTTTCTCATTTTGTTTGAACTTCAGTGTATGTAACTGACTCTGCAAATTTAGTATGACATTCTTTTTTTTGGCCTCATATACTGTGCTCAATTTATCCCACACTTCTTTGGTTGTTTTGGCATCTTGAATGTGGGGTTACACATCATCAGACACTCCAAACAAGATGATGAGTTTGGCCTTTTGATTTGCTTTATCAAACTATCATTGTTGTGTTGTATCAGTTGTTGATCTGGTCAGAGTACCAGTCACAATAGGCTAGATCTCTTCAAACTCAAGTTGTGTCTTGATTTTTGTCTTCCAGGTAGCATAGTTGTTTCCTTTGAGTAGTTGTGAATCTGGAAGAAAAAAATTGGGGGCATTGGTGCCCATTTTGCAGAAATCACTGACAGGGTTTGGCTCTTATCACTCCAGGTATAAGGTCTCCCAATCTATATAATGTCATCTAATATACCAAACCTTTCTATATACGCGCCCTTCTGATATACCTGATAGTACATGGAAGAAGCTCTCCCTTTCTATATACCCGGCGGTACGTGAAAGAGGTGTTAACATACATGAAATAATTCAATACATGGTACCAAGATTGTACTGAAAGGGGTCTATGTAATTATTGACACCAACTCAAAGAAATATCCTCATACACATGTATAACTTCTCTATATACTTGGATAATTTCTCAGTCTGGATTTATGTCGTGCAATCATTCACAGATGGATGGGATGGCTCATAGTGTGTGCACTGTGACCTTATTACTCCCCATTGATTTAAAGGGTCGATGCCTAGATGATGTTGTTGCAGATATATTAGGCATTAAGTGTCAGTAGTAGTCGTGATGGATTTACCCATAAGTAAGACTTCCTAGAGGCACTGTATATACCGAATGCTGCGAATGAGATCTAGGATCTCGTGAGTGTTTTAGAACCAATTTTCACTATTTTTGATTACAATATTTCTACCAGTTTATGAGCAAGTTACAATAGTTTGTGGTTGACTATGGAAACCTGAAAATTAGTACAATATACTAAAGCATATGATTACATTCAAAAATTTTGAAAAAATTGAATGGCAGACAACTTTTTTTTGTTTTATGGGCCCTGGTGGCCTTCGGAGCCCAATACAACCCAAAATGCAAAGAATTGCAAAAAAATAGTTGCAAATGCATTTTTTAGCTATCCTCCCTTTGGAAAATGTTGCTTAGAATAAAAAAATAGGCCTGATAGGAGAAAACATTTTTTTGCCCTAAAATAGGGTTTTTCTCGCTAAAATTTTAGAGGTGAGTTTAGTTGTAACTAGCTTTTTAGAGGTGGTTTTTCCACCAAATTCTCCTCCAATTTTGGTAGTTTTCAAAATTTACCTTACACACCCAAGTGGGGTTTCCCTCTAACTCACCTTGGCTCTATGAGCTCTTATGCTAAAAATCAAAGCATATATTTTTAATAATGAGAAATAACAACTCACCTTTTGAAAAAAGTGACATGGCTAGAGTTCCACGTGGCTTGCGTGTGGAGTTGGATTAGGTTTTCTACGTGAAGTAGATATGAGCCTATCTCCTTTCCTTTTCCTTTGATTATTTTTTATACTCCTTTGTATTATTTGATGTTTTTGTGTATTGTTTTTCAGGTGTCGCATTTGGAGATTGAAGTCCTTTATTGATGCCTCGACTACGTTTTTATTTGTTGATGCTTTGATGTTTGCTAACCACTACTTTCTTTGTGTTGCAGATCATAGGATGCTTTGGAGATGGTAGGGTAATGTGAAGAATGAAGGTTGTAGGTCATGGCTATGTAGGAGGTCCCGCGTAGGAGGTCGACAATGGCTTGGGCTTGTTGAGAAAGCCACCATTGGGAAATTGCCAAATAAAGCTCACCGTTCAACCCATAACAAATGCAACGTAACTCACTTCTATGGCTCTAGATTAGTCATTTTTCATTTTTTTGAGTGATATCCTCCAAATACAAACACATAATTCTTGATCCGACTCGGGTGTAGAGTACAAGATTCCAATGTATTGTGTGGTGCAACTCACCAATGAATGGCTCGACTACCTAAACAAACCAACTCAGTCTGTGATTGCAATGGCTTGATACAAAAACAACTATGTAGCTCGGTGTCATACAAGATGGTTCAACCAAATAGACCCATCTTGATCAAGGGAGATTGATGGACTCATATAGGATCAAGACATAAGCCCCTCTAAATCTGGTAGTCTGCTATTTTAGCAGATACTAAATGCTTCTCTAAATTAGAGAAAAAAACCCTAATGGGGAAAAATTAATAATAATAATATTTTTTATTTTTTTATACCTGTAACAAATTTTCCTGGTGCTGGGTGCACCAGTGTAAAAAAAATTTGCGTTCCAAACACCTAGAATGAACAGGAGGATGTGGGGAGGTAGGGATGGGGTTGAGAGGTTGCACAGGCTCTCAATTGATGTAAATGCTTCTCCAATCTGCTCTATCTTTGCTGCTCTCTCTTTCCACACCTTCTCTACCTCACAGGTTTAGATTCTCGCTCTGGTACCAAATATAAATTGAGAAACAAGGGTGGGAGCTTGATCATATTTATTAATACCAAATCAACCAAATTACATTGGTATGAGCTGTAATACTGATAGGTATTGTACAACTGAATACTCACAAGAAAATAAGTTGCACATGTGCAACAATATCCTTGATTACATAAGCTTCCAAAATATCATACGGGAAGCACAAATGAATAATGACAATAATATTGTTAAAACAATATAACAACACTCGTATGTAGAGTAAAGACAATTAGATGGTTATGAAGTAATATAACCATATAACCAATAAATAAATAAAGTTATTGATATGCAATGCATAATTAATAAAGGTAAATAATAATTAACCTAACATCTATGTCTCATAGTTTTCCAAGTTTTTCCTTAACATGGTATAAATTAAAGTTATAGAACTGTGGCACTGACATGTTACAAAAGGAAACAATCTTTGGTAAAGATTTCATTTTCTTTTATGATAACAAACCTCCTCTTAGGTTCACTGTGTAAATCCTGTTAGGGTTTTGAAGAAGTTACTCATAACTAACACTCTATAGAAAATTAATCTCTCAAGATTGGTACTGAACATCTTGAAGGGTTAACAAAGAAGGTTTTTGAAGTTTAAGACCAAAAAGGGTTTTTCTATTCCTGGATTTTATGACAGTTGTGACTATGAACCTGTAGGTAAGCTTGGAGGCATAATTAGAATCTAGATCTTGTGATTTTGAAGCATTTGATTCAAAGGAAGCCATTGTAAAACCTTGCACATAGACATACCTTCCAAATGAGTATTTAAAAATACCAATATATTTTTTGATTAATTAATATAAAAAAATTTATACCAAACTTTGGGCTTTGGGTAGGGCTAGTAGAGAAGACTATGCCTGGAAAGGAGACTGTGAAGAAAAAGACACTTCTTGTGAGAGTTGAGCCAAACCTTTTATTCCACGCCTAGAGGATAGAAAAGGGTGTTCAAAAATGATTTTATTTTACATGTGTGATTTTTAGATTTCCCTAACCAATAACTCACCATCAACCTTATTGTTAAGAAGCTTAAGGGATAATCTTGGAAAAAGGATATCAAAATAGCTAAATCTAGTGAATTCAATCAATTTGATGATGGTTTTGACATGATTAGATGCTATAGTATATGTTGTACATTTTTCATCAATAATTTTGTTATTTTGAAGACAAAAGTGTATGTTTGAAGGATTTCTTGCATTAAGAAAAAGTGATATTTTACAGGTTTGAGGGCAATTTTGATATGTCTAATCATTCTAACATATTTGAGTGAGTGAATGTGTTATATGCTCTGCATCAGACCCTACCATCATGTGGTAATTAGTGTGGATTTAATTTATTTAATTACACTATAGTTTACCACATATTATTTTTGTGCCCTCTTATGTTGACACATGGAAGGTGAGAATCTCATTAAGTTATCATTTAAGGAGAGGTGCACATAGTATATATTCCAAGATGTGTGCATATTATCAAGCTTGGTGCATTCTACACACTTTCCTTCACATGCCAGCACATAGCTCCACGTTCCAAACCAAACATGCCACAATTGCTCCACATCAACACTATACATATCCTTAGCACTATCCATAGTGCCCAACATACATAACCAGTGCCACGTAATTTCCAACAAAAGTGGCTCACAAGCCAACTCCCATTTTCCATGTAATGCTTTTTAAAAAACTAACTCCTCCCCCATGCATTCAATGTGGGATATAGTTTCTAAGCATAGAAAGTTGATGATATATGGAAAATTTAAGGGGATTTGAACCCATGACTTGTGCTAAAATAATAGGCACCCTTACCAATCCACCTAACACTTGCAAATAATATAAAAGGATGGACGTGGTATTTGTAAGATTCACATTTTTTTGATTGTGTAATATTTTGTAAAGGGGATATTTTTAAATAATGACAATTTAAGCCATCATAACCATGTTTTCAAAACTCAAAGTGAATTAGATATTTGTCAATAATTCAGAGACGCTCTATATGATATATTTATTTTCCCGTTTTGGTATAGATTTGACTTCTTTGTAAGAATTTTAAGTGATGTTTTGACATAGAATACTGGGAAACTGATCATGCACTTGCTACCAAAAGTTGGGATGAGATTTCTGGGTATAATCAAAGTCTTCTAGAGGTCTGTGGGCATATTTTTATAGGTATTTTGATTTACTATTGAGTTATAAGTTTTTAGTTGTACATATAAATTGTTTTAAATGGATTAGATTGTGTAAAGGAAATCTTAGAGACGTAGCCAATTGGTGAACTCCGTAAATAACTTGGTGTCTTTATTTTTCCTAATTTTATGCAATATTATTCCATTTAATTACATCGTTTAATCAGATTATGATATTTATAATTACAATTATTGAATTATGGGAAAAATGAAAAGAGTTGATTTGATCACTTTTTAAGTGAATAATAGAGAAGTATGGATTTGTTATCATTCTAAATCAATTTGTATATCAATTTTAAACACATTAAGATCATTTTTTTAAAATCCATGTTGAATGGTATTAAACAATTTAATTCATTTGCAACATTTACGGATCATATTCTGAGTATCCTATTTTAAACTATTTAATAGTAGGGGTCTACTACAGTTTATGGATCAAGTTTTAGTATCAGATTTGATTGATTTGACATATTATTGATTCCATTATTAGGTATTTGGTTCAGTTGTGATTAGATAGGTACATGTGTACTATGGGAAAGTTGTCAAAATAAGATAATATCGATGAGATTGAGGCATAAAACTACCAGATCCATGAAGACAATGTTCTCCTGAGATCGATGTACTATTCTTTGGAAGATGAATGTGAAAAATCTAAAGCTGAATTGAATTCCAAGGTTGAGCTCTTGACAAGGTTACAAAATGGTGGTGACACGAAGGGGGAAATTAATTCCATTTGGAAATCAAGACCTTCCTCTCCCACAAGTGCATGGAGTAACTTTGAGATAATCATTGTAATTATATCACCAATTATTGAATCTTCTCATTTCAAATTTGTTGAAAATTGTTTTTGTAAATTTGAGCAACACAATAGATGGATTAGTTCAAAGTTACTTTTTAAAATGAGTTTTTAATGGAAAAATCCTTGGAAAATAAGGCCAAGGTATTGCTAACCCCATTTAGGTAGAGGATAGGCCTCGCCATGTAGGTTTGAGATTCAATTTTAGTGGTCAGAATGAAATAGGTGAATGTTCTAGGAAAGTTAAGACTGCAAGGGAGAAACCTCCACCATAGCCCACAAAAGGTAAAAATAGTAATGGAAATAATTCTAAAAGCTTTGATTATAAATAATGTAAATATTTGCATGTTACTTTGATTATGGATTAGATACATAGAATTTGTGGTACATTTATCAATGTAGTTTTTTTGGATTGTCTAATCACTTTGTAGCTAAGTGTTAGAAAATGAAAGCATTGTTGGGTAAGATTTTGAAAGATGACTCTCATATATACAATTTTTATAATGAAAGTTTAGGTAAGTATCCTAAAATATTAGACAATCGATATGGTGTCCATTGTAACATGAAAGGTGATGAGGTTGAAAAGTGTTGGTAGCTTCATCCGAAACAACAATGGATTTTTTTTAGGAAAGAAATCGTTTTAAAACCAATGATTTTTGATCTAACCCATGAGGATACTTATGTATTTGTTGAGGAAGTTAAACCACATAAAAAGGAGAATATGATAAAGTGGGTTGGTAAATTGTTCCTTAATTTTATGTTCGCATAATTACGATTGATAGATAGCTCGCAATTTTTTCAAAGTAATTTTGTGGGATTCCATTGTATGTTGAAAGGAAATTTTCCCTGTATTCATTTTCATCTTTGAATCTGAATTTTAGAGTCACCTGTAGGGAAGAACTGAGTGATAATTTTATCATACTCAAGATTTAATCTCACTTTCATGGTTGACAAATTCTATTTTGATTTTGACAGCAGAGTACGTATGTTCAATGGGCATATTAAGAATGTCTAATTTTGGATTTATATTTTCAGAGTATCTATTGTCACTTTTTATTGTGCAAAATTATGGATGCTTATAAGACCCATTATGGTCACCATTTGTAAGTATCTTAGTAATACAAAAAAGTGTTACACATGATTTTAAGTCCATTATTTATGGGAATTTATTTGTAACTATTATATGTGGTTACAATTAGAGTATATTTCTATTATACTAACAATTTAGTTTGTAAGTTACACCAGGGGATATTTTGTAGCATTAACAGTTTCACCATTTTAGAATGTGACACTTGTGTAGGAAGTTTGATTCTATCCCCAAATTTTATGTTGGATAGATATTTTGATCTTCACTTGTAGTTTCAGGGATTAGTCTAATTTTCAACTCTTTATATCCATTTTATAGTTTGATTTTTGAACCATTTTCATGATATTTTGCAGTGATAGTTTTTCGTGAATGACAGTTTCATAGTGGTTAGTAGAGACTTGCCTATTGTTGGAATTTGGTGATCTATTTCATATTGATTAATTGTAGTTCTTTGCATTTCACATGATCCATGAACACTCACCTATGTTTGGCATTTGAGTCATCATTTCATAATGATTCATTTCCGTGGTATTTTATAGAGTATATTGGTAGCTTTGTAGGGTCATAGGACAATGTCTATTATTGGCATTTGGTGATCATTTTATACTAATATAATTTTGTAGTTATATTATTGGCTAATTCACATGGGTTCAAATAGACATTGCCTCTTTGGAAGGAACTTTTTGTCTATTACACTAATTCATTTTCTATGATATTTTTTGGAATTTTGATATTCAGAAATCATAACCACTATGACATATTTGTAGTTTCTTTAATTTGGTATGATGGAAATATATGTCTAGAAGATTTAGTGGGTAACATTGCTTTTGGAGACCAAAAGCCTTCTTATTGGGGAGGTGTGATTTTGAGGCCATTTCAGGTACAAAATTTCCTTGGATCTCCCTAAAATAGTACCGTATGGAAGAGAATTCCAAGATACTTCTAAAACCTATTGGAACACATAAAATGGACATTGTATGATGAAGTTGTCTCAGGTCAAATTTTGGCTCAAAGTTGGTCAACAAGAAAGTGCAAATCATTTCTAGAACATATTTGTGTAATTCAAGGTTGGCCAAGGCAAAAAATGGACTCAGACGTGTTTTTTTACTCCTTTGGTTTTCGAAGGTTGATTTATAAAAGGTCATCTATGGAAACCATAGCTAATGGGATCTAATTTTGTGGCGGAGGGGGACCTTGCCGCTGTGTGGTAATTAGTGTGAATTTAATTTATTTAATTCAACTATACTTTACCACATATTATTTTTATGCCTTCTTGTGATGACATGTGGTATGTGAGAAGCTCATTAATTTGGTGTTGAAGGAAAGAAGGATATTTATAGAACCTAGGATACATAACTGGTGCCAATTAATTTCCAACAAAAGTGACTCACAAGCCAACTCCCATTTGTCATTTAATGCTTTTTAAACAACTAAATCATCTCCCACACATCCAATGTGGGATGTAGTTTCTACACATAACAAGTGGATGATGTATGGAGCATTTAAAGTGATTTGAACCATTGACCTACACCAAAATAATAGGTGCCCTTACCAATCCTCCCAACACTTGCAAACAATATAGAAGGAGGGATGTGATATTTGTAAGGGTCACATTTTTTACTGTGTACTATTTTGTAAAGGGGTAGTTTGTAAAGAAAGATAATTTAGGACATCAGAACGAGGTTTCAGAACTTAGAGTGAACTAGAGACTTGTTCAGAATTCAGAAAAGCTCCATATAATGTATTAATTTTCCCATTTTGGTATTCATTTGATGTATTTATAAGAATTCAAAGTGACACTTTGAATTAGAATGTTGGGAAACTGATAATACACTTGCTACCAGAAGTTGGGACGACATTACTGAGTATAATCAGTCTTTTAGCGGTCCGAGGGAAGATTTTGGTAGGTATAGGTGCCCTTACCAATCCTCCCAACACTTGCCAAAACAAAAAGAGCACAGAAACGGAAAAAACCAGCAAAGGAACAGCCAGGAAACAGCAACGAAACAACGAAGGAGCAGCAACTAAACAGAAAAAGTCAATTGGTTATGGTTTTCTCCACAGTCGCCTTCAAAGCGAGAAAGGCCGAGATGAGGCCAAGAGCTGAGATTTGCGCAGGATCATTCTTGTCTGCCTCTTTGAACACAATGTCTTTTTTAATGCCATGTATCCAGCCAGTTGGAGGGAGGTTTCTCAGATTGCATATATTTTTGATTTGTGTTTCGTGAAAGGTGAGAATCGCCCTCATTGCCGTGCTGTGCCTGAGATGAGAGGCCTGAATTATGCTATCCAAGGAGAAGAGTTTCTTGTAAATCTCTTCCACCTGGTTGGCCTGTAAGTCTTCCTGATCCCGCACTTTGCGCTTTCCGGTCGACTTGGAAAAATTTGCAGTGAGAGTCTTAAGCGCAGCAACATCCTTGGAGAGATCATCCAGGGAGGGACCAGTGGAGCTAGCTATCACAGGGGAGTGAACAGGGGCATTAGGAGGAGAAGAGTCCAAGGCAGGAGACTCATGGTGCATGGTGAGGAGGTCTTGAGCCACCTGAAGTTCAGCCCTTTTCATACTGCGCAGGATGCGCCTCGAGGGAATAGGGACCGGGGACGCAGGGGGAGGCACAAAAGCTGGGGAGGGAACAGGGGCAGGGGAAGGTACAACGGAGGAAGAAGCAGGGGCAGGGGAAGGAACAATGGCAGGGGAGGGAGCCGGAACACTGGAAGGGTCAGGGAGGGAGGGCGATGACATGGAGGGGAAGGCAGTGTGATGAGAAGAGGGAGACGGCATGGAGGAGTGGGCAGGGGGCTGGACAGCGGGAGGGGTGCCAGAAGGAACAGAGCCAGCGACAGGGGTAGAAATAGAATGACGGGGGGAGTGCAGGAGGAAATGCTGATGAAGGAGGAGGATAACCCCCTGGTGGAGGGGAAGAGAGCCCACAAAATGCTTAACAGCAATGATAGAAACTTCTAAAGATTTTAGGATGAAGTGTGGGAAACAAACCTTGAAGCCTCTGTGAAAATGATTCAGAAAAATTAAATGGCGAATAGGAACAGTGATAAACCTGCCTTCCAACGTGATGTAGCGCACCATCATGCGGGCAATTTCGTCGAAAGGAGGAGGGATGGATGAGACGAGGATACCGCCAGTGGTGAAGATTAAGTCATCCCCCTCTTCGACAAACTTAGCTTCCTCCACCTTCCTGTCTATCCTCTTACTCGAAAATTTAACTCCATCCATATCAAGACCAGTAACTAACGCAATCAGCTCTTCATTCACAGCATAGCTAACCCCTCTGAAGGTGATGGAGCCGTCCTTCCACAGGCGCGCGAATTTAGCAGAAATGCGCGTATCATAACCACTGATGCGCTCAATATAGTTGCTAACCCCCCCAATTTTCAGCAGGTTCCAGAGAACCTCATCCTGTTTCCAGCGGGGATCACAGGTGGGCTCAGTTTGCTTCGGGGCACCACCCATTGTTATGCTCAGGGACTGCGAAAGCTTGATATTTCCCCCAAGACTCCGCTTAGCTGCTGCGACCTTGCTGCCACCGAACAGTGCACAGGCAATGTTTTTAGACACCCAGAAAGCGTGCCAGCTGATAACAGTACTGTGAATTTTCCAATGCAGCGCAAGAGGTAAATACTTTTGATTGACCCACTTAGAACCTGCCAGCTCAAGGGCTTCACACGGTAGTCTCATCAATACTAGGAACGCGAAGCTGATCATTGATAAGGCAATTATGAACGTTGGGGGGAAGGGGTGCTCGATCATTCCAAGTGGTAAGGTTTGAATGATCATTAACAACCCCTACATTAGCCAAAACGTCGGCAGGATTTTGGTAGGTAATTTGATTCATTACTGAATTGTAAATTTTTTAATTGTACTTACAAATCATTTTTAATGGATCAGATTGTGTAAAGGAAATCCGAGAGATGTAGCCAATTGGTGAAATTTGTAAATAACTTGGTGTCTCTATTTTTCCTAATTTTATGTAGTATTATTTAGTTTAATTTCATATTTTAATCATATTATGAGATTTATAACTGTAATTATTAAATTACAGTAAAAATGAAAAAATAGTATATTTGATCATTTTTAAAGTTAATAAATAAGAATTATGGATTTGTTATCATTCTAAATATGTTTTTAACTTAGTTTTAAACACATTACGATCGAGTTTTTAAAATTCATGTTGAATGGTATTTAATAATTTTTATTCACTTGCACCATTTATGGATCATATTTTGAGTATCTAATTTTACATTATTTAATAATAGGGGTTTACTATAGTTTATATATCACACTTATGCATGTGTTCCACGTCATCATAATTTTTTTGATATTTTAGGAGATGTAATGAATCTCATATAAAATATGGGGTACAAGAGCAGGTTACATGGAAGCTATAACTCTACCTTATACCATTGTACTTGTTTCATTCCATGATGTTTCCATAACCCCACTACTTAAAGTGATTGGAAAAATATTTGTATTGATGATGCACATAACTACCCTAATTGGCTATGTTTCCATTTCTTGGTTTGATGCCACATTCCCAGTGCTTCTGGTTTACATTCCTCCATCAGGTTGAATCACTAGTCCACTATTCATCATTCCAAATTGACATGAAATAGGTATATTTTTAGGTTTGTGTAAATGGGATCATGTTTGGATTTTTGAATCAAGAAACTTGTATTATGTAATAGAATGTCACATTTAAGATTTTTTTTTCTTTCTCCTTCTCTATATCTTCTTCACTGTCAATTTATATAGTTAGTAGATTTTCAATGTTAATAAACCAAGGTGCATGAGCATGCACGTCATGCTAGGGAAGGATGAAATCAAAAATACATCATATATCATCATGCACTTCTTGGTTATTTCTTTACGAAAATTTTCTTCATTCTACTTCCACATCAACATATGCTCATCTAAACTATCCATGTCATATTTCAATTTTTTTTCCATTTCTAAATCGTTTGTACTAGTCATGCGTGTAAGAGTTTATCTTTTCATGTGGAAAGTTTCAATAATAAGGTCAACCATTGGATTATTTATCTCCAAAGGAAGTTATCTTATGTAAGATCCACATGGTTCATGGAAGAAGTGAACTCTACATTGTTAGCATAGGAGTAGGTGTAAATTGTGTTGAAATTCTATGCACTCAACAGGACATATTAAAAGGAACAATAACCAGATCATACCAAGCCAAGAACACATATGCTAATCAAACACCACAATTAATAAGATGAAAGCAATTCACTAGAATAAATTTACATAAAACCTTTGAAAACAAATGAGCAAAAATATCATATATTATTATGGAACTCAATGAAATATAATGAGAATGTGCCTTGCTTATATAGGCAAGGAATAACAATCTAAGAACCAGTCAAGGTCGTAGATCAAGCCATAAATCATGGACAGAACTAGTCATCAAAGAACTAGTTAAGTCCATAGATTTATGAGAGAACTAGACATCAAGTATCTAGTCAATACCATAGATCAAGGAAAGAACTATACCTAACAACTAGATAATATCCCCCTAATATCTAAATAAATAAAAGGAAATATACACACACATAAGTGGGTGAGGATAAATACAATAAAGGTAAATAAAGTACCTAGGTGAACATGAGCTAAAGTAAATACCTACTCTAACACCCCCCTCAAGTTAATATAGGGGCCAAAATAGAAGTGGAATGTCCACAATATGAGTCCGGGGAACTAGGCCTGATGAGGTACTCATGTACAATATATTCATAAATAAATATCAAACCAAAAGAATGAAATAACCCTGCTAGAAGAAAACAAAAGAAGAAGAAGAAGGAATATGTTCTCATGAACAACCCCAAAAACAAATTTTGAAACCCCAAGCATTCCACACAACTCAAGGTAGCGAGGTGATGCAAAAGGCTTCGTAAAGATGTCTGTAACCTACTGCTAAGTCGGAAGGTACTCCAAGAAAATAACTCCATCTTGAATGTGTATCTCAGCATGCTTAGTCCGCTGGTGCTCAAATGGGTTGTGAGAAATGTGAATTACACTTTGGCTGTCACACCAAAGTACAGTTGGTGAATGCTGTAGGAATCGAAACTCTATCAATAACTAGAAAAGACAAAGAATCTGCTGACTCACTGTAACTTCTTCCCTGTACTCTACCTCTGAAGATGAAAGTGCAATAGCCTATTACTTTTTGCATGCCTAAGCAACTGGAGAAGAACCAAGATAGAAAAGATAGCCAGAAGTGGAATTATTGTCATCAATAGAACCTGCCCAATCTGAATCTGTATACCCAACCAACTGAGTAGAACCCCTAGTGTAGTGTAGGCCAAAGTGGGAAGTGCCCTGTAAATAGCACAAAATACTTTTAGCAGATTGGAAGTGACTATTATGAGGAGAATGTGGAAACCGAGATACACACCCTAATGCAAATGAAATATTAGGGCAAGTATGGGTCAAGTACATGAGACTCCCGACCAACTAACTATACAACTTAAGATCACAAAGTGGTGTGGTACATGTGGAAGTAAGAGTAACTCTACACTGAAAAGGAGATGGAATTGGCTTGCAATCAGCCATATCAAAACACCTAAGAAGATCATGGGTGTACTTTTTCTGAATCAAATGAATCCCTGAATTTTTTTGAGAAATCTGTAAACCAAGGAAATAATAAAATAACCCAAGATCTGCCATGTCAAACTATGTAGAAAGAGCCCTCTGAATACTTTGAATGTGGGAAGAAGAGCTGCCAATATGTAACAGATCATCAACATACAAGACAAGTATCACAATATCCTCACCAACATGCTAGAGATACACTGTATGATCGGAGTGGCAATGAACAAAACTAGTAGATAGAAGAAAATAATCCATCTTCTCATACCAAGCCTCAGGGGCTTGTTTGAGACCATAGAGATACCTTCGGAGCCTACAAACAAGAGACGAATCCTAAACAAATCTAGCCAGATGCTCCATTTATATTTCCTCTTTTAGATCTCCATGTAAGAAGGCACTCTTCACGTCCATCTGGTATACAGGTCACCCCTGTGATGTAGAAATAACAAGTACAAGGCATATAGAATCCATCTTGGTAATAGGTGAAAAAGTTGTAGAGTAATCAATACCTTTAACTTGTGAAAAACCCTTTGCAACAAGACGAGACTTATACTTGTCAATGGACCCATCAGTTATGTATTTTGTTCGGTATACCCACTTACACCTAACCATATTTCTTCATTTAGGAAGAGATACCAAATCCCAAGTATGATTCATCATCAAAGAAGAATACTCAGTTGCCATCGTATCATCCCACTCCTGTATACCATGAGCCTTTGAAAAATACTGTGGATCCTCTAAAACTTCCTGACACAAAATTCTAGAATGTGTAGAATGTGCATGATGATGCCTAGTGGGTGGAAGATCCTCTATGAAAGGTGTTGCCTCAGAAACTATAGTACGAGCCCACTTAGGCATAGTGAAAACATCATTGGGAATATGATCCTCAATGACATCTATAACCTCCTCATCAACCTCCTCAAATAAAGGATCCTCAAGATGAGATGAAGAAGAAGGAGGCATGGAAGAAGATGAAGAATCATGAGGAGTGAAGTGCTCATCAAACTAAACATGTGTTCGAAAAAGAACATCATGAGTATCATAATCTAAAAGACAATAAGCTCTCATGTCCTCACAATACCCTACAAAGATCATATCCAAATATTTCCTTCTCTTCTTTGGCATAAAGGCCCAAGCATGGCTCTCAAAGACTCAAAAAAATGAGACATTAGGCTTAGTGTTGTACCATGCTTCCTCTAGAGTCAAATGCTCAAGTTCTCTATGTGGTGTGTGATTCTAAATGTAGTTAGAAAAATTATTTGATTCTACCCAATAAATATGAGGTATATCTCTAGAATGCATCATACAATTAGCCATTTCCTTCAAATTTCTATTCTTCCTTTTTGCTAAGCCGTTCTGTTGTGGATTATGAGGAATAGAATGTTGGGGAATAATTCCTTGAGTTGCCAAAAATTTAGAAAACTCATTGCTGAAGTACTCCCCCCCATTATCAGTACAAAGGTTCTTTATGCTACTAGAATATTATTTTGCGACCAAACCCTTGAAGAATTTGAAGTGTGAAAAACATCACTTTTGTACTTGAGAAAATAAATCCAAGTATGCCTTGAGAAATTATCAATAAATGTAGGTGCATACTTAGCTTTATTGAAAGATGGGGTGGGAAAAACCATCAAGTCACTATGCACAAGCTCAAGTGGTGAAGAAGCTCTCTTAGAAAAATTCTTAGAAAAATAATCTTGATGTTTTTTCCCTAATGCACAACCATGAAAAACTCCCTCAAGACAAGAAACTCTAAGAAGACCATCTAACATACCATGAGTGCTCAACTCCTTCAAATATCTATAATTGAGATGTCTAAATCTTTTATGCCAAATCTTACTCTCTAAATCTGCATGAGAAACCAATCCTAACCCTATATAAGAAGTGTCATCAAAACCCTCAATGTTATATAGTCTAGAACTATGATCAACAATACCCTAAGCAACCAATGAATGAGGATCCAATAAAGTTCATACTTCTGCTCCATGTGGTGTAAAAGTCACTATTTTTCCTTGACCATAATGAAAAATTTGATATACAGAAAGAATTTTTTTAGTGATGTTAGGAACATATATGCATCTTGGATACTTCCACTATCAAGTTTTATATCACCTTTTCCTTTGACAGAAAGAAAGGAAGAATCTCCAACCTCAATTTTGGAAGTAGAACTCAAACCTAGAGAAATAAAAGACTCCTTGGAAGAAGTCATGTGATGAGAAGCACCAGAATTTATAACCCAACTGTCTACAAGTGCTGACTGAGATCTCCCAACAAAATCAGGTGATTTCCATGCTGATTAGAAGGAGGTGGCGTGGAGATAGAAATTTTATGTTTTTTGACTGCATCTGCTAAGGCTTGCATTCGCGTATAAAACCAATGTTCTTCATGATTACTACCCCCACAAAAAGAGCAGGAATGGCTAGAGTTATTATTTGATTTAGAATACTCCTTGGGTTTTGAGTTGTTTTCTTTGGGTCTAGGAGAACTTAGAGATGGAGAAGGTGTGGATTTGGTTTTACTGTTTGGTTTTCCCTTTCCCTTAGGATTAGATGTAGCTAATACCTTTTGAGAGGTGGAAGACTTAAGGTGAGATAATTTGGATTCTTCCCTAGTAATTCTTTTACAAAATGTTTCTAAGTTAGGTATTTTGAATGTGTCACCTAAGGCATCCATGCTAGAGAAAAAAGTAGAAGAATTTTTTTGGAATGGTCCTCTCAACTTGGATAGAATCAAGTAAACACTCTTCATATTTCTTATCTCTTCCACTCCCCTTCAATTGTGTTAGAAAATGATTGAACTTGGTAAGATAGTCTATAATTGTTAGAAAATCTTCAGGATTAAGAGAGGTGATCTCAATTTCAAGTTGCATGGCTCTCATATGATCCACCTTACCAAATAAATCCTCCAATTTCTCCCATGTTTTGAAAGGAGAGCCACACTTTTCCAAATGAAAAAAAAAATTATCACTTACATAAGTTCCTATCAAACCCATACACTTGTCAAATTTGCACTGGTACTGAAATTTCTCATATTGTCTAGTGAACACTGGTTGTTCTGATGAAGTTAAAGCCCATAATCCTTTCTACTTAATTATTTTTTCCATTCTTAGTTTCTAGGTGTGGTAATTATGTGTTGTTAATGGCTTAAAATGATCTAATGAAGAAGTAGATAAATACGTCATCCTCAAAAAATCACCAAAAGAAATGCAAGAACCAAGCAATGCAACAAGACCCCCCCTAGATTTTGACACTTTATAACGAGTGCGTGTTACAATATGGAACTTTATATAGTGATATTCTCAAAATAAATATTTCTAATGGAAATAGCATAAAAAAACAAGCACTTTTACAAAAAAATATACTCAAAACTGAGTTACCAATCAAAAGATACAAGTTTTTCAATATTATGCTCTATTATTTATTTTAGTTGCCACTAAAATAGAATAAAATGCTCTTGCCTTCACCACACAAATAAAATGAAATAGGGCTGGAGTTAAGCACCTACTAGAAGGAATCATAGAATTTAAGCCCTCATATGACAAGAGGCTAAGGATTTCAATGGGCACGAAGCTCGAGGCAAACCAATGCGTTTCTCTACAACCACAAAAAATGAAAAAAATGACTTCCTCTAGAAATGGCCAAGTTTACAGTCGATCTTAGGGTATTCATGCCTTCCAGATCCAATGATGGCCTCTATTTTTCATAAAAACACGTGCATCAACAAAATACAGACAAATCTCGAATATATGAATATACAAAAAAAGCTTGCAAAATGAAACTTAGAGACGGATGTCAACAACAATCTCCTGATCTGATAGCATAAAAGAAATGATAACCAGATAGTACCAAGCCAAGAACACATATGCTAATAAAACACCACTATCAATAAGATGAAAGCAATTCACTAGAATAAAATTAAATAAAACCTTTGCAAACAAATAAGCAGCAATATCATATATTATTATAGAACTCAATCAAGTACAATGAGAATGGGCCTTGCTTCTATAGGAAAGGAATAAAAATCTAAGAACCAGTTAAGGTCGTAGATCAAGCCATAAATCATGGAAAGAACTAGTCATCAAAGAAGTAGTTAAGTCCATAGATTTATGAGAGAACTATACATCAAGGATCTAGTCAATACCATAGATCAAGGAAAGAACTATACCTAACAACTAGATAATATCCCCCTAATATCTAAATAAATAAAAGAAAATATCCACACACATAAGTGGATGAGGATAAATAAAATATAGGTAAATAAAGTACCTAGGTGAACATGAGCTAAGGTAAATACCTACTCTAACATAGATCAATGCAACTTAACACTTTGATAACTTTTAACAAGCTTAGTAGGATATACAAACTAGATTATCAATAACCATGAGAAACTAGTCACATTAAAACATGAGCATGAAACAAACACATACACATGAACACCAAATTTATTCTTGAAAACACTTGAAGGGTGAAAAACCCACTGAAACCAAATAATTAAGTTGTAAAATAATGTCTTGTAGAAATTACAATGATTTCAAGTTGAGTAGCAACTCAACATGGAGCTACAACTCCAAAATATGACCAAGCATCCACTTGATCTTTAGCAAGATTCTATTTGTATGGAAGCTCCAACTCCCAACTTCAGTCAAGAAATTACTCACCTTCTGTAATTTGTAACTCACAAGGAAGCTCCCAACTTCCTGATGTTAAGAAACAACTTAGTCTTAAACTTTGTTTTGATCACTTCTTTATTTGTTGTCTTACTACAACAAGTTCTGATCACAAAATTAGATCATTTCTTCACACATCTCTCATCACATGTCTGATCCTTTGCACATTAATATGATCTCTTATCTTTATGGATGATTCCAGATTCATAATAAGGTTCTCATCTTCATGGGGAAGGACATCTCACACTTCTTCTTACACCTATGTGTTCACAAATTCAACTGCTACAACTATCTCTTCCATCAACACCCTTTATTTCAACAACTTGTTCATAGCTCTCCTAGTCTTTCATATAAAAGAGAATAAATCTCTCATGTGTCTCATACACTTCCTCTACGTTCACATCACTTCATATTCCACTCTAAGTGCATATAAGAGAAATTAAAGAGACTTAATAAAAAAATGACAGAGTATAATCATTACACCTTCAAATGTATGAGTTTCAAGTCCATTCATTTATTGAGAGGTCAAGATCTTTTCTAATTCCTTTGATATGAAATGGTACATTCAAAAAACCCCTAACATTCAATTATTCATCAAATATTCCAATCATACCCCTGCACTTCTTATTTGTAATTGTCCTATCAAATTTTGTCCTCTAGCTAACCAAGTCCTAATTTTGTCTTTTAGCATTCCAAACGTGTTAAAAAGATTCCAAACTTTGCATTCACATTTAACATGGTACCAATAATCCTTTGAGACATTTATATTCTTGTAAACTCACCACTTCATCCTCATACCTCCATTATATATCCAATGTATAGCTGATTTTAGTACTACAAAACCCACTCTTCATTTTTGGAGTAACTACTACACTTCTAAGGCTTATCAATAATTGAAAACTTCATGGTGGACACTATAAGATGTATAAATCATCACAAAATGATTAATATTTATCGAATCATATCAAAAGACCCTTATTTCACTGTACTTCTTATATGGACATTTACAGTCCTGGTAAACAAAAAAATTGTCTTCAAAATCTTATTCTTTGGAGCACTAAATATTGTAATCAGGACACCTATCATACATAAATGGAAAGATATTGAAGTAATATTTTTGTAAATACTCATTTCTTTCACTAAATAAAGGAATAAGTCACTTAACTAGATTCATTTCTCAAGCTGGTATGACCGTGTTCTGAGAGCTTAAAACCATTCTTCAACTATCATGACAGAACCATCTTCGGAGAAATCACCAAGGATATTAATTGCTTTAACTGCTTCATATACATCCTAAAAAAATTATCAAGCACTCATACTTGTACCTTCTTTGGGAAGAACATCTTCTTCATCCCTATAGCTGAGGACTTCTTCACTAGCTCAAGTAGGCAGTTTTGGAGAACTCAAACTTGGGCATGTATACAATTCATCAAATGAAACCAAACACATTTAGATATCGTATGAAATAACTTAATGTTGTTTAGGACAAAAAAATAACCAATTTATGAGGAAATTAATCATGAGCACCTTCATACCTATCGGATGAAAGAGAGTGCAAAAACCTGAAGTGATAGGATCACGAGGGATGACGCGAACATCCATGAATGTGCAAATGATAGTGTGATGAGATCTCGAGAGGAGAAAAAATAAACCAAATATGCATGCAAATATCAAAAAATTTACATAACATTTTTAATCCAAAAAAATCTCACACTATCTCATAGATCTAAAGGGGTGTACATATAGAGGGTGTTGAGTTACCCCTAGTTTTGCAATCATGATAACTCGAGTGGAGAGGGGGAGTTACATTCCAAGAATAGGAAAGTAACTCCCAATCATGCATTGATACACTAACACGTAAGGGAATATAATAATGACCCCTAAATGACACGAAAACCTATGATCTCACCTAAGTAAGATGACTCCCCTAGTGATGTGGAAGATGACTCACACCAACACTCCCCTTTCATTGAAACTTAGGATGAGGTACCCATGTCAAACATAGGGTCCTAAGAAATGGAGGAAAACCCATTTGGAAAAACATCCACCACGAGAGAAAAAATCACTCTCTAATCTAAGAAAGATGCCAAAGATGGGTTCCGACCATTGATGAGCCTGATATGGTACCCATATACAAAGGGGAAATCTCTCAGAAGGAAGAAGAAGATAAAAGAAGAGGAGGGAGATGAGAGGAATGTAGAAGATGTCATGGATGGATCTAAACTCTGTAACTCTATAAAATCTCCAAGAAGAGTGTCGATGATGTGGTCCTCTACTTATGGACTGAAGAAGAGCCACCCACACCAAACTGTGTGGATGCCCGCAAGAAGGACATAAATAGAGTGTTGGAAGTTTTCCCACTCTATGAAGGAAATTGAAGGCAACAACACAAATAACCTTGATTCTGGTCCATGGAAGTGTGACATAGGTCTATCAAGAAGGTGGAAAGGGACCAAAGGTAATGCCATGTGCACAGAACTATCAAATTATGAAGAGGAAACACCCATAGAAATGATGCCCAAGTGATGCAAATGCAATACAACAACCCCCATAACAAAAAATGGATCCATAAGGAACGGTATATTAATGAATATCTCCTGAAGGGTGGAAGTCATAAGAGTCCCATAAGGCTCACTCCAAACAAAGAAGATGATGGACTCCTCTAAAACACCTGAAGAGGGATGATGAACATGTACTGCATCACAAGTGGATACTGCGAAAAGATGAACAAGGTAAAGAAGATAATCTTCCTAATGATGAGTCTCAAAAAACAACAGAGTGATCTCAAACATGTATAAATCATCGATGCATGAAGGAAGAGGATTGGAAAATGCCTCACACACTAGAAGTGGAAAGGAGGTTGGTGCAATAACTGTATGAGGCTTAGAAGGAGATTTCTCGATGTCTACTGAGATGTGGGAAGTGTCAAAATTCTTTAGCAAGGTGAGAGGAAGAGATAGTTCCTCTAAAGTTGTTGGGCTGATGAATTAAAACCTAAGTATGAAAGGCACTTAAGGTTTGGATGTGTAGACATAGGGCGCAAAGATGCTCGTAGAACTATAGCAAAATAAGGTGTGCTTAGGAAAGCATAAAATAAGGATTTAGTCATTTTGCAGTATGATGATAATTATAGACATGGAGTGTGGAGCGAATTTTGTAGAAGACTTTAAGAGCACACAAATGCTATTTTGGTCAAGTAGAAGATCAACCAACATGCCTTCTTTTGAGGCTATTAATATAATTAAACTATAGTTGTATTATTAGGTACTCTGTTAATAATAAGCTTGTATACTTTTGTATTTATCATGTAAAGGCGCATGACTATTTTTAACTTGTAGTCTATTTTGAAGGTGCTTAGGCGGTGAAAGTAAAGTCCCCACCCCTATAAATATATATTGATTTGTATGATTTAGAGTACCACTTTTGTAATAGAGTTATGTTGTTGATTTATGGGTGCGCATGACTTATGATGACAATACTATGTATATATGAAGTTTATGTGTTTTGCAAAAATTAATATAATGGATATTTTTGGTTGGATAATGATAATTGATATAATTGAGCATGGATCTTGCTTGGTAAATCTGATTATGGTTCTTGTTTAATTAATCTTACATATGGTAAAGAACTAGATCTAGTTTAGGCACTGCAATATACTTAATTATCTTTTATGGATTTTAAATATTTGTATGATCATTCTAACTTCTTGAATAAGATGACATAAAAGAGGGACCTGGTGCCCTTGCATGCTTTAGGTGAGTGCTCAGTTTAGGCTAAGTGATGTTCCAGCATGCCTTTGGATTTTGTGGGTAAATCTAGGCTACATTTTGGTTCTATTATCGGGACATCTTTTTCAGTTGTTTTCCAGGATGTTGCATGATGAAGATGTACCAGTTGAATTTGGCTAGTATTGAAGATTGATTCAATAATTTAGAGGAAGAGTATGCTCATAGATTTAGCACCGGACCTGAATTTAATGCGCACATGTGGTTTGAACAGAATCTATATCACAAGCTCTATGAGACATTCTTCACCATTTTGCCTATAGATCCTTACGAGTGGTTGGTTTATTACGCATCAAAGAGAAATTTGAGGTTTCACATACTTGTTTGGACACAGGAAGAATTTCAGGATTTGTATGATGTAGATCTGACTTGGACATGCATTGTAGATCATTGGTGGAGTCATGTTCTAAATAGCTACATTTTGGAGTACATGGTTTCTACGTATTCCTATCTAGAGGTTTTTAATTTTAATTTCCTATGCCATCCTATAGGATCTTATTTGTGTGGTATCCACTTAGCGGTAAAGATCTTAACTATGACCTTTGATTTGGAAGAGTGTCTTATGGCTAGCTAAACCCCACCACATGTAGGGTCAAGATCAGGTGTGGTGAAAGATTGTAGATATAACAACAGAAAGATAGAGAGAGGAAAGGTGGGTTAAGTTTAATGAAGCATGTGAGAGGGATTTGGAGAAGCATCGAGAAATTACAGAAAGAATGGTATTATAGAGAGAGATTGCTCATGAAGGATTTGTGGCTTACGTAGAAGAAGTGGATCCAGAGCATTTGAAACTCCCCCATTTGGGAAAGCATGAAAGAGAACCCTATTTGGTTTGAGATGAAGACATGTTTGAAGAAATATTGATAACTGCGGGCGTGTATCTAATCCTACATGGTGACCTAGCCCTTGTGATTGGTTTTCTCATTTCTATGACAACTATCAGTAAGGAAGATAGTGTGGTTAGTAGAGTAGCAACAAGTTGAGTTATTCTGAAGTCAATTTCAGGAGTTAATGAGGTAGCTTATTCATCTATGGCGGCACAATCATCATCTATGTTATTTGGAGGTCTATTTTGAGGTATGTTTTTTGGCGCATTATCATAAAAAAATTTGGGCGTGTAAAATGTTGGCATCACATCTGGAAGTAGCACAACTTTGTAGACTTTAGGAGTTTAGTTTAGCAAAACTATGGAAAACAAGGAAGTGAATGCTCCGGTCCATTTCCCACTACAAGGGGAGGATTAAAAGGATCAAGTGACTTGAGATCTAGTGGATCTGGTGGTTCTAGGGGTGGTAGAAACACATGAGGAAATATAGGTTTAGGATTTAGTGGGCATGGACCACACCAGCCCCAAAAAATATTTAGGGAGATGTCTCTTCATCTCCCATAATGCAGAGGTATAGAATATGCAATTGAGCACATGCATATGTGTGAGATACTATGATGCGTGAAGGGGATTATAGCTACAGAGCATAAGGCAAGTGTTTCATTATTTTCTATATATTTTTATGAAATAGATAGAGTTATGGGATGAGGAGGAATATTTGTCATGTTGGTTGGTTGGAGGTTGATGTGTGCATTCTGAATTCTTGATCTGATGATGACTATGAGAGCTTCCTTTTGGCTAGTAGGAACTACCTGAAATAGAAAACATGACCACAAAAGAAGAGTTAAACAATATATGGCAGTGGACTTCCTAGCGTGTGCTAGATATGGGAAGTATGATACTCCCTAGATGGTTATCAATCCACTGTTTAAAACAAATTAATGTGAAAAATAAATAAATTCCTACTATATTTGATATGATTTAGGTATCTCATTCAAATAAAATAAGAAAATATAATTATAACAGGCTAGGCTATAATCATATCGGAATGCAAGGGTAATTGTCAAGATACTGAGACTAGTCAGGGTCAAGTTTTAGGTTTCTTAGGTCACTTGGATGAAGGTTCTTAGGTTATGTTATTAGAAAATGTATTAAACACAGAGATTGACGTCGGTCTGGTATAACTGATGATGGTTTAAAAGGAACTGATGAAGGTCATGGGTAACCAACATCGGTAGGGTTGAGGTGAAAGAAACTTAATGAGATCTAGTTGTAGAGGTTGATCTAAGATTAAATAGAGACAAAAAGGGGGTAGAGAGGTTTGTGGGAATCTTAGGTATACTCTGAGATGTGTAACAGTCAGATATAAGTGATTTAATAGTGTGGGTGGAGGAATGGTTGAGTTTACAAGAAGGTAAGTGGTGAGGGAATGAGAGTGGAAGTGGAAACTGATAACAGCGGTAGAAGAACTTAATAGACTGAAGTAGAAATAGATGATGCTAGTTAAAAGTATACTTAATATAGTGTAGGTTTAAATGGCTGGATGGTGATGACGGTTGATTAGAGGAATGATGTTTGGTACCACGAAAATGCTTCCCAGAAAATTACCGTGAGAGTAATACCTTTGGATTTATCTTGGTGTTGGCTATAGATGCTTGGATGTGTGAAAGAGCTCCTGGTTCGTGCTTGCATGTAGATCTCTTTTACTACCAATTTTTTTTGAGAATGTGGCCAACCTATCAAACAAGGTTACCAAATTGAATAAATGGTAACTGACGATGGTTCTGAGATGAGGTTCCATAGTGCGAGCCTAAGCTATGGAGAGATGTACATTGCCCATCCCAAGGAGATGTGGTTAGTGGTTTTGATTATGGAGGTAGTGTGTTGTTTTACACTATCAGATGTAGAGGGTGGGAGATTTCCATGGGCACTGATGGAAGTTCTCCATGATATGATGGAGGATCATACTTTCTTTTCTTGGGCACCAGCCTACTTGGTGCAGTTATATAAGGAGTTATGGGCTTACGGGAGGCTACAGAGGTTCAACTTGTGTTGCACCTTCCTTCTTCACTGTTGGGCCTATGAGTATATTCTGTGTGTGGGGATGATTGGTTTACCCTGGCTGGATACATTTGAGCCATGTATGGTCTAGGTTGGTAATACGAATTAGGTGCTAGTTGGTGGAGTGCGCCGGGGGGATAGGGATACACATGATGTAGCTCAATACATGCGGATGTTGGAGGGGTTATCTAGAGTAGAGATTATGTGTAGGTTGTTTGTGGTATATCCATCATACAGGTGCATGGCCAATGAGTTGGGTGAGTTACAACTTCTCAGGTGGATAGAGGGGCATCATGCCAGGGAGTACGAGATGATACTAGTAGATAGAGTCCGACGGTAGCTTGGGCTGCCCCAGGATGCACCACCACCATTTCCGTAGTATAAGAGGGATGACGTGGAAAGACCTATGTCTCCACCTTGACCTATAGTGTTGATAGGGTAGGAGGAGAAGCTGGTGGACCGAAAAATAGATGATGTTAGCTACACATATGCATATAAACAATGGTGGGTAGCCCAACTACAAGCAACACCACCCAGACCAGGGCAGCTAGACTTGGCTACCCTCATTGTCTAGAGAGACACATTAAAGGGATAGGTGGCCACATTACAAGCCCAAATTATTGGTTTACAGGGGCATCTAATGGGGTCACAGGTAGAGGTGGCCATGTTACAGGATTAGGTAGTGGTCCTTAAGGCCCAGATCACAGTGTTACATGGGTAGGTATCTACATTGGGTGGAGATGGAGATGGAGGAAGGTAGCCACCCTACAAGTGCAAGTCATAGGGTTGTAGGGTTAGTTGGCCACTACACAGGCACATATTATGGCCCTATAGGATTATATCACTACATAATCCTCAACACAGGCACAAGTACAGGCATAGGGACATGGTCCTTTATTATAGGTAGTAGTGGGACAGGATCCCGAGATATAGGTATAGCGGCCGAGACCAATGATGCCTCCACAGAACATACCTATGGCTAGGTTCAGGGACACCCTAGGTGAGGTACGATACTATTAGGATCACTTGATGGCCACAGGGATAGATGTCCCATCTTATGCCGATAAAATTGTATAGAGCACAACAAGCCTTGAGTGAGAGGACCAAGTCCCATACTCACAGTGTAGAGAATACAAGGGGCCAGTGAGCCCAAAGACAATAGCAAGGTGAGGCCACTAGTGTATAGAGGCCAGCTTCAGGTGAGGGGCCATCAGAGGTTAGACCAAGGTATATGGTAGGTGGTGAGGTCATTGTTGGGCACTGCATGGGAGTAGCAGAGGAGGAGTCAGGGGAGATAGGTTCAGACATCTTATGGGAAGACGATTGATATCATCTTTTTGATGACATTTTTGATATATACTAGCTTGCGTACTGATGATGGTGGGGTTGTACATGATATTTTTTGAGATTTTGTATATGATACCAACTTGTGTGCTGAAGATATTGAGACACTATATTTTATATATTTGTATGGATTCAACATCTGAGTATACATTATATGGAAACACAAATATTGATGATCTCTATATATGTAGAGATGATTATGTTTATGGTATGATGTTAGACTAATGTATATTATTTCTTGTTATGATTTGTACATGTGATGGAAACTAGGTACTTTAGGCATGGGTGGAGTTAGGTTGGTTTAGGCATGGATGAAGTTAGGTTGGTTTAGGCATGGTAGAGTCAGGTTGGTTTAGGCATGGTAGAGTTAGATCATAGGTATGGATGGAGTCAGGTCATATGCATGGTGGAGTTAATTTTTTGGTGTTGATTTAAGTTCCAAGTTATTGGTAAAAAAGGAAACAAATGGTGATGTATATGCATGTTATGGCTTAAATTTCCAAATATTTGCTATGTGTGGAAATATGAAATGATAAATTGCTGAATTTTATGATGATGTGTGGAAAAATGGTTGGTAGTTATGATTTTTAATTGATGTGTGTTTGGTTTTATTTCTAGTTGTTGGTATAAATGGGAAACCAAGGTAGAATGTGAAATAGGAAAATGGGGGGAAATTGGTTAGGGTAAAGAGTGGTTGAGATAACCTCCAAGGGCCCCATGCCCTCAGAGTGTTGCCTACATAGTCTCACTGAAAAGAGACCTCAGGCCGATGTAGTTCTCCCTTAGACTAGGGAAGAATATGATGAGGTGGAGAGATAGGTTGGTAGGTTGTAAGCATGATTAAGTCTAGGAAAATTAGGCATGGTTGAGTCTAGGTAAATTAGGCATGGTTGAGTTAAGGTCAAGTAGGCATAGTGATGTTGGTGAAAGAGGAATTTAGAAAGTGTAGGCGTCGATGGTCTGGTTCTGTATAGGAAAATCAATAAGTAATGAAGAATTTGAAATATAAGAGGAGTTAGGGGAGACACCAAATTGATAAGGATCATAAGGACTATACCATGGAAAGGCTTATGAACGTAAGACCCTAAAGGTATTGCATGATCAGTTATTCAAAGGGTGAAGTGATGTAGCCTAGAATTCAGTGATATAAACCCAATGAAACCCTATGTGCATTGGCACATCACTCAACCTGGATTGAGCACTCACCCAAAGCATGTAAAGATACCAGGTACCTCTTTAGGGTTACTGTAGTAGGATGTTAACATGATGGAGACTTAACATATATAGTTCTATTAATAGGTCATCATTCTATAGAGCATACTAGATCTATATCTAAGGAAAACCATAATTAAGTACTAACCACGATGAGATCAAAAACATACTAGATTCAGATACACACATAAAATAAAACTTAGATTCAGCCAATATCCTCCATTATATTCATTGTAATAAGTATACAGAAGCTTCACTACCATGATAGTAGCATGCGCATGACAACATAAATATGTATATACCTCCTCTTTATATGTATCTATATATCTATTACACAATTTACTACATATTTATATGAGTGGGGACTTTCCATTCACCACTTATCCATTCCCAAAATAGGTCACATGTTCTTCTTAGCCACATTCCTTTACAAAAATAGCCACACATGCAAGTGCACTAACAATAGTCTAGTATTAGCTAACTGAAAGTAGAAGATCTATTTCTGGCTTGTGTCCATGCAAAGTGCCTTGTATCCAATCCTCCAAAAATAACCAATGTGTGGGTGTATGTCTCTACCTTGTTTGTGTGCTCTGCATGCCATCTCTAAAACTAGACATTTATGAGTGAAAACAACTAAGTCTTGAAAGGCTGAACTTTTGTTCCACATGTGTGTTCTCCTTATTCATTCGCACCTTTGAATATGAATCACTTTCCCACGCGGACTTTGGGTGTGCTTTCTACCAAGTGTTCTTTGATCAACATTACCCCACACTAATTTCATTGTCACCACGATAATGGTCATCTCCAAAAACTGAAGTAAAAAATTCAAGAATGGAAAGAATGTTTTTACTCTACAGTTTCTTCTTCAATATGAACAATAATTTAGGATTTTCCTATTTTATTTCAGCCTCCAAGGTCTGCCATTCAGTGAGTGCTTCCTCTGATTTTTATGGAATGTCCACAACAATGGACTCAAATTCATCCCTCGCAATATCCCCTTTTTGAGTTTCCAAGACCAATACAATGATGGACATTGTAGTCATCCTCCCATCTAGTAAATCCGTCTTCTACGCAATGAGCTTCCTGAGATCTTCCAACCGATTCTTGTGTGGTTCTTGTGCTACTACCAGGGCCTCGTGCTTCTATTTAACCATTGATAATATTTCTACATGGCCCAAGGTTTTGTCCTTCGTTGATTTTTGGACCTCATTGTCCTCCTCCAGGGTTTTTATGTTGAAGAGAGCCTCTAGAGTTGTGTATATTTTCAAGGCTTGGTCTACTTTATTTAGTTCTTATTGTAATGCTTACACCAGTCCTTCATAGGATGCAATCTTCCACATCACTAATACCTTTTCTCATTCTGCCTCTTGTGTTGGATCCTTTGGTGCTTGCATGCGTAGAGGCTCATCTTCAAGCACTAGGTCCACCAACTTTCCTACATACTGTATTGCTGAAGGAAATGTCTATGGTACCTTTGACTCCAAGTGTGGCCTAGCTATTATGACATTATCACCAATTTCCTCTATGATGCTGATAAATACAACATTCATTTTTTGCACTAAGTCTCTCTCATGTGTTAGGCACACTATTTCCACATCCTTAGTTTTAATTTCTTCCCCGAGTGCCCTAATTTTGGTAGCCTTGTCCATATTCCACCTCACCACCTCTGTTAATACTGTCACAAATACATTGCTCACCTATTCATCTGACATGACAGTAGGTTTTAATATCACATGTCTAGCCTGAGGTGTCTTTTTCAAACTCCGCGATATGGATGAATCCTTACATACATCAAAATTTGGCTCATCCATGTGTGTGTGCATGGACCATGATAACTACTTCCTCATGTGCACTGTAGCCATATCTTCATCCATCAATTCTCAGCCATATAAGTCCTTTTGTGACAGTGTGCTATGAAAATGGGTGCGGACAATTTTACCTGCATCCTCTACATAACCCATGGATGATGGAATGTGCTCTCCACTTTTTCTTCTAGACCGAGGCTTCTTAGGAACTTGAGCTTCCAGATTTGGGACTTTGTTTCCATGTCTTGCGTAGTCTCTATAGCTATATCATTGGTTCCCTTTCCCCCCCTTCCTTCATTTCTTTACCTTTTTGTTTTACATTATCTAGAGGTGTAGGAGAATAGGTCGGATTTCCTCTAATTCTTCCACATCCTCATTCAACTTTAGTTTCCTTCTCCTTTTCATGGTTGTCTCTCTCTGTGGAGAGAGTCTGGGTGATTTGCACACTTTTTGTGGAGTAACACCTTGAGTCCTTGTTCTCCTGAACACCCACTTAAATATGTGCTCTCCTTGGACTGCATCCAACTCCTCATCATTCCCCTCTTGTGGTTGTGGTGGTGTAGTGGTGTGCTTAGCTTCATCCTTGTTCATAAGATGTCTTCTACCTCTATGCTTCAAACCACCACTATCCTCACACTCATCCTCCTCATCCTCCACTTCAATTGGCTCTATGGGCTTAGGCACTAGTATGTTCTCCATTGTGTGCTTACCCTTTGGTGGTTTTGGAAGTGTGAACTCGTCTTCCACATAATTGTTATTCTCCATCCTAAGATTCAATTGAAGATACACCAATGCTGTTCCAATATCTCCCATAACCAAACATATTGGTTTAATGTTCAATACATTTTAAATGATCCTTTCAATATATGCAACCCGCCCTGAATACACATATTTCTTCCTTAGTGTGTGGTAGTCACAATCTACCTTATTTGCATTGAATGTCAGTCGCTTACGCATCTGAGAATATGTGTATTGACACCTGGAAGTACCTTTCTATGAAGGCATATTGAAACTTACACCAAGGGCTCCATGCTCCATCCTTCATGGCAAACTGTGCTATATAAAAATGTTGGTATACAGCGAACTGAACTACCTTTCCAACCACCAAAGGAAAGTCCTTGGGGATGTTCCGTTCTTCTTCAAAGGCCACGTAGAGCCTATCATACCACTTCTTAGCTCTTTTCTTGACCTGTTCTGTCATGGATCCCTCACATAAGTACTTTTTGAAGCATTCAGTAGGTGACTTTTGCTCCACAGGATACTCCCATATCTTCTCCTTCGATCCATAAGGTATTCCAATCTCCATGAACAATAGTGATAAAAGAATGGCTCCAAAGCTGATCTTTCCTCCTATGCACGTTTCCTCAATGATAGTTTCTATAATATACCATGAAATGTTGTAGACTACCCCTTCAGACATCTTTTTGGCAATGTGGAACCACATGGTGTTTAGTTGTGACCACCTTTCCTAGTCATTTAGCTTTGTAACTAGATGTGTGGTTGCTTGCAATATTGGATACTTCTTCAGTTTATCAATGTCCATCCCATGTGAACCCTTTATATACCCTAACTCCTTTCTAGTCTCCAATATTGTGGCCTTGTATGTTAAATCATAACGCAAATCTTCTCATGTGCCTTTCAACCCTGTTACTGTGGAGATGAGCATGGCTGAAATTATGGCTTTGTGTCCTACAAAGTAGAAAAAGTATTTATGCACTCTACTCATGAGCCATTGGTACAAGGGCTCATATTTCCCAAAGTAAGGGAGTTCATATAGCTGGTAAAATCCTATCTTCTATAAGATCTTCTCGCCAACATTGTCATATGCTGACATGTATTCCGTTATGTGTTTATTTGTCTTTGTGTTTAGCAAGGCATCAAGCTCCTTATTCTCTGTGGTACCATGGTTGTACTCACTCACCTTGCTTTTTCTTATGTGATAATCCCACTTCTGGCCTATAATAACCCCCTCTGGATATTGCATCTCTAAAAAATTGCTTTCAGGAGCCATCTCCTCTTCTTCTTTGACCACCTTCTTCTTTCCCTTCACTCCTGCTGCAACTACTTTCTTGGGTGCCATTTCTACCCTGCAATCCTTTGTAGATCCTCACCTATTAAATTTTGTAATGTGTAAATCAAACCCTAGCTTGATTCAATGTGCCCTAGGTGAAATTATGTGCCCTTGCTCCTCTTTGTCACCTTGCTTCACTCAAACCCTTCACCACTGGGGACACAAGCACTTTTTGCACACATATCTCTTCATCATGACTAGTTACACACCTCTCATACCTCAATTTGATCACTTGGATCTTCACACTTATCTCTTTTTAAAATAATCTTAATCACAATGGTAAAAATGAATTTGTATCCCATCCTTATATAGATTTTAAAAATTGTGATGCATTCATTGCTCCTTCACTTGCCAAATATCCTCTCATTAATTGACTAATTCCATCCTTTCCGCATGTTACATCTTTGCACCTTAGCTCTAACCTTCTAACGCGCCTTCCTACCCTTTGTTCACAGACTTATCTTCAGTGCACTTCCATGCACCAGAGTACCTCATCACTACACCTTCTACTTGTAGTTGTTATGGCCTCTGTCTACCTCATGTTATACTGGCCCTTCATTCATCTCTATCTTTGGTCACTTTTTAGAGGAAATCCTTTGAATTAAAGAGCACCCGTAGCAACTTATTCCTTTCACCTTTCAATTCCCACAATCTTACACCTGGATATCAATAACCACCCCACACTAAAATTATGTGTAGTCCTCTATGCATAAACATGCTTCATGTAGTAATTAGCTTCATGCGTGCAAACGCGCCTATTTCACAACACACCAACTAAATTGAAAAAGCATAGTGACAAAGAAGGAAACACACTAAGGAAATAAATAATTGAAAACCTAATCTAAATGATAATACTACCTTATTGCAAACACCAAGAAGACTTATTTATAATAGGGCTTCATCCTACTCCCATTGAAGTAACTGGGTAGTTGTGTTCCATCAAGTGCTTCTAACTAGAAAGTGCCTGTTTCAAGGATGTAAGTGAGAAAATATGACCCCAACCAATGTACCTTAAGTTTTTTTTGATGAGAAAATAACTTAGAGTCATACAAAAGTACCATTTGGCCAATCTCAAACTTCTTATCCCTTATGTTTCTGTCATGCCATGTTTTATACCTGGGATTTTCTTGCTTCTAACTCCAACGTGCTATGGCTCATCGCTCATCTAAATAAGTTATCTTTTCAATCCATTCTTCTAAATATTTCTCATTAGCTAGACCTCTAGTGCATGTAATACACAAAGAAGGCAACATAAATTCCATAGGAAGAATGTCTTCTACACCAAACACTAACTGAAATGGTGTGGCTTTGTTTAACCTTTTATATGTTGTTATATATGCTCAAAGTACTATAGATACTTTATCATCCCAATCATTTCTTCCAATATCACAAATTTTTATCAATGTGTGGCCCAAAATTTTGTTGAAAGCCTCAACAGTTCCATTTTCCTGAGGATGATAGGGTGTAGTCTTATGGTGTGTAATCATGAACTCATCCAATAAAATTCTGATTGTCTCATTAATAAAATGTGTGCCCCTATCACTGGTCAAACTCAAATAACATCCATACCTTGTAATAATATGTTCCTATAGAAACTAAGTTGGTGTAGCCACTGTATAGTCCTTAGTAGGTGATGCTTCTGCCCACCTTGTTAGATATTTTGTACAAGTTATAATGTAGTGTGATCTATTTTTGTGCGCAGCTGGTGAAATAGGACCCACAAAATCTATAGCCCATTGCTCAAATGGTTCTACACTAGTAATATGTCTCAGAGGCATTTCATCTACCGGACCTAGTCTTCCAAGAATTTGATAATGATCACACGCCTTACAAAATTCCTTACAATCTTTATAGAGGGTCTCTCACCATAATCCAATGAGTAAAATATTACACATTGTGGCATCACCAGCATAGTGGCCTCCTACAATTCCACCAGGAGCTTCTTCCATAATGCCTGTGCGCTCATGTTCCAATATACAACAATGCAATACTTCATCCTGAACCATTTTGTACAAGTCACCACTAATTAACATAGAAGGTGCAACATGTATAACAAGTTATTTCTTCTCCAAGAATTTCATTCCTTCTGGTGCCATCCCTGTGCGTAGAAATAAAAAATTTCCTCTAGTTATAATGGCGCACGTTGTAACCTGTATAACCGTGCATCTGGCATGGTATCCTCAGTTTCCTGTGCTTCTTCTCCTAACTATATTCTTGATATATGGTCTGGTCTAGAATTACTTTTTCCTGGTTTTACCACAATTGTGAAAATAATCTCTTAAAAGAGGAGCACCCATCAACATATGCACCCTTTTAAAATAGGCTTATTTACCAAGTACTTCAATGCCATGTGATCTATATTAAAGACGAATAGTGTAGCTAGTAGGTATTGGAAAAATTTATGCAATGCATAGATCATTGCCAAAGCTTCGCACTCTGTAGTTGTGTAATTCTATTCTACAGGAGTCAAATTTCTACTAGAAAAATAGATGGGATGATCTACAATAACTTCACCAAGTTTAGGAAACACTGCACCAATGGCCATGCCAAATGTGTTAACATGTACATTAATGGCTTGTCCCATGAAGGAAAATGTAGAATATGTGTGGTAGTAAGTTTCTCTTTTAATGTATCAAATGTGTGCTGTTGTTGTGATCCCTAGTAGAACATTCTTGTCCCTCTTAGTAACTCTTCTAAGGGTGAAGCAACTTTGGCATAGCCTTTGATAATTTTTTTGTAATATCCTTTATGTCCCAAAACTGTGTGCACCTCACTTTGACTGGTAGGCTCCCCTAGGTCTATAATGACTCCAACCTTTGTTGGGTCAACCAAAAAACCCTCCTTACAGATTATGTGTCCTAAAAGTATCCCAAATTTTCTAGAAAATATACACTTCTTGATGTTCAAAGAGATACTCAACTGCCTACACCATTTAAACATTAAGCGTAGATTGTCACAGTGGTCCTCAACTAATCCATACACCATCCAATCGTCTAAATATACCTATAAGAAGTTGTGAATAAATTCCTTGAATGCTTGGACAACTATGCACGAAAATACAGTAGGCGCAGTTTTCAGACCAAAGGGCATTATAGTATAGGCAAAGCTACCCCATTCAATAGTAAATGTAGTCTTCTCTTGGTCCTTCTGGGTAATCATAACTTGATGATACTCAAAGAACCCATCCATAAAGGAATAGATTTTGTGCCCTGTAACTCTTAGTATTTCCTTTGTAAATGCTGTAGGTAATGGATCTGTTACACATGCAACATTTAACTCCTTGTCATCCACACATATTCTAATCCATCCATCCTTCTTGATACTGATCACCATTGGAATAACCCATTCTGACTCATCAAGGGGCTTCATAATTCCATACTTCAACATGTTATCAATCTCTTCTTTGAACTTTTCACAAAAATTGGGGTTCATTCTGTAACGCCTCTTTCTAACTGGGCGCACACCCTCTTTAAGATTTATCTTCATCTCCCCTAATTATTCATGCATTCATTTAAGTTCATGGTACCCCCTAGGAAATAGGTCTTGATAGTCCCTTAGTAACTCTATGATTTTTGCCACTTCATATTTTGACCAATAGTTTCCAATTATGGCTTCTTTAGGCTCAGTATCTATTCCAATATTCAACTAATTTGTCTTCAAAGGTTCATGATAGGTGCACATGTTCCTATCCACACTTTCTAATACCTCATGCCTTCTTGTTGAATGGTTTACATCCAAATTATCTACTTCTTTGTCATCCACTACGTAGACCATTTTTTCTTTCTCTTTCTTAAGGCAAGCGCATTGAAGTAATGTTGCATCGACCTCTAGTTCATTATCAAGATGCACTCTTGAGTCTTCTTTATCTAATAACTCCTGAAGGAGTTCTTCAGCCTTGGCACTATCCCGCATAGTTAAGTGCTTGATAAATTTCAATGCTTCATTCCTGCAATTAAAGTCAAATTTCTTGGTCATTCCTACCATTAAAGTCTTCGAATTTTCAGTTTCTCTATGGTGTTTTGCATATACATAGCAAGCACGCGCACAACCTTGTAATTTGGAATATAACTAGTGCACCCATAGTGAAGGTGGTAAAGCTTCCTACCCTTCTTTCTAGAGTCTCTCACACTTCTGAACATGGTGCTGAACAGGTTGATTACCAAGATAAATACATATTTGAGTAGGTGTATTGCTCCTAAAGAACCTAGTAGTAAGATAAATCTCAATTTCATCCCATCCGATAATATTATCCCTGTGGACCACCCACCATCATACTGTTGTCCCATGTAGTATATACGCTAGCATATTTCTCCTATCTAGTAGGTCTATCCATTTTTCTTCCATGGCGCACACGAATACCATGGGATCCCTTTCTCTTATATAGTAAGGTACCGAGTTATTACCTATCCTCTTCACATAACATGGTTATGTGCCTCAAGGGAATATGCTCTTTACTTCACACCCTACCAACTCATAAGTGTTCTGAGCCCAATTATCACAAGCAATGCTTGTAGTATCGCTAATATACTGTGCATCCTCACATTGAATTAGTCCTTCTTTGGTTGATTTAATCATCTCTAGATCTCAGATGACGCATACATAAATCCTATTAAGATGTTCTTCACTTAAGGGCTCAACATAGGGTGCAAAATTTTCATCTGTTAAAGGGATAATGAACCTTTCCTCTTTATTTTCAAAACTGATTTAGCCCTTGTTGAACTAAAGATCAGGATTATTTGCATAGCACCAAGGACGCCCTAATAGAGTTCGGAAGCTATCTGATTCTGCTAGCTCTAACACTTCAAAGTCTCTAGTGAACTTGACTCCTTGTATGGTAATGGATGCATATTTTAAAAATCCTATGGGAGTGGTGTTAGTCTGATTAGCCATGAATAATACATTAGAGGATGGCTTCAATGGGGTTCTCCCCATTTATACCGATGCATCCAAGGTAAGAACATTGACTTCCACACCTATATCAATTAGTATATTACTCAACATCCACCCATCCACAACAACATTCAAAGTGATTTCCTTGTCATAATCTAGGCTACGAGGAGGGAGATTTACATGCAGGATCTATTGTCTAGTCTCATTACTTGCATGTGGAGTGTTCCCTTTTAACCAACTCCCTAACAATGGAATGATGTTCTCCTAGCATAACATTTTGCAAACTTCTCTCAAGTCATCTATATCAGTTTGGACCATCTCTGATGCTTTAGTCTTCTCCTTTAAATATTGTATCTCACCCTAAAGATTACTTAGAACTTCCATGGTATCCTAAAAAACCTCCTTGTGATAGGTAGGATCTAGGTACCTTGCATGAAGAACCTCATCTTTAGTGATGGAAGGTTTCTACTATAATGCATCCCTGGCACATGCTGCCTCAGCACAGGTCATGATCATCACTTGTAGTGCCTCAGACTCTGCTTCTATTTTGGGTGTCCATTGATTATCCATAGCATGTTGTATCCTAACCATCCCGATGCCTTTATTTTCTTTTTTATGTTGCTTACTCAGATTCTCATATAATTCTGGGCACTTTTCATAGCTATGGTTCTTTCTGCAGAAATAACATGCAATATTCTGAGGACACTTGAACCTATAGTGGTCAGGAGATCTACATGTATAACATGTTGCATAAAGGAACTCACTTATTCCACCACCACGGTATCCTCGACGTCTACCATGACTTCCTTTAAAATGCCCCTCATTCCAATCATATCGCACCTGATTGTGCTCCCAATCCTGATGCTCATTCTTTCCCTTAGAGTTATCTGAAACTCCTGATTATCGTACACCAATATATATATATATATATATCATCATGGATCTATCCAATCAGTCAGTAATCACCCTTGTCATGAGTCATAGATCTTTATATTTTATAGTATCTTGAAACATTCTTCATTATCGTGCGTTATAATAATGGGAAGTGGCTAGCATCATGGTTTAAGTGGTATATCTCACAATCCATCAACAATGAGCATACTATTATGTGAGGACAACTATCCTTTACGTGACCCTCTACTTCACAATATGTACACCAAATTCCTGAGTGCATTTCATGGGCTGAATTCACTGATAATTTCTCTAGTTGTTTTGCCATAGCTGCAATTTGTGCCTCTAAGAATGGGCTTACGCTAGTGTCAATACTCCCAACTACCTCAACCCGTAGGGATGCTTCCAATGCCTTGCATGGATCAGTATATGTCTTATGTGACAATGCCATCCTAAATAGTATAATAATTCCCCCAACAAACCATTGTGCATGTTGGCTTGCATGAATATCATAGGAAAGTTTAGACAGAAGCTGTTTAAAATGGGCATCATACTTGTGCACACTCTCAGTAGTGCCTTGCTTAATATCCTTGAGTGAACTTATACTCTTTTGCTCAAATTTAGGGATATAAAACTCTTTTAAGAATGTATCCTTCAATGCTACATAATCCATGCAAGTCTGTTTAGGGTCAAAGTTTCTATACCATCTATATGCACACCCTTGTAACATAGTAGCAAATTGGCTTGCCTTATGCTCAGAAGTTGTGATTCCTTTTATGCACCAAAATATTTCACACATATGCACATGTTTATCAACATCTTCTATGTCGATATACATAGGAAGATGAAGAGAAATTTCCATATAAATATTCTGGGGTTGGGGCAGGCCTTTCCCACCTTATCCAAAACCTCTTGTGTTCCCCCTGCCTCTAGAACCTCCAGATCCACCTGAACCAAAACTTTCCATGCCTTCTGACCCTGAACCTGTACCTAGAATAGGTCCTTTATATGTACTCCCCTATGCTCTAAAATTAGTACTATATTGAACCCCTAAGGTCTTTGAAGTAGTTCCACTTCCAGAAGTGAAACCAACATTTGGCATGCTCATATTATCTGCAGACGATGCACCTAAAAACACAGCTCCAAATACAATGAAGTCGTCTACCCTGCCATTGATATGCTTACTTTCTTACTTCCCACACTTGCTTGTTGATTAATTTTCGTACTAGATATTGGAAAACCAAGTGCAAGGGCTAGGTTACCAGGTGGATTCCGTTGCACGTCCACAGCCTAGGTAGTCTTTGTTGGCGCACTTCATTGTGAGGCTGAGGGGGGATCCCTATCACACTTTCCAAGATGGGGGAGTTCCTTATGCTCTGGCTCCATGTCTTCCATGAGAGCTTCAAATCCTTCACAAGCCATCTCTCTCCTCAATTCCATACTTTCTGAAATGATACACTACTTCTCTATCTCCCTCTCACATGCCTTATTACACTTAAGACGTCTTTCCTCTCTTTTCATTTCTACCACTAGGTTTTCCATCTTTCACCAATCCTATTCCTACCCCATCAATTTACTCTCCAGATTCAAAGTTATCATCAGGATCTTGATCACTAGTGGAATTCCTTGTAGGTAATCTCCCCGTGGATGTCTTAAGAACTAAAATTTAGCTACCTTTAGACATGAATAAGTGGAAATTGAATATTCCAAGATATAACTATTCTAGACACCAAAGAACCATGTATCCACAATTTGAGTCCAAATCAGATCAACATCATAAAAGGTCTGGAATTATTACTATGTCTAAACAAGTGTGTGATACCTTTGATTCCATTTAAATGCATAAGTAACCAGCCACTCGTACAATTCTACTAGAAAGATAGTGAAAAAGATCTCATATAAGCTGTCATACAGATTCTGTTCCACCCAAGTGTATGCGTTAAACTCAGATCCAATGCTGAACCACCATGCATATTCTTCTTCCAGATAACGTAATCATTCTTCAACACTTGCTAAGGTCAACCGGTATGTCTTCATTGCGAACCATCCTAAAAAAAACTTAAAACGAGGTATCGGGAATGGAAATAATGATGCAACCTAGAATTCAGTGATATAAAACCAATGAAACCCTATGTGTGTTGGCACATATGTCAGCCTAGATTGAGTGCTCACCCGAAGCGCATTAAGGTACCAAGTCCCTCTTTAGGGTTGATGTAGCAGGATGTTAGCATAATGGAGACTTAACATATATAGTTCTATTACTAGCTCATCATTCTATAGAACATACCAGTTCTATATCGAAGGAAAAGTAGAATTAAGTACCAACCATGATGAGATAAAAAACATACTAGATTCAGATACACACATAAACTAACACTTAGATTCAGCCAATATCCTCCATTAAATTCAATGTAGTAAGTATACAGAAGCTTCACTACCATGATAGTAGCTTGCGCGTAACAACATAACTCTATATATACCTCCTCTTTGTATGTATCTATATTATCTATTACACAGTTTACTACATATTTATATGGGTGGGGAATTTCCCTTCACCGCTTATCCATTCCCAAAATAGGTCATATTCTCTTCTTATTAGCCATGCGCCTTTACAAAACTAGCCACACATGTAAGTGTGCTAATAATACAATACCACTAGTTAGCTGAAAGCAACAGATCTATTTTCGGCTTGTGTCCATACAAAGTGCCTTGTATCTAATCCTCCAAAAATACCCAATGTGTGGAATGCACGTCTCTTCCTTGTTTGTGTGCTTTGCACACCATCTCTAAAAATAGACCTTTATGAGCAAAAAATGGATAAGTCTTGAAAGAGCTGAACTTATATTCCATGCACATGTTCTCCTTATTCATTCATGCCTTTGAATATGATTCTCTTTCCTGCGTGGAATTCTAGTGTGATTTCTGACAAGTGTTCTCTGATCAACATGAAGGAAGTCACTTAATCATAAAATGTCGCATTTGTGGCAAGTCCCTTGAGGTGGTAGGAAATGAGGGTGAAAAAGGTAATAAGGTAAAAATGGTTGGTGTAATGTAACATGGTATAAAATGGATTGCCCACGTGGAAAGAGACCCAAGATTCAATATAGACAAGTCCATGACAAAATAGTTTATATTTTTATGCTTTTTCTTTGTGACTTTCATAGACTAATCAATGTAGGAAGTCTATATATAATGAGTATATTATCTCCTTGAGGTCTTCGTGAAGTTGATCGATGCGGGAAGATTTAGAATATTTTATTTTATTTTTGCAAGAATAATCTTTTCTTAGACTATATGTAGTATGATGAGCTTTGTATAGTTGTCCTTCGAGGGAGTAGTCTATTTATAGCAACGAACCAGAGAGAGATAGATGTCCTTTTTTAGGGAGTCATCTTTTTTTTACTGGAAGTTTGACTCATGGAGTTAAATCCCATTTGGAAGTTTATTTTTGGACTTTTAAATCATGGACAAGACTATAGAGAAACTTTGGGTCATTGGTGTAGGAGGAAAAACTGAAGCATCTAGAGGGTGGTGATGATGGAGGAGTATTAGGTGATGAATGACCATGGGATTCCGTCTTTAAAAAAGATGAAAAGTATCCATGAGAATCATGCCGTGACTAGAGTCATGGTACTCATATTGAAGATGAGGCTGAAAGATGATGGGTAATCACATGATTCTTGATTAGTCATTAGGGAAAATGGGAAATAATAGGTGTAAATGATGCTTAAGGGATGAGCATTAAATGTGTAGAAATTGATATAGAAATTAATGTCAACAATCGAATGGTCGAAGATGCAAGGCATTGAGGAGCTCAAGTTTGGGTTTACCTACGAGTGAAGATAAACAATAAGCACCTAATTAATAGGTGCGACTCATGATATATGGTCCAAGCCAATTAGGAGAAAACTTACCCCATTTACTTTTTTCTTCTTTGGTTACATATTCATTTTCTTTCAAGAAGAGGTCGTCGACCTAAAAGGTTAGTTCATGGACACATTTTTTGTAGGCATGTTTGATACGTTTTTGGTAGATTTGGATATGGCCAAGAACATTGAGATGACATTCTTTTAATAACTCAAGTTGCGCCAAACGATCTTGGCGAATATCATTGTCGTTGAGAATGTCTTGTAGTGAGATGGGGAGAGATGGAATATGTAATTCTAGAGGCAAGATCACCTCGGTATAGTAGACCAGAGAGAAAGGTGTGGCTATAGTCAAAGTGTGAATACTAGTGTGGTAAGCCCAAAAGGCAAAAGGAATGTGTGAATGCCAATCCTTCCCAGTATCGTTAACTACTTTCATAAGAATTTTGTTCAAGGTTTTATTGGTGGATTTTGCTTAGCCATTTTCTTGTGGGTAATAAGGTGATGAGTAACTGATTTGAATGCCAAAAGCGTCAAAAAGCTTTCATAGGTTTTTATTTTTGAATTTCTTTCCATTATCTATGATGAGGTGGTGAGGAATGCCAAAGTGAAAAATGTTGTGATGGTTGATGAATTCACATATTTTCTCAAATTTTGTAGAAATAAGGGGGATGGCTTCTACCCATCCATTGATGGCATTTTGAAGAATGGGGATTGATCTCACTGATTATATCCAAGCCCCATTGAGAAAAGGGCCAAGGTCTCATGCTACCTGTAAGGCATGACTAGGTGTGTGATGAAGATTAGCATGTTGCTGGCATTTTACACAAGGTTTGACATAATCACAACACTCACAGTTTAGGGATGGCCAATAATAGCCAAGGTGAAGAATGTGTTTTATGACAGCTAAACCACTATAGTGGCCTCCACAAATTCCATAGTGAACTTCCTTGATGGTGTAGGGAATTTCAAAACTTGTAAGGCATCGTAAGAGAATACCATTGAAGCAACACTTATAAAGGAGACCACCCATGATGAAAAATAAGAGACACTTTTAAGAAAGGCACGTTGTCCATTATGAGTGAGATTGGTGGTAGAATGGAAAGGGAAATATAGTATGCAAATTGATTTTACCAAAGGTCAAAAGGGTCAGGTGCAACGGTTCCGAAAGAGTAGACCTCATGAGGTAAATAAGAGGGTGATTCTACTTGGCCATTTTCTTGTGGATAATAAGGTTACGAGAAGCTGATTTGAATGCCAAAAGTGTCGTAAAGCCTTTGTAGGGTTTTATTTTTCAATTGTTTTTCCATTATCTGTTATGAGGCGGTGAGGAACACCAAAGTGAAAAATGTTGTGATGGTTGATGAATTCACATATTTTCTTGGATTTTGTAGAAATGAGGGGGATGGTTTCTACCCATCCATTACTGGCATTGTGAAGAATGGGGATTGGTCTCACCGATAAGATCCAAGCCCCATTGAGAAAAGGGCCAAAGGTCTGATGCTACCTATAAGGCATGACTAGGTGTGTGATGAAGATTAGCATGTTGCTAGCATTTTACACAACATTTGACATAATCACAAAACTCATGGTTTAGGGTTGACAAATAATAGCCAAGGTGAAGAATGTGTTTTGCGATAGCTAAACCACTATAGTGTCCTCCACAAATTCCATAGTGAACTTCCTTGATGGTGTAGGGAATTTCAGAACTTATAAGGCATCGTAAGAGAATATCGTCGAAGCCACACTTATAAAGGAGACCACCCATGATGACATAATGAGATACACTTTTAAGAAAGGCATGTTGTCCATTATGAGTGAGATCAGCGGGTAGAATGGAAAGGGAAAGATAGTCTACAAATTGATTGTACCAAAGGTCATGAGGGCTAGGTGCAATGGTTCTGACAGAGTAGACCTCACGAGGTAAATAATAGGGTGATTGTAGACTTTGTATTGTGACAAGGATTTTAGAGTTGGCAGGTGAGGCGGGTATCAGAGAAGCCAAGTAGGCCACGGTATCCACAAACTTATTGGTAGAATGTGGGGTGGTTTGAAGTTTGTAATAGTCAAAGGTGGTCAAAAGTATGTCTACCTGATGCTTATAATTTTGAAGTATCTCATTACGACACTGGTATATACCATTGACTTGGTTAATGACTAACTAGGAATCGCCAAAGATATTGATTGAATTAACATATAAGGCATAAGCAACCTAGAGACCTAATACGAGTGCTTCATATTAGGCAATATTGTTTATACTATCAAAATTGAGCTTGAAATAAAAAAGGCATAGGTTCACCATTAAGAGTGTTATTTGGTAAGTGGGTTCATCTTAGGAGAGGGTAGTTATGGATTCATCTGGGAAATTGAAGTTAGAGGGTTGATTTCTAGGAAGGGCTACATTTACTAGTTAGTCCAGTGATAGCTTGGCCCTTGATGCACTTTTGATGAATAAATTTGAGGTTGAGTTTGGCAAGAAACATAAGCCAACATTCGGGCATGTTGATGTTGATATGGTTTGGTGTACATATAGTATAAGGGGTCAGTATTAGTAATAACGAAGGTTTTGTGGTTGAGTAAGTAATGGTGAAGTTTGGTGGTGATTAAAACTAAGGATAAGAAGAGTTTTTTTGGCGTGGGTAGATCAAGTTTTGTAGTTCAGAAGAGTACAGATTATGTAATAAACTACTTTCTCTCTATGTTGCTCGTTGCAAAGAGTGAGCTTGACACCTAAAGAATGGTCAGTGACAGAAATATATAGGTAAAGGGCTGGTCATCCTTAGGAGGAATGAGCACTGGTGGTTGAAGAAGGTATTGTTTTAAGGATTCAAAGGCTTTATAGCATTCATCAGCCCATTTGAATGAAATTTCCTTCTTGAGAAGATGATGGAATGGTTGACAATGGTTGAAAAGATGTGAGATAAAATGATGAATGGATTACAACTTGCCTTTTAGGCTTTGAAGTTGAAAAAGATTAGTAGGAAGAGGCATTTATAGAATAGCCTTTACTTTATCAAGATCGACTTCTATGTCATGTAAAGAAATGATGAAACCAAGGAGTTTTTCCTAAAAGTACCACAAAGATGCATTTCTTTGGTTGAAGAAAGACACAATACTTGATGAGGTGGTCAAATATGACCTTAAGGATGGTTAGGTGCTCGGCTCAAGGTTTAGATTTGGTGTTAGGAAATAAGGAATAAAATATGCAAAATAATCCCTCACATAATCGCAACAGTAGAAACTAATATGCAAAAAATATTACAGATCTCAAATAAAAGTGTAGAATAAAATAACACAACACAAAGAGACAATATTTAATATGGTTCACCTAATTTGGGTTACGTCCACCAAGAATCACTTGCTCAAATTTTATTACAAACACTGCTCTCTCAATACAATACCCAGATCTATTTAGAGCTATGCTCAACAAACTCTACAGAATTCACACCCGAATTCAAAACACATTTGAAATGTTACATCTATCTACCATATGCATAAAACCATATAATAGACAATTGCTTAAGTAGTTTTATAAAACCATGGGCCAAAACTGTCCCATAAACCTAAGGGTCAAAATTCTTTCCATATGAGAAAAACACATTTCCCAGTATATTGGGCATGTTTTAAGGCCAATTTTTTTTCTAGGGGCCTGGGCCCCCAAACCCCTACTACCAAGGGCTACCACCTCTAGATCCCCACTCGAGGCCTGGCCCAGCCCCGAACCCCGACAAGATAACATGGAAAGTGTACAGTACTCTTAGTGTACAGTCTTCAACACTTTGACACATGAAAACAGGCTCCACAACCTAACATTTGGTAAGGAGATCATCTACGTAATCTTCCATTATGTGATGCATGCTATCATGGAAGATGTAATTCATGGTTCACTTATATGTAGCATTGGTTTTTCTAAGGCCAAAAGGCATGAATCGATAGTAGAAGGTCCCCCAGGGGGTGATGAAGGATGTCATGTGTTGATCTTTTGGAGTAAGTAATATTTGGTTATAACCTGAGAAATCATCCATGAGTGATAGAATTTCATGGCCGGTAGTGAGATTAACTATTTGGTCAATAGCTGGTAGGGGAAAATCATCTTTGTGACAAGCTAGGTTGAGATCACAATAGTCCATGCAAATGTGGAGCTCCCCTATAGCCTTTGTGACATGAATGATGTTAGAAATCCATTGAGGATAATCAATGGATAGGATAAAGGAAACTGAGAGAAGGCGTTGAAGCTCTTTTTTGACCAGAAGAGCAATGCGAGGATGCATTTTCCTCATCTTTTGTTTGATGGTTTTGGCATCAGGAATGGTTATGATATTGTGGACCATGATTTTTGGGTCAATGTCGGGCATATCGGCATAAGACTAGGAAAAAGCATTTCTATGGTCTCAAAGGAAAGAGGCAATAGCTTCCTACTCAATAGCATATAAAGACTAGCCTATCTTTAGAATATGCAGGTTGTCCTAAGTGTTAATGTTGATTTCAAGGGTTGATTTGTTCAACATGGTTTGTATCTTAGAAGGTAACAATCGGTGAATATAAAAATCTTCCGTACCCAGGTAGGTGAGGATGGACTCATCGTCCTGACATTAAATGACATTAATAGAAGTTGTATCATCATTGATCATCTCAAGATGCAGGAATGGGAGAGAAGAAGGAGCCTCGCCATCATGGTAATAGGTTAGAGGTCCTAGAGAAATTGTGTTTACGAAAAAAAAGTTAGGAGGAATAAATTCGGGATCTATGGACTCCATGGGTGAATATGGCGACGTTGGTGCATGGGGTGGAGATGGTTTGTCTTCCTCAATAAGATCAACATGGGCCTTCTTGGGAGGTTGTGAGGAAAAGCCAATGCCACTATAGTCATTGTGTTTATGGGTGGTACAAGAAATGATTATATGGTGGCCTTGTTTGTAAAAATTGAAGCCAAAGCCTTTCCTTACACAATGGTGAAGGAAAGTGTGAGAAAGTGGTGGTTAGTAAGGGAGTGTATGTTAGATGAAAAATGGTCATCTTTGGGATGGAGGTTTGGGTTTATAAGTGACAATATCAAGTCCCCCATACGTTACATTAGTGCAAAGGTGGGGAGGACCATAAGGAAAAACCCCTCCTATGTGGTAGTCATTACTAGGGTGCTTACGCAAGTTCCCATACTCTTAAAGAGTAAGGAACTTGTTGATATTGTATACACGGTACTCCCTTAGAGTGAGGCATTGAAAAACACCTTCTATGGGATTAGTAGTTGATATGTGGGTAACGGGGATAGACAACTTACTAGATGATTGGGAAGTAGGATAGTCAGTTGTAGAGGCTGCGGTGGAAGTAGGAATAACAGGGTTAGATGTGGGAGAGGCAATGGTAGGCTTAGTGAATGGGTTTGTGGGTGAAGGTGAAGTGGGGGTAGTGACAGATGCCTTGAGTGGTACAAGTACATCGTTGGGCTGATATAACATGTTATAGGTCTTAAAAGGTGATGGGTCAAATGAGATGGTGTAGTTATGTCCTTCGTGTTCAAATTTGAGGCAACCATGTAAAGTCGAAGGGACACAACCCATGATGCAGATCCAAGGTCGTCTAAGTAAAAAATTATACTGGAACTCCCCTTTTAGGACATAGAATAGTTTCGGGACATTGCGGGGACCTACACGGACATAGAGAATGAAGGTACCCAAGGCAACATAATTGGGTTACCATGCATGAAATTGGTAGGTATGCACATTTGGTTGTACGCATGGGAGGAGATGATGTTAAAACTAGCACCGCCATCGATCATAACATGTCATATGTGTATATTATCAATATAGAAGGATATGAAAAGAGTGGGATCTGGATCATCAGATTGGAAGGGAGCAATCTCTTCATCCTAAAATCTTAGGGCAGCTACTTGGTGAGTAGGTGGAGGCTATGTGATGAGGGGTAGTGATGGATGCTCCAGGTATGGGGCCATTTGGTAAAACCTTAATATATTGAAGGAACTCAATGAGAGCTTTACGATGTGACTCAGAGGTTTGGATGAGGTCATATAAATATATTTTAAGGGAGAATTGGTGCAATTGTTTTAGCATTGTGTGATGTGTGAACCCATTGGAAATAAGATATGCAGGACCTTGGATGGTGACTTTGGGTGTGGGTGAAAATGGTATGGTGGGTACAGGGTTGGTTGATGGGATAGTTACCTTTTCCTTGCCTTTGCATTTCTTGTTGTGGGTGGCAATGTGAATCATGTTGATTTCATATTTCATGGGTGGATAAAAGAGTTGTGGGGGTGGGGACACTGGTCGCTGATTAGGTAATGGAAGAAGATTTGGAGAGATTGGTGAAGGTGGAATGGGGTCCTCATCAAGAAGATCATCATTGTCAAAATTTTCTTCGGAAGGGCATAATTAGATAAGAGCAGTTTTTAAAGCCTTATAGTTCTCTACATTGTGCCATGGCACATGATGGTAGGTGTAAATTTTAGTTTCATCAAACCCTTTTAGTTTGGGTTTGAGCCAGTTGTAAGGTCTAAGAGGTGGTAATGTGATGACTTAGGTTTCGAGGGGATTTGTTAAAATCTTGGGGTACGACCTCGCTAACGGATCGCAACGATAGGTGAGTGTGGGTTTGGGTACATGTGTGACTGATTGTGAAGGAAGAGGCTTTATAGGAGGGGGAATGGGTTGGTCCACTAGTTTGGTATGTGGAGTGGTCTTAGGTCTTGTGGGCATCTATTTGGGTAAAGGTGTGGTAGAAGAGCTGGCGGTGGAAGGTTTGGTTGGTTTGACTACCTTATTAGAGGGTAGCAGATTATTAGCTTTGGGTTACGCCTTCTTAGGTAAAGGTGACATGGGGGTATGAGATGTAGAAGGAAAAGTAGATGGTGAAAGGGGGAGAGTTACCAATGTGGATAATCATGGTGCACACACGTTTGTTGGCATAGATCACATGGAAGGTGCAATTGGAAGAGAGGAGAGTGTCATGGGTAGTGACGAAATTATGGAAGGTAGTGGTGGTATGGGTGGTAAGAAGGTCACAGGTGATAGTGGGGGTTGTGTGGATTGTTTGGGTATATTAGATGGTCATGATGAGGTGGTGGGCTACTGCGTTCTTGGTTTACTAGTGGAAGAAGTTTGTTTGGCTAGGGTCGAGGGGTGAGGTCCTAGGATGGACAGAAGGGTGAAGGTGATAATGGTGTGGTAGCTGAGGTTGGTGTATGAGGTATAACAGGTTAGATCTTCCTTTTAGGCATAGGAATGAGTTTAGTGTTGGTTTGGGAAGATGTGGCTAAATCTAATTTGATTGGTGGATGAGTAAGGTTTGATGTCGGCATGACCCCTAAGGTAGTGATCAGTTTAGGTAAGGGAGATGATATAGGCATGGGTAGGTGTTTGGGTATAGGTGTCTGTTGGGTTGTGGGCAATGACATGGAAGGTTTTCCAATAGTCATGGTTGTGTTTGATTTGGTCACTTGAAACACTTTTAGATAGATTGTAGAGGTGTCGGTGAGTGACAACTGTATTTGGGTTAAAGAAGGAAGTAGAATACATCCCCAAAGTAAGGCTCTATCAACATAATCCAAGTGAGTGACCAAGTGTGAAAATGGTACTGCTACAAGTGGGGTTGATGTGGATCAAGTAGTAATCCCTATAAAATATGTTTGAGGAACAGGGAAATGGTTAGCTTCAAACTCTGTGGGTAAGAGAGCCGAAAGAAAGTTAGTAAGATCTTGGAAGGCCAATGGAGAATGGTCACCTAAAGGCAATGGTGTTTCTACAGGATCCTCTATGGTCAAAGGAGATTAGGAAAGATGAGGTAGAATCTCCTTGCGATGTTGAAGGGAGTGGGCATGTGTCCCTTATGGGTAGGAGAGGTGTTACTAATGAATGCTTGGTAATTTGAGAAGTAAGAGGAAGAGTGCTCATTATGAGATCTTTCACGGGTGAAGGAGAAAATAAGGGGGTTTCTCTATGGGTGGAGTAGATAAAATAGGTTCTTGTGCAGCTAAGGGAGTTTGGGCTAGGATTTCATCTATGGAAGAGATAGGGAGTGATAGGGGTGAAATTGGTATGTCATCAAAAATAGCGTGGACCTCACAAACATTGCTATCCTTGGTTGAAGTGTCACCAGTTTGGTTGGAAGATGGGGCATGATTAGGGAATGGTTTTTTAAAGATATATAGGTTTTGGTTGGCTAGTACATTTGGTTTATCCAAGACTAGATCTCTGTTTTCTAACATTTCTTTGATGATATTCTTGAAGGTGATGTAGTCACCATCTTTATGACCTTTGACAGGATGATAGTTGCAAAATTCATGTTATTTATACCACGCGGTTGTGGGGAAATCATTGTAAAACCAATATGTGGTTTTATAGGTAGAAGGGTGATGGCACCAACCTTAATAAGTTTTTTCAAATAGTATTTCCCTTGTTGGGGTGTTCTTTCGTTATTCTCATATGAACTGGAAAGTTTGGACAGAAAAAAGATTAGAAGAAGGTTTGTCTTGGTTTTATGGGTGAGAGGGTCTAGCCTTGAGAACCACAGCGTTGGTAGATCCTTTGGATTTTGAATAGTTGTTCTAGGGTTTAAAAGATGAAGAAGCATCATTTGATTTGAATGCGGTGTTTTTGTTACGTAAATGAATTTTCTTCTCTTTGATAGCATGAATCTGCAATTTTTTTGCCATGGTGAATGCCTTGTCAAAGGTGTGGAATGTCTACACCTGTAGGGTTGGTGAAATGTGTCTAGTGCAAGCATGAGTAAACAAATCTATGATCTCAGTTTGAGTTAATTGAAATGTGAGCTGCTTAATTAGGCCGCACCAATGAGAAACAAAGTCCACGATAGACTCGTCATCATACTATCAAGTGGATTAGAGATCAGTCATGGTGACTTTCTTGAAAATTTTGATTGATAAGTGGTTTAAAAAGGCTTTGGCTACTTGATTAAACAAGTAGATGGAATGTCTGGGTAGCCCACTATACCATTCTAATGCAGGTCCTATCAGGGACATCAGGAAGGTCTGTAGGAGTAAAGCATCATCATGGGTAATCAGGTAACACCCATGTTTGAAGGACCAAAAATGTTGTTGCGGGTCTTCTTTACTATTAAAGTGGTTGAAGTTTGGCATTTCCCAATGTACAAGGTATGGGTGAATAGGAATGGATGGATGAATGGGCTCATTACATATTTCATTGTAGGTGATACAATTACATGAGCCATAAACAGAAGCTTCTAGTGTTTACATCCTTTCCATCATTAATTTGATGAGGTCATTGGTAGGTTGTTATAGAAGGGTGCCTCCTATGGTGTAAGATGGTTGGTGTTGAACATGTGATGTGGGAGGCATTATAGTGTACGGTGATGCCGAATAGGAAGGTTGAGAATGGGGAACAACATGGAGGGCATATACCCAGAATGAATAACGGATAAGATAGGGGGTTGTTGATAATATGTTTATGTAGGTGGGGCAGTCAAAGTGACTCTAGTAGCGATTAGGGTTAGATACTGTGGGATGGAGAGGACAAGATTTTGGAATGGGGTAGGGGTCACCGACACCATGGGTGGTTGTGTTGTAATTGGTATATGTGAGATAATGGGCACATATGGGGTTATGATCTAGGTGGTAAATGAAGGAAAAACTGATACTACAGGTGCGACTGATGTTGTAGATGTAGCAGCCATAGCGGATGTGGAGCCTAGCTGCAAAACCACTAGGGGTAAATCAAATGAAGGTAACGCCGAACTAGTAGGGGCTGATGCAGGAGTGGGGAAAATGGTAGGAGATATGGATACAGACATGCCATATATCAATTGACCTGAGGAATCTCAAGTGGATGAGTGGGAAAGGTATAATCATAAGGCTACATAATTTTGATTAAGGAGTCGTGTGAACTCATCATTGCCTGTAGAAATGGTGGTAGGCGGGGTAGAATCCATGGGTGATAAGATATAATATGGTGAGGGAATAGGTGGGAGTGGTTGATGGCTAGCATGGAATATAAGAGCATTAGTTTGGTTGTGATTCAACACCATGTGAATAAGTGTTGATCTGGTAAGACTGTATTCTGTAGATGACATAGAAAACAATGAGGAAAGAGAAAAATGAGGCTAGGAGGGTGAATTCGGTCAAGGTTTGGATTTTTAAAACCAAAAAAAGACACCAAAAATGGTCAGGATGACTGGTGATAGTTAATGGGGAACTGATGTCGGTCATAACAATCGATGCGGTTACTGTGGAAAAACACCAGTTTCAAAAACTGAAATAAGAATGATGAATGTGTAATGGGAAACTGTGTATGATAGAAATATCAACAGAGGGGAATCGGATGGTGCCCTGAGGGCCAAAAAAGAATATAAGGAGTGATGAAGGCTACTCTAGGAAAAATAACTAGAAATCCAAAAGCCGACACCGGTTAGGTTTAACCGACGACAGTCAAATGTGAACCCGATGATGGTCACTAGACTGACACTAGTTTTTGTGAAATGAGAGAGAAATGAAGAAACTGGGCTTTGTGAATTCAATTTGGTGAAGAATCAAACTCAAAAATATAAGAATGAGAAGATGGGGCCCCGACACACTTAGATAAAGTCAGAATACTCCAACTACAATGGTGGAGTGTTCAAGGAAGAAGAATAATGTAGATTCATAGTCTCACACCTCAAAACACAAGTCAAGAGGAATGCTAAGAAAAAACATGATCCTAAAAGTGATTTTATTATGTTTGTTTAGCTTATGCTATTTAGAACTAACCATGTGAATTGAGAATAGAATTTTTGGTTGGGAAGGCATCCTATAAAGAAGGATATCTAAAAGGTGAGGTTTCAGGTTATTTTATGGCGGTGGGGGTGCTATCTAATAGGTGACTGGAAAAAGATAACTAGCTGGGGAGTACCTGCCAATCCTCTGATCATGTGATCATTGACAGGTGTTCCCCGATAAGATGTCATTTCAGAAAATGTGTATATTCAGATTTCTGCAGTTTGGTAGAAGAAGAAAGAGAGTGCTTTTATGGTTCAATTATGTCAACCATCAGTTGGGCATGACTTCCATCATATAGGTTTCCCTCATTTTAATGTGAACTAAAAATGCAATAAATCAGAATGTAATGCAAGTGTTTTAAAAACCCAAATTGAAACATTATTTTTGATGTAGCAAGTGATGAATAGGAAGAGGATTGATCTTTCATAATGTAATGCGAAAAGAAAGAAGAATGTGTTCTTTTTAAAGAACCAAAAACATGGTTGCTTTTAGACAATAAAGAGAGGAAGAATGATTCCAGAGAAGAAAAAATAATGTGTAAGCTTTTTGAAGGGAAACAAACACACAAATTTCACCTAGGAATGAATAAAATGCAATAGAACCCCTGATGTGTCCCACTGGACGAGCCAAAATGTTTCACCGTTTTCTTTACGTTTTTGATGAAACAGATAGAGTTATGGGTTGAGGAGGAATACCTGTCGCGTTGGTTGGTTATAGGTTGATGTGCATTATTTGACTTCTTAATCTAATGCTGACTGTGAGAGCTTCCTTTTGGTTGGGAGGAACTACCTAAAATAGAAATCAAGACCACAAAAGAAGAGTAAAACAATATATGGCAATGGACTACCTAGTGTTTGCTAGATCCAGGAAGTGTGATACTCCCTAGATGACTTTTGATCCATAGTTTAAAATTACTTAATGCGAGAAATAAACAAATTCCTAATGTAGTTGATATTATTTAGGTATCGAATTCAAATACAATAAGTAAATCTAATCATAACAGGCTAGGCTATAATTAGATATGAATGGAGGGGTAATTGTGAAGATACTAGGACTGGTCAAGGCAGGTTATAGGTTTCTTAGGTCACTTGGATGAAGGTTCTTAGGTTCCGTTATTAGCAAAGGTATTAAACACAGAAACTGATGTCAATATGGTATAACCAATGATGGTTTAAAAGGGACTGACAACGGTCATGGGTAGCCAGCGTTGGTAGGTTTGGGGTGAAAGAAACTTAATGGGATCTGGTTGTAGAGGTTGATCTGAGGTTAAATAGAGATAAAAGGGGAGTGGAGAGGTCTGTGGGAATCTTAGGTATACTCTGAGATGTGTATGAGTTAGATATAAGTGATTTAGTGGTGTGGGTGGAAAAATGGTGGAGTTTACAGGAAAGTAAATGGTGAGGGAATGAGAGTGGAAGTGGAAACTGATAACAATGGTAGAAGAACTTAATAGACTAAATTAGAAATAGATGATGCTAGTTAAAAGTATACTTACTATAGTGTAGGTTCAAATGGCTAGATGGTGATGACGGCTGATCATGTGAATGATGTTTGGTACCATGACAGTGCTTCCCAGAATGTCACCATGAGTACAATACCTCTGGAATTGTCCTGGTGCTGGCTATAGATGTTTGTAGGTACTAAAAGGCTCTAGTCCTACTTACATGCAACTCTCTTCTCTTCTCCTTGATTCCAGAATATGCCAACCTCTCCCAAAAGGTTCCTAAAGTGAATAAATGGTAACCAACGACGGTTCCTAATTGACCAATGTTAGTTTTGGGATGATCGGCGTCGGTAATCGATGTCGGTTAAGGAAGGATTCCCTAGGTTTACTAAAAATGGTAGATCTTGGAAATCACTTGGGCCAAGTTTTGTTTATCCTCGTGGATCAAAATGGAATTTTCCCTTCTAATGAGTGGGAATGTGGTTAGAGGAATAATAGGTATGTGCTTTTAGGGTTAAACTAAATCTTAGCTCATTAAGGTAAGTGGGACTAAGTCTTAGTTAGTTATGGAAACATGCTATGAATAGGTCTATGGTGAGGTGTCTAGGTGAGGTGATAAAAAGTCTAATTAGGATAATTAAATAATAAATATTGTGAGAATAGGTATTAATTTAATTGAAGTAATTGAATTAATATTAATGTGGGGTGAAAGGGGCCATGGTTAGAGGAACATGTTTAAGTTGGTTATTCGACTAGGGGCTAAGGGGATTGTGACCAAATTTTTGTGTCTATAGCAAGTCAAGTTGCAAATATTTTTCAAGGGCATGTACATAGTTGGTACAAGAAATATGATCTGAACTAGACTTGTGTGGACTATATTGTGCAGCGTGATGATTTCTTAGCAAAGTTCCATATACCCGAGTTTGAGTAGAAAAGTATCAACATGATGAAGGATATATAAAAGGGCATAACTGAGAGTGTTCAGGAGTGTGATGCATGGTTAAAACCCCTTTTTTCAAATTTATCTTATGACATACATCCAAATCAGCATGCTCAATGGTTTGGTTGAGGACTGGTCATGCCTTTAAGAAGGGAAATATCACACAAGACTTATAGAAATTCATGTGAGGCACTCAAGGGAGCCATGCATGCTGAGGTGGTTAGGAGAGTAGACACATGAGTGAGCCCATTCTTGGAAGCTCAGATTGTAGTAATGGAAAAAAAGTTAGAGAAATTATAAGCTAATTCAGCACATGAGATGCACAGTGGAATTTGGTACACAAATTGTGAAGTAGAAGGACATACTAAGAATAGTTTTCCCTATAAATCAATGCATGCCATATTGCTAGATTGTGTGACCTGATACTTGGATCATGATTCAAGTAGGTGTCCATTGTTTCAACATGTAATAAGAAATAATGTGTCTTATTACTGCAATATTTTCAGGTCTACCACTCATGATACAAATAATTATAGGTTGATTGATTAGATTCATGATGTCATTAATACCAGTGTGTGAGATAACAATTTTGTAAATAATTCTAAGTAATAAGGTGAGCATCATGATCATAGTAAAAATGAAGGGTGCTCTGATGGTGGCTAAGGTAGAGGTTGAGGATATCATGGAGGACTCAAAGGCCGAGGTCATGGCGGTAGAAGAAGTGAATTTCCATGAGGAACATGCTATAAATGTGGATCCTCTTATCATTACATGCACAAATGCCCTCATAACATTATTTGTTCTTTCTGTGGAAAGAAACACAACTATGAATAATTCCCATATTTGTATGAACACTTGAGTAATAATCACAAGCAAGACAAGGGAACATGAATGGTTAGAGTACAACGTGCTCTAGAAGATCAGTGGATGTTGAAGTTAACACCAGATTCTAAGTTGGTACCTGTGAAGATCACTACACGTGTTGAGGTTGCGCACGCTAGGGAATTTCCAAAGAAAAATCCTATCATTACAAAGGAGGAGGTACTACATGCAAAGTATCCAGACACTATGCATGAGAAGTAAGTGTTTTAAGAAACCATGGAGGTTATTAGGAATTTACAGGGTGAGATACAATGTTTGAAAGAATAGCCATGGAAGTTAGAACAAAAGATACCAATTGAGATTCCTTAGTAGAATTTTTATTATTTAAAGGAGGTTTGCAAGATGCTGTGATAAGAGAACATCATTCTTTTTCTAGGGGAATGGTTAATGGGAAAGATGTCTTGTACTAGAGTTGAGTGTGAAAAAGAGATTTTGCATGTTATCTTGCCTCCTCATAGTCTTGATTATGAAAAGGAGATCACTTTGAATGTTTTTGTTGATGGGTGTGTTTTGAGTAACATATTGATTGATACAGGTGCATAAATGAATGTACTCACTTTGTGCATTTTTATTCAAATGGGGAGACCACCATTACAACCTTCTTCAAATGTGTTGTTTATGGAAAATAGGACTAAATACATGCTAACTGGAGTCTTGAAGGATTCTATTATTACCATATAGGGGGAAAAATTTACTGGGGACTTTGAGGTCTTGGCGCTTGCAGTGCCAGACAATTTTCTAGCACTACTTGGGCACCCTTGGTGTTATACAAAAAACACTGATCTATGCTTCAAAAAAAGATATATAAGTTTTGAGAAAAAAGAAGAGTGTGTCATTATTCCTTTGATAGATGATAAATTTGTACCTTATGTAGAGCCCTTAAGTGAAGAGGATTTGAAAAAAATCTATGTGCACACCATTAGAGATCTGGAAGTCCTTCAACCATCAAAGGAAGGATTTCTCTAATGGGATGATGCACAGTCCATGAGTGATACTAAAAATGATGCATATGACAACTGGGCATATGAAACTTATGAAATGGTAGGACATGAGGTGAGAAGTGCAGTCACCCATGTAAGCAGGCCGCATTGGGTGAGGTGTTTGGGTAGTAACCAAGTACCAGGGCACTCTGGTGAGGGAAATCCTAAAGTGTTCTTGCATGGTATGGAATCTCAATGGAAAAATAAAGTGGAAAGAAGGATAATGCTATTTTATACTCTCCATGGGATAGCTACACACTAGTGAATGGTTCATAAGGATAATATTTTAGAGTGGTGAGAAGTGAGTATTGCCTTCTTTGCTAGATTTCTCTGGAGAAATGTGCCAACTCAAATATGTGAATTTCATGGTAAAGATCTTGATTAACACCATGTTCAGTAGTGTGAGAGGCTCTGGATATATATGTAGGAAGATTTACCACCTTCACTATGGGTGCAAAATATCTATTTCACCTTATGAGGCTACGCGAGTGCATGGTATGTCTATACAGAGTTGAATAGAGAGATAGGGAATTGGCAAGAATTGACTATAGGTATGATTTAAACCTTTGACTATTTTTCCACTAAATCTCCAGTGAATGAAGCATTATAGGTTATGAAGTGCTTGACTATGGGAGATAGTGAAAAGGATGAGGAACTTATTCAGGAGTTACTAGGTGAGTAAGACATGGAGGCATGCTTTGAAGAAGAAGAGACAGATGCAGAACAACTTGGGTGCGCGTGCCTAGAAAATGAAAAGGGTAAGATGGTATTTTTCATTGATGATGAAGATGTGGAGAATCTAGATGTTGAGCATATAGAGGGTGCACGTGAGGTATTATAAAGTGTAGATGATAAGGCATGCACCTATTATGAGCTGATGAAAATGAATAAGGTCAACATTGGAACATTGGATATTATTGGTCTGACTTTGAGGTTGCTAAGATAATCAAGTTGTTGCACAACTTATAGGACTCATTCCCTAGAGGATATAATGAGTTGAAAAGGGTGTATGAATCTTTGGGTGAGATGAGAATCAAGCTAAAGGAAGGTGCGTGCTCAGTTAGGAAGAGGCCTTACAGGATGAATCATAACCTACATGTCAAGGTAAAGGAAGAGATTGAAAAGATGTTAAATTCTTGAATCATTAAACCCATTGAGGAGTCAGATTGGGTTAGCCATATAAGTATCAAGAAATATTTCAAAATAAGAATTTTTGTGGATTATAGGGAGTTGAATGTTGCAAGTGTAATAGATCCATTTCCCACACCATTTACAAAGGATATTCTAGAAGGTGTTGCAGGGTGCAAGATTCACTCCTTCACTGATGGATTTTTTGGATATCATCATGTAAGAATAGCTAAAGAGGATCAAGAGAAGAAAAATTTTAGTAGAGAGTGGGGAATTTTTACATACACAGTTATGCCCTTTGGATTAAATAATGCACCTGCATTCTTTTTGTGCATTATTGTGTAAGAACTCCCAGACTTCATTCATAAGTTCATGCAAGTTTACGTGGATGATTGGAGAGTGTATGGGCTAGTGAAAGATCATCATAATAACTTAAGGATGATGTTTGAGAGGTGCTGGCAGTTGAACATCTCTTTAAACATTAAGAAGTGTATTTTAGCTACACCTTTTGGGACTTTGCTGGGGCATATTATTTGTAAAGAAGGCTTGTTAGTAGATCATGTTAAGATTGTTGTTATTTTGGGCCTAGAGGAAACTATTAACTAGAGTGAGGTGTGTGGATTCTTGGGGTACAAATGATGTTACAGGAATTTTATCAAAGGTTATGCTAAGATTTCCATGCCTTTAGAAGAATTATTGAAAAGTAAAGGCAGGTTCCATTGGGGTGATGCGCAACCACAAACATTTGAGACACTAAAGCAGAGGCTTACTACAACACCTATTTTGTGCTTTCTTTCATGGAACAAACATTTTCATGTGCATGTGGACACCTTTGGCATGGCCATTGGTGTAGTATTATCCTAGCCTAGTGAAGGTATTGTGGATCATCCTATTTTCTTTGAAAGCAGGAAGTTGACCCCAATAGAATAGACCTATACAACTACAAAGTACGAGGCCTTGTCTAAGATCTACCCATTGCATAAGTTTTGACAATACCTTTTATTTTCTTTACAAATGACATGGCATTGAAGTACTTGGTGAATAATCCCATTCTGCAGGGGTGCATATGCCATTGGATTCTATTATTTCAGGAATTAGATTTTACTATGGTGGTTAAGCCAGGTAAGAGAAATTCTATACCAAATAATTTATCAAGGATTAATACAAGAGAGGACATGCAGAGCATTGAGAATACAATTTTGGATCCATAACTTTTTAAATTGAACCACGTTCCCTCTAGCTTAGAAGATATTGATGTATTTTTGTGAACATGTGTGACACCTAAAGGAATGAAGAATATAGAGAAGAAGAAACTCACACCGCACCTTACATGTTGATTAGTGGAGACTTATAAAAACTAGGTTGGGATGAAGTTTTGTGCCGATGTGTACTTCAACATGAGTGTGAATCTATTATGGAAGAGACTCATGGTGGTATCACTAGTGGAAACTATGTAGGAGATGCCACCACACGTAAGATTTTACTCATTGGTCTGTGGTGGAAAACATTGTATAAGGATTGTAAAGAATATTGTAAGGCATCTGACCATTGTCAATTCCTTGGAAAGCTTGGGCATAGAGATGAAATGCCTTTAAAGCTCATTTCTAGTTTAAAACCTTTGGAAATTTGGGAAATTGACTTTTTGGGTCTTATTTCATGACCCGCAAACATGACTAGATTGTGCTACATCATAACTTGTAAAAATTATCTTACAAGGTGGGAATAATCGGTGCCTACAAAGGATTTCATGATAGTTACAACAGTAAGGTTTATGTGGGAGAACATTATCAACAGGTATCGATGCCCATTGAATTTGACAAGTGATAGGGCTACTCATTTCCTTAATGAGACCATCAGGATAGTCTTAGAAGAATTTATGATTACACACCATAAAAAAACACCCTGTCACACTCAGGTTAATGGAACTACTTAGGCCTTTAATAAGATATTGAGCCACACATTGAATAAAATTTGTAATATTGGAAGGAAGGAATGGGATGATAAAGTCTCTATTGTACTTTGGGCATAAAGGAAAAATTATAAAAGATTAAACAAAGCCACACCTCTTCAATTGGTATTTAGCTCAGAGGCTATTCTACCAGTGGAATTCATGTTATCTTCTCTATGTATTATGTGCACAAGAGATTTGGCTAATGAGCAAGAACTTGAAGAGTGCATAGAAAAAATGATGTAGTTAGATGAAAGGTGTGCTATACCATGATGGAGTTAGAAGATAGAGAAAGCTAGGTAGAAGGAATGGCATGATAGACATATTAAGGATAAGAAGCTTGAGGTTGGAAATATGGTTCTCCTTTATGACTCCATGTTCTTGTGCCACCCTGGAAAGCTTAAAGTGCATTGGTTGGGACCATATTTTAAATTGAACCCGTGAGCATCAACATGTTGCACTCAACCATGGAAATGGCATAGCTTCAGATCAAAGCAAGAACTCACCCGAAAAGCAATGTTCATGCATTGACGGGAAATTGGCTCAAAAGAGGCCCATACTCTATTGTTCATAGATCAGGAAAGTTGTGTACATAGAGGGTAGTAAATGTTTAACTACCATGTAATAAAAGATTCCTCCATAATGGAGAAGAAGAGCTACTTCTCCCAAATGGGAATGTAACTCCTATGAGTAACTTACACATATGAAAGATTCTATAAGAGAATCTATCATAGCTAATATGACACCCTAAGACCTATGATCTTCACCTAAGTGAGATGACTCACCTAGTGAGGTGGCAATACACCTAATAAATAAATAAGAGGTGAAGGAAATGCCACACACACCAACACCCCCCCTTCATCATAACTTAGGATGAGGTGGCAAGTCAGTAGACGAGAAGTGGGTCTCGGCACAAGGCCTGATGAGGTACCCACGCACAAGAAAAAGGTCCCAAGTAGTGAAGGAAAACCCAGTGGGAAAAACATCCACCACAAGAGAGACAAAACACTCTCTAATCTAAGAAAGATGCCAAATATGGGTCCCGGCCATAGACGAGCCTGAAAAGGTACCCATGTACAAAGAGGCAATCTCTTGGAAAGAAGAAGAAGAGAGAAGAAGAGGGAGACGAGAGGAATGCAGAAGATGCCATGGATGGATCTGAACTCTGCAGCTCTAGGAAGTCTCCCAGAAGAATGTCGATGATGAGATCCTCTGCCTCTGGACTGAAGAAGAGCCACCTGTACCATGAACTATGTGTTCCCTTAGGAAGGACAGAAATGACGTGTTGGAAGTCCACCCACTCCATTGAAGGCAGTCTGAGTGGTGCACGAAAGTGTGACATAGGTCTAGCGAGTGAGTGCCAAGGAACCGAAGGTAATGCCACGTGCGTAGAACTATCAGAGTGAAGAGGAACACCCACAGAAAGGATGTCCAAGTGATGTGAAGGGAACAAAACATCCTCCACAAATAGAAAAGGGATCCACAGTGTGAGGGTGGATCAATGAAGGTCTCTGGAAAAAGTGGAAGTGGTAAGAGCCTCAGAAGGGGCACTCCCAACAACGGAGATGATGAACTCCTCTAAAACACCTGTAGATGGATGAGGGACATGTAGAGCATCACAAGTAGACTCTACGAAAATATGACTAAGGTCACAGCAGATACTCATCCCAATGAGGGGGCTCAACAAATAGAAGAGCGATGTCAGATAGGTATGAGTCATCCAATGAAGGTAGAGGAGTGAAATGGTCCTCACACACTGGAAGTGGAAAGGAGGTGGGTGTGATGACTGTATGAGACTAAGTAGGAGACTGCTCGATATCTGATGAGATGTGGGACGTGACAACACTATCTGGAATAGTGAGAGAAAGAGGAGAAGAGTCCTCTATAGTACTCTCGACATCAGAACTAGGTGCACAATCCTCGTCATCAGAAGTAGAATCAAGTGAGTCTATGTCAGTGGAACTGTCATCACATGAAGAAATGGAGGAGACAACTGAATCAGTAGCAACAACAATGGCGGCAGTATGTGAAGGGTCTCTATAGAGGGACTGAAGAATGCTCCAGACACACATGAGGTGGATCTGAGTGTGCCACGTGAAACTAGAGAGAATGAGAGACATGCATCATCATGTGACCAAAGACATGGTCACAAGTGTCAAGGAAGTCCTCCAGATGATGATGATCAGTTGTAGGAACTGGCCCAAGCAAGAAGGGTAAAAGACCCTCCTGGGCAAAGTAACATTCCATGGAAGCACGCCAAGCTGAATAGGTCCCTCTCCCGGTGAGAAGTGGTGGAGGCTGTAAGGTGATCCTACGATGCTCAAGTCTGGAAAGAGCACTCTCCATGATGAAAAATGCAAGATGCACAAAAGCAAGATGTCGGAATCGGCCGATAATGCGTCTGTGTGTGTAGGCCCAAGAGTACAATCAACCCCCCCAGAATGAGGCACTTTATAAAGTAGTGCATTTACAAAATTGGTAATGCCATCATGTAATGTGTGAAAATCCATGCAACTTTGACCAAGGAAGTGCTCAAAAATGAGCTAGCGAGTCAAAAGTTATGGCATTAAAACGATTCTCGCAGCTGATGGAAAAATACACTAGATGCTGCAAACGCATTAAAAAAGTACACAAGATGGGTGCAAAGGGTGTCGTGTGACTACTCGTTGGAAATGGAATAATTTTAGATAAGGGTTTGTTTTGACTTACGAGGGGGGATTAGCCTCCTGCCAACCCCGGACCTCGCCCTCCGTCTTCGACACAGCATAGGAAGGGCATGATAAAACAAGCCAAAAACCCAGAAATTTTATTTACAATGCCAAAATGAATAATTTTTTTATTTGTTAACACCTTAAAAACATTTTGTTTTGAAAAAAAGGTGGAAAATGAGAGGGGGGGCCCACGTTGATAGGAGTAAGTTAGAAGAGTTGTCAGAGAGTGGAGTGTTGGAGCTGCCACATGGCAGGGAGTTGACCTATGTTGTAGGTGGCTCAACCGTTGGAGGAGTAACTATCCCTGTAACATGTTAGGTGCTGCATGAAGCTGGAGAGACTGACTGCAGAGTTGAAACAAGAAGGGTAGCTGTTGTGCTAGACCGAGTCAAGATGTTGGAGAGTGTGTGAGAACATGGGTAACTTTCAATGCCTGTACAGCAGAGATGCATTGGGAGCCAGGTCCACGTGAAAGGTTGAGGTCGCTACAAGGAAAACCACTAAAAGGCAACTGTCCAAGTTGTGAACGTAGGTTGAAGGTCCACCCAAAAGTTTAAACAACTGGTGGTAGCGGCCGCATGAGCTCCCACAGAAAACTAACATCTGCACGAGCAAGGAGATAAACATGTGCTATGGAGATGATGAAAAACTAGATTGTCACACTGAACAGGAGGTTTGAGCTAGTAAGTTAACCAAGTGCAAGGCTAGCTAGGGTGATCACACAAGCTGGAGGTAAGGAATCTCGCGCATTGAGTAGAGCTGACCAGAATGGGTGCTAAAAAGACAACATGGTTTTAGCCCGGAAACATATGAAAGCTAGTGAACAATCAAAACCAAGCAGATAAGCACGAAGCCAACATGAGCAAGTTTTCCAACACGTAGCAGGAGCGAGCACAAGTGAGACCTGAAGTAAATCACGAGCATAGGTAGAAATAGATGAGAGCCAGGAAGAGGAGCATTAGACGCAACACTAGTGCAGAGTGCAAAAAGGAAGAAAAAAGCTGTGAACTCATACGGAAAAGCAGGATGAGTGAAAAGGGAGTGAGCCCAAAGTTGACGAGCTAGAGCAAGCTTGGTTTCCAGGAGGTTGGCGAAAAAAAATGTGGGAGTTCAAGCTATTAGCAAGAAGAGTGAGCTTGAATTGCAACTCAAGTCCAAAAAAAAAAGTGAACACTCGAAGCCTGAACACCAATGGGCAACCTACAACTAAGACTGCAAGAAACATGCAATTACACGTAACCCAGAAAGCTATGAGCATGCAAAATCTAGAAAACCACAAACAAACCTAAACAATGATATATAAATCTCAAATCAATGCAAGTAGACGCACTTTACAAGAATGATAACTTGCACAAGAAACTACGAGGCGGAGAGTAGTAAGCAACAGAGGTGAGCAACATGATTCTGATCCCCGAGCTCTGATACCATGTCGGAGGAATGACAAAGATCTTGAGGGAATCCGTGAGCATCGACATGTTGCACTCAACCGCGGAAATGGCGTAGCTTCAAGATCGAAGCAAGAACTCACCCGAAAAGAAATGTGCATGCATTGAGGGAAAATGGCTCAAAAGAGGCCCATACTCCATTGTTCATAGATCAAGAAAGGTGTGTACATATAGGGGAGTAAATGTGTAACTCCCATGTAAGAAAATATTCCTCCATAATGGAGAAGAGGAGTTACTTTCCCAAATGGGAATGTAACTCCTATGACACAACTTACACATATGACAGATTCTGTAAGAGAATCTGTCATAACTAATATGACACCTAAGACCTATGATCTCACCTAAGTGAGATGACTCACCAGGTGAGGTGGAAATACACCTAGTAAATAAATAAGAGGTGAAGTAAATGCCACACACACCAACAATTCTCACATTAATTCTATCACAATTTAATTAATTAAAAGAAGGGAACACATTACAAATAAAATACATACAACAATAGGTAAAAATACCAACTATAAATACAGTGTTACCCATGGCCACATGTAATAAGATAATATTGCCATGGGAATCTATAGAGTACCACATCTAATTCACTTTATAACGAGTTGCCTTTATGGTTGTTATGTTTTGTCAAATTCACCTCAGAATTTTATGTAATGGCATGTTTGTGTGCTAGAAGTCTGATAACCATCAAATGTTTTGTCATGATATTTTTAGCACCTGCAAAACATACCCATATTGTGGATTGGATGTATATACAAAGCATGGACCAGGTTTGAATGTTCTCTGAAGATGGGTATGCACAGAGACCATGTTGTGTAGGTAAATGAGTCACAACAATATCAAGAAACAACTACATCATTTCTGCATGAATAATACCACATACTGGATGAATGGATGCATCATGTAAAGTGAGGTAGGTTGCAATAGTCAAGATCTACTTGGTGAATATCTAAAAGTGGACATGTCCTTTGATGCATCCAGGCATCACAATAATGAGGTCTCATGGCATCCAGGATATAAGGTGCACCTGAAGGTAATCATGTGAATCAAAATCAAGTGTGGATCAACAAGCAATCCATGACCAATGTCTAACAGCATACTAATGTCAAAGTACATAGGTAATTGTCTAGCATTAAATCAGCATTTTCAACATAAGATATCATAAGGAGGTGTCAAAGGAAAAATGGGCATTACATCTGTGATTGAGATAATGATCAAGTTGAAGTGTGAGCTACATGTAAGTGTTGAAGAGCTGATTTGAAGTTGACACTAGAGTATTTTATGCACATAAGATTGGTTGAGAACACTAAGTATAAAAGGTGCTTAAGGTTTGTATGAAATTATAGGGAAATAGGGCACCCCTAGGAAGAGCGTACAGTCCGGACTATAGCCGAAACAAGGTGCACCTAGGAAAGTATAAGAATAGATATGGAGTGTGGAGCACATTTTGTAAAAGATTTGAATAATAACACACAAAGGATATTTCAGGTCAAGTGGCAGATCAACTAGCAATTCACATTTTTGAGAGCTATTAATAGGATTAGACTGAAAATCATATTATTAGATAATCTATTATTAGTGAGATTACATGCTTTTGTATTTATCATGTAAAGGCGCATGGCTATTATTATCATGTAGTCTATTTAGAAGGTTCTTAGGTGGTGAATGGATGGTCCCCACCCCTATAAATATGTATTGATTTTCATGGTTTAGAGTACCACTTTTGTAACAGAGTTATGCTACTCATTTTTGGGCATGCACAAATTATGATGACAATACTATGTATGTATAAAGCTTCTGTGGTTTACAACAATTGATATAATGGATCTTTGTCACTAGATAATGGTAATTGATATAAGTGAGCATGGATCTTGCATGGTAAATCTGATTATCATTCTTTTCTTAGATTAATCTTGCATATGGTAAAGAACTAGATCTAGTTTATGGATTGTAATATACTTAATTATCTATTATGGATATGGAATATTTCTATGATCATGTTAACTTCTTGAACAATTTGACATAAAATAGGAACCTGGTACCCTTGCACAGTTTAGGTGAGCACTCAATTCGGTATGAGTGATGTTCCAATGTGCCTTAAAATTTTGTGGGTAAATCTAGGCTACAATAGTAACTCTCGAAATCAAAATTTGGTGAACAATCCTTGTCATTAGAAGAGAATCAAGTGGTTCCAAGTCATTTGAACTACCATCATATGAATAAAAAGAGGATACAATGGTAGAAAACTTATGCAGAGAGTTGCTGGAAGGCCAAGGTGAAGTGACATGGCACTCAATGGAAGAAACAAATGTCGGGAGAGTTTTGTCAACTGAGAAATAAAAATGCGAGGGAGCACAAGGAGAAATGGTCACATTTGTCTTAGAGAAGGGTTCTTCAATGGAACGTGAGTGTGAAGATTGAATGTAAGAAAGAACATGGTCAACAATGAGCTCTGTAGTGGCAGTAGTAAGTGAAGGGTCTCCAAACAAAGACTTAAAGATGCACCAGATGCGGTGGGGAGGATTTGAGTCTGCCACATGAATGCAAAGAGGTATGATGATGGCTAACTTCTAGTGACCAAAAATATGATCCCAAGTGTTGAGAAATTCCTTAGGATGACGGGAATTCGTAGGTGCAGGAATTGGCCCAAGAAAGAAGCATATAAGATCCTCATAGGAAAAGTAGAATTCCATAGAAGCATGCCATGTTGAATAGTTCACTCTCCCAAGAAGAAGTGGTGGAGATTGTAACATGATTCTGCGACCCTCAAGTCTAGAAATAACATTCTCCATGATTTAGAAGTGGAAGTAAGAAGTAAAAGGTGCACAAGAAGAAAAAGGGTGTAATAATGCAAGATGTCAGACTCTGTTGATAATGCATTTGTGTATAACACAAAACCTAAGAATAGTCATAATCCCCTATTTGTATAATGGGGCTCTCTTTCCGTAAGGTTGTGGCAGACGCGCTCACTAGCCATAGGTGAAGAAGATCACTACAACACAATAATGAGTCAATTTTTTTCCAAACAACAAAAAAAGTCTCCAGAATGTGCTCAAAACCATCGAAAAACACTAGAAGGGGGTCCAAACGGGACCAAGACACTCCATAAAGGTAACACACTTCCATAAACAACTAGTGGAAAGAAATGCTCAGTAACCCTAGTTTTGGAATAATTTTGCCCAATTTTACTATTTTTCAGAAAATGCATGAAAAATTAAAAAGGGGCTAAATTAAAACTAGGAATTACCTAATTCAATTAATTTCCCAATTAAAACACACAAAACCTCCTAATAAGCTGATAAATTGAACTCTTAAAAGGGGTTATTGGATCCTAATTAACTAGAACCTAACACCTTTAATAATAAACTTAACCCCTAAGTAACATCTGAACACCTTAATAGTGAACTCCTGCTTCTTATTAACAAACCCCCTTTTTTAGTAGACCTGTATTAAAATAGGCTTTGAATGATTAAAAAGTTTGATTTAAGGGAGGGGCCCGAAATATAAAATATGTAGGATAATTAAATGACAAGGCAGTCAAGGCAAAGAAGGGTTGGTCAATGGAGCAGAGGCCATGACATGTGGCATGAGGAGGGTGTTTGAAGGAGCTATGTTAGGAGTGATAAAGCTCAGCATGGAGCATGGAAAGGCTAGTGAGGGAGGTGAGCATGTGGAGGTAAGTGAGTGGGGAAGTGAGTGGTGTGCACAATATGAGGAGCTCGGTCCAATAGCGAGGGGAAGTTAATGGGGCTCATAACAGTTGGTTGGTATCATACCAGTGAGAGGAGAATGCACACAATGATCCATTCTAAGCCATAAAGCATGACACATGACATAGTTGAATTTAGTACGAACCAAAGAAAGTAGAAAATGCACCAATCATAGGACTAGAGTAGGGCCACATGCACGAAACATGATGATGATCGAGGAAGAATCACAGGAAAACCTCAATGCAAGGAGCCACGTGTTTGCATGGGAAGAGATATAATATAAGGGTCGATAGCATTAGGCACAAAAATAGGGAGATGGAACAATGTAAAACTAAGGCATCTAACTAAAAATGAAGCAATCCATAGTAAAACAAGGGCTAATAAACCAAAACCCCGACCAACACGATGTAAAACACAAAGAGAGCCGGTGGATACAAGGCACAAATAGGGGTGTGAGAACAAGTCCATGGACAAGTTAGCGAGCATCCCACAGAAAAAAAAATGCGCCAAAAATGCACATTTGAACATGGATGCATGAACATGAGTGAGTAGAGGTGAGTTGAAGATCTCTAAGGCAAATAACAATGCAGAGAGCAAAATATGTCCAAGACAATTGAAAAAATTTGTGCCGAGGTTGATGCAGTGATTCCACCATGAAAAGCGAGTCATACAAGGGAAACAAGTGAGCTGGAAGCACCAGCTCAGTTCCCATCTTGGCAAGAAAGGGCTGAGTTGTGCCTAAAAATAGATTTTTCACCATTATTTAAAAAACCAAACTAGCACTAACCTTTAACTGAAACTTTAAAAAAAAACTGCGATCTGAACCATTGAAACCTCCAGAACTACATGCAAGCTTGGAAATAAAGAAAACCATGAACACACACCTCGAACAAACCCAAAAAAGAGACCAAAACACACGAACAAGGTATAAAACCCTGAATCAATGCAAAAAACCACACAAACGGAATCATCATTATGAAAAATGTTGCAGAAATATGTATATCATGAATTAGAATCCGGAAAACCATGAGAACAGAGGAATTGCATGGATCCACAATGTGCACTCTGATACCATGAAAGAGGGTATGAAAACCTGAATCAAAATTATCACGAGTGATGACATGAACGTCCTTAGACATGTGAATGAAAAAGTGATGAGATCTTGAGAGGAGTGAGCATCATCCAAATGTGCATGCAAAGATTAAAAAATGGGCAAAACCTTGTTAAGCCAAAAAAATCTCACACTATCTCATAAATATGATGGGGTGTGCATATAGAGGGTGCTAAGTAACCCGTAGTGCTGAAATCATAATAACTCGAGTGGAGAGGGGGAGTTACATTCATAGAATAGGAAAGTAACGCCCAATGACACAACTAACGCACTGATGCGTAAGGGAATATCATAATGACACCTAAATGACATGCAGACCTATGATATCATTTAAGTGAGATGAATCGACTATTGATGTGAAATATGACTCACAAAAACATCGGAGAAGTGCCACATATCTACTGGTTTGAAGAATACATAGGTGAATAGTGCGAGACTTGAATTTTTTGAAGATAAAACAATGCAAACACATAAGACTATAAATTACCAAAAAATAAGAGAGATAATTACAATAACATAGAAATATTTCCAACTCAATATGATTAAATAGAATAATGTAAGATATGTACATATAGGAGTTGAATGTTTAACCTCCTCCTAGAATCATGTTAATCTCCACCTCGAATAGTGGTAACCAACAATTAGAATGGTGTAGTCAAGTGGTGACTAACACCTAGAATAGTGGTAACCAATAGCTAGAATGGTGTAGTCAAGTGGTGACTAGTACCTAGAATAGCATAGTCAAGAGGTAACCAACACCTATAATAGTGTAGTCAAGTATACACCTAAGCAAGCATGTACCATAAGTGTAGGGAAAATCCAAGTGAGGCGGAATATCCCGAGTAGGATAATACAAATAAAGAGAGGAAAATAAATACTACACTAGTCTTGCATGTTTGTTTACATTGTTTTAGGACTCTTGGAAATGTACCTACACACTTCCCATGCCTACACTGTCTTTATTCATATTTTTCTTCTTCATATCCTCATGTTAGGTCCTTGAAATCGTCCAATTTGGGCTAGTTTACACTGCAAACTCACCACCCTTAACTATTATTCATCATGTAGCCCCTTGAAAATGTACCATTATTTTTTATGCCTTTATTATTCTTCAACATTAGCCTCATAACTTCACTCCACCTTTCCAATTTACTTTACTAACTAGGCTGAAGGATAACACACCTTGAACTAAGCTAGTCTAACCAATTCCACTCTTTTCCCCCTATATTCATCCTTCGGACCCTATTTTCATATTATGTACATGATATACAGTTCTTGTCATCATCCTAGTGTGTTATAACATCATCACCTTCTTTGTACCTTTCACTAGCTTCTCAAGAATTTTTTGCTTCATCAAGTGTTCTCAAGCTTTGGACCTAATTTGCCTTCTCAACTTCATTCCAAGCTCCATATATCTATCTTGCATTATTATTTATCATTAATATTCCTTTGACATCAATGAAATCTCATCATCCACATGCCAAAAATCTCCCCATTTGTCATTGATGGAAAAACCTCCCAATTCTTCTGTGCCCTTTTGCATTAATGAAAAACTACATGTCTGTATTCCATGGTCTTATGCTACATCAGCTTATTTGGGCTCCAAATTTGTTGGAAATATCAATTATGTTGATTTTGGATCTTAATTGCTTCACATGAAGCTTTATTTTACATGTTTCTCATTTTGACAGTGAGTGACATCGGTCAGGAGGTAACCGACATCAATCAAGAAGTGACTAGCATTGGTTAGGTAGTGACCAACATCGTTCACTTTTGCGATGGTGATTTGTTATTTGAATGAGAATTAGAATAAAAATTTTCTTTAAAGATGGTTTCTTGGTTGTAAAAGCATAGTTAGTTTCCCAGAATGTGTGTGTGTGTGTGTGTGTGTGTGTGTGTGTGTGTGTGTGTGTGTGTGTGTGTGTGTGTGTGTGTGTGTGTGTTTATGCATTGTATGAGGGTATGCGAGAAGAAAATACCAATTTCTTGCATGTTAGTTTTTCTTGGTGAGAAAGAAAGAGTAGCTGAGTGAGGGAAAAGCATTGAACATCCTGTGAGGTGTTGGAAGATAGTAGATCTTCATTGTATTTCCTATGTAAAGCACTGAATAATAATATTGGTTGTTTCTTAGTGGACGTAGCCCACACTAGGTAAACCACGTTAAATTTGGTGTTATCTTTCTCTTGTTTATTTTATCTTTTGGTTTATTTCCACATTCATTGCTTGTATGCTTTATCTAATTTTAGATCTGTGTAACATTGTTATATGGTTTAACCCCAACAACTAGTATCAAAGATTTGTTTGGAGGTTTTGTGTGTTGACATGATTTACTCATAGAGGGTTATCTCATTGAATGGGATTAGAGCAATGGTAGAAGATCATAAATAACCGAGTAGAGAAATTTGATGGTCGTAATTATCAAATATGGAAGATGCAGGTAGAGGATTATTTGTATAAGAAGGATCTATACTTACCATTGGATAAACATGCACAACCGGACATGATGATTGATAAATAATGGAAGGTTATTAATAGAAAGGATCTGGGATCTATAAGATTGAGCTTGGCAGCATCGGTGGCTTCGAATTTTATAGATGCAAAAACCATGGTAGAGTTGATGAAATCTTTGTAAAATTTGTATGAAACTCCAATTGCTTTGAATAAGGTTTATTTCAAGAAAAAAATGTTTAATTCTAAGATGCAAGAAGGTTGATCTGTATCTAATCATTTGAATGATTTTTAGTCTATTGTAAATCAATTAAAATTGGTAGAAATTTCGTTTGATGATGAAGTGAAAGTAATTTTATTCTTATGCTATTTTCTAGATAGTTAGGATAACTTGGTAATGAATGTAAGTAATACAATGTTTGCTTCTAAAGGTTTGAAATTGAATGATGTGGTTAATGTAATCCTTAATGAGGAAATACACAGGAAAAGCTCAAGAGAAGCATCATCAAGAAACACTTTAAATGTAGAAATCAGGGGAATATCTAAGGAGAGATCATCAAAGAGCAAGAAGAATGGGAGATAAAAATCAAGAAATGGAAGATCTAGATCTAGGTACAGATATTTACTTTGTTGGAATTGTGGAAAGAGATGACACATAAAGGAGTGTTGGTCCAAGGAAATCAAAGAGAATAAATAAGACAAAGGCAAAGAAAAAGGTAAAGAGGCAAATGTTGCAAGTGAGGTAAAGCAAGATGCCCTTATTCTCTCCTTGGATGATAAATTAGAATCTTGGGTTTTAGATTCTAGAGCTTCTTTCCATACTACCTCTGATAAGGGTTATTTTAGAAATTATGTTTAGGGTGATTTTAGACAAGTTTATTTAGGAGATGATGAGCCATGTAATATTACTGGTAAAGGTGATGTTCATCTAAAGTTGCAGAATGGAAATCCATAGGTATTGAAAGATGTGAGGCATGTGCCAAGCCTCAAGAGAAATATTATATCTGTAGGACAATTAGGTGAATCTGGATGAGTGGTTACACTCACAGACGATTCTTGGAATATTACCAAGGGATCTCTTATTGTGGAAAGAGGTAAGAAGGTAGGAACTTTATATCGGTCTACCTGTGTTACTGATTCCTTTTCTGTGCTATCTACTATAGATTTAGATGTAACCATGTGGCATAATCAGCTAGGCCATATGAGTGAAAAAGGAATATAGTTCTTAAAGGCTAAGGGCAAGTTATCATATTTGAAACAATTACATCTTAAATTTTGTGAGCATTGTATATTTGGAAAGCAGAAGAGAATGAGATTTCTAAAGGTTGGGTCAGCAAAGAAGGAGTGGAAATTGGAGCTTGTATACTCAAATGTGTGGGGACTAGCTTAGGTAGCCTCTATTAGAGGATCCCAATATTATGTGACTTTGATTGATGATGCCAAAAGGAAGGTATGAATTTATTTTATTAAGCGTAAATCTGATGTTTTTGAGAATTTTAAAAGGTGGAAATCCCTAATGGAAAATGAAACAAACTTAAAATTAAAGTTCCTTAGATCTGACAATGGTGGTGAGTACTGCAACAAGGCTTTCAATTATTATTATTCAGTGAATGGAATGCGAAGAGAAATAATGGTTCCTAAAACTCCATAGGAGAATGGAGTTGTAGAAATAATGAATAGAATAATCATGGAACGTGCTAGAAGCATGAGGATACATGTTGGTTTGCCTTTGAAGTTTTGGGCAAAAGCAGTGGATACATTAGTGTACTTGATGAATTATAGGACTTCAACAACACTTGATGGTGGAATAAAAAAAGAAGCTCGGTCTGGAAAAGAGGTATATTTTTTGTTTTCTTAGAGTTTTTGGCTCAGAAGATTTTGTACATGTTGACAGGGAAAATAGGAAGAAGATGGATGCTAAATCTAAGAGATGTACTTTCATTGGTTATGGCTTTGGTGATTTAGAATATTCTAATATTTTTAGGAGTCATGATGTTGATTGGAATGATAAAATAATGTACATGGATAAGGTTTTGGTGCCTAAACATGAACAGGTTGATTATTTTTTGAAAGAAAATCAACTTTTGGATCTAAAATAGACATCCACAGACACTTGCATCAGTTCTACAGAAATTGATGTCAATCAAGATAACCAACATTGGCAAAAGGATTAGGTTAATAATATACAACTACTTGAACCAGTGTCAGTACTCCTCGAACTGGTGGTGGTGAAGCAACCACAGTCGGTCAGCAGATAGAGGAACCATGATTGGTTACATAACCATGGTCGATATCAAGAGACTAACATTGGTCACTAACAGAGATTGGCATGAATGTGCAACAGGCACAAAATGAGCCCTAGACACCCTAGATCTTAGTGAGAAGGTCACAAATTCTAATTAGACCTCCAAAGAGATTTTCAACTTCATTTTCTTATTTATTATTAACTGATAGAGGTGAACCAGAAAGATTTGAAAAAGCAATCCAGATAGATACCCATGTGTAGTGGGAGCATGAAATGGATGAGGAGATGGACTCCTTGGAAAAAAATCATACATGGGATTTTTTCAAGTTTCCAACAGGTAAGAAAACACTATAGAAAAAATGGGTTAACAAAATCAAGGAAGAAGAGGGTAAATGGAAAAGGTACAAGGTGAGGCTTGTGGTAAAGGGATTTGCACATAAAGCATGTATTGAATTTGATGATATATTTTATCCGATAGTTAAGATGAATTCTATTCATATTGTTCTAAGTTTTATTGCAACAGAATATTTACATTTAGAACAACTTGATGTTAAGACGACTTTTCTTCATGGTGATTTGGAGGAAGATATTTATTTGCAATAACCACTTGGTTATGAAGTCAAGGGTAAGGAGAAACTTGTGTGTAAATTGAAAAAGAGCCTATATGGGGTCAATAAAACTCTAAGGAAATTGTATTTGAGATTTGACAATTTTATGCATGAGCATGGTTATATGAGATTTGAATCTGATCATTGTGTTTATTTTAAGAAGCTTGAAAATGGGAGTTATGTTATTTTGTTACTGTATGTGGATGATATGTTGATTGCATGATTTATTATGCAACACATTGGTAAACTTAAAGAAAGGTTAGCTCACACATTTGCAATGAAGGATTTGCGAACTATAATGAAAATCCTTGGCATTCAAATTCATCGAGACAAGAAAAACAAGAAGTTGTATTTGTCTTAGGAGGCTTATATCAATAAGGTGTTGGAAAGGTTTAACATGAAAAATTCAAAACTTGTTAGTACACCTATGGCTGGACACTTTAAATTGAGAAAATATCAATTTCCTTCATCACACAAGGAGGTTGAGTACATGACATGTGTTCCCTATAATTCAAAAATAAGAAATCTTATGTATGCCATGGTTTGTACTAGACCATACATTGCATAGGCAGTGGGAGTTATGAGCAATTTTATGGATAAATAAGGTAAAGAACATTGGAAAACAATCTAATGGATTCTTAGGAATTTGAGAGGGACATCTGACATGGAGTTATGTTATGGAGGGTCAAATACCTATTTGCGACTATGTTGATTTAGATATGGCTAGAGATTTGGATGGCAGGAGGAGCACCACTGGATATGTTTTTATAGTAGGTGGAATGATATTTAGCTAGATTTCAAGATTGCAAAAGGTTGTGGATTTATTTATTATAGAGGCAGAGTATGTTGCAGCTAAAAAAGATAGCAAGGAGATGATATGGATAAGTAGGTTCATGGAAGAGTTGGGAAAGGATAAAAAGAATTACATGTTATGCAGTAATAGTCAAAGCGTGATCCATCTGGAAAATAACTCATCATTTCATTCAAGAACAAAACACATTCAATTTAGGTATCACTTCATACGACAAGTGTTGGAGGATGGGAAGATGAAGTTAGAGAAAATACATACGGATGAGAACCCTATGGATATGTTAACGAAGCCATTGGTAAGAGATAAGTTGGAGCTTCAATCCACTTCTATTGATCTTTGAGTTTGAGAATTGAAGAGGAAAAGGAACCAAAGTTGGTGATGTACAATACAATGAAACAATTGATCTCCAAGTGGGGGATTGTTTAGTGTGGAGCTTAATTGCTTCATAGGAAGCTTTATTTTACATGTTGTTGGTTTTGACAGTGACCAGCATCGGTCAGGAGGTCACTAGAATCGGTTAGGATTTAACCAAAATCAGTCAAGAAGTGACCAACATCAGTCACCTATGCGACGATACTTTGTTCTTTGAACGAGAATTAGAATAAATCTTTTTCTGTAAAGATGATTTCTTGATTGTAAAAACATAACTAGTTTCCCATAATAGATATATATGCATGTATACATTGTATGAGGGTATGAGAGAAGAAAATAGCAGTTTCTTGCATGTTAGTTTTCTTGGTGAGAAAGAAAGAGTAGCTGAATGAGGGAAAAGCATTGAACATCCTGTGAGGTGTTGGAAGATAGCAAATCTTCATTTTATTTCCTCTATAAAGAAATGAATAATAATGTTGGCTATTTCTTGGTGGACATAGCCCACACTGGGTGAACCACATTAAATTTGGTTTTATCTATCTCTTGTTTAATTTATCTTTTGGTTTATTTCTACATTTTTTTCTTATATGCTTTATCTGATTTTAGATCTGTGCAACATTGTTATATGGTTTAACCCCAACAAATTGAATTCATCATTTTAGCTCTTCCTCTTGTCTTTCTCTTCCTTAGCCCTGTTTTGGTCTTCAATATGCATCAAATTTACTATTACTTCCCCTGATAAGATGCATTTATGTCACATACACATGCAAACAACTTGATTCCTAAGTAAAACAGTGTCCCAGAAAATTCATATGTCAATCCTAGTTGAGACAATTGTTATCACGAAATTACAACACTCCTAATAACTCACATGTGTGTGCATGGGCCATCAGTGTAATTTGGTAACATGGAGCTATCCCTCAAGCTATGGAACTTGTGGGATTGAGATAACTCTCCAGAGAAGGTTGACTCCTTTCCTAATCCTACCCACCACAACTAATCCTAATGAAAACAAAGAAACTAACTGCACCTATTCTAACATGCTAAGGAGACAGGGAGAGAGATGCATGAAAATGAAAATCCTACACTATAAGTGGTGATACACCAAGAAAATGAGTGCTAATCACTTCCCCAACCTACAAAAAGATAAAATAATGAACTTGGAGAGGGTGGTCATGCGCCATAGACCAAAATAAATACATCCACCATTTGTGAATAAGCACAAAACAACCAAACCCTGTAATGAACAAAGAGTATACACATATCCTGCAAGCACAGTGAGAGGTAAGATGCAAACAATAAACCATGAAAAGATGGAAAGATCAACAAAAACATAGTTTTATTACTCCATAATAATTTACATTATGCATTGTTATAGAGAAAAGAGGCATTAAGCCATTACAATGATTTGGAGGAAGGCATAGAAGGATAAAAAATCACTAACTTCTTTCACAATGAACCCCATGTTACAATTTATAAAAATAGAGAAGAGAGATAATGCAACTCGGATTTGTCTTTCCCATCACTTGAAATTTTACCAAAGTAGGTGAAAATCATGATATATAATCTCCAAAATTCATCCCATATTGATTTATAACTTGTAGCATAAGAAAATGGCTCCCCATGCTCATTAATTACATCCCCAACCACCTGGAGGTCTCTATTTGGAACTGGGTAAGTGCTATCTACAATTTTCCATCAAATATTCATCAATTCTAGAATTTATTTATCTATCTATGTAGATCTTGGAGTCATAATTCCAATGAGACTTATTTTGTGCATTTTCATTGAGAAAGGCTCAAGTTATGAGCTTCTGAGCAAAGGCAGTTGTTTTGAGATTTTACAAGGCTTACCTTGATATCCATGGGACTGAGCAATTAAAATCTCGGCTAGAAAAGACATTTAAATTATTTCTCCCTCCTTCCAATGATAAATTTACAATATATTAAATATCCCAACACGGGCATCATTAAATTTTACAAAATATATACCCAGAAATGACCTCAATTTATTTTTTGCAATTTCACACCATTAAATCACTTTAATGTTGTAAATAAATGAATTAATCATGTATTCATCTTTGATACATTTTTGACAATATAAATTTTTCCTTATTTCGTTACCTTAATCAAAAGTTATGAGCATCTGAAGTTTGCACATTAAAAACTGTGAACATGCAAAAATGTTCCCCGGGTCCTAAATTTGCACTTTTGGAAAAGGTTTTGGGGTCCGAAATTTGAGCATTTTGGAAAATGTTCTGAGATTCTAGCACTTTAGTGAAAAGTTACAAGGTTTGAGCACTTTGACAAAAAAGATCCGCAAGCCCAAATTTTTCTATTAGGTAACTTGCGGAGGCAATATCTTGAGATCCTAGATGAAGTCTTCGCCTACAAAAGACCCACCTAATCCAATGGTGATGTTCTCAAGATCCAATTTTTTCTACAACACCTCCAAATGACCTAGAAATCAACTGCAAGTGTTCTAAAGCATGGAAATTACCAGTGATATCTAGATTCACCATTGAAGCTCTGTCAGCCTGCCCAAGACCATCTCTCCCAACTTATTCATTTTTATCTAGGAGTAAAACTGGATAACAACAATTCAGTTCTAGGCTCAATTTCTCCATATGCTAATTGTAGGAACATTTAGTCTAAGGTCCCTAGAGCCACATGTTAGTGCATTTTAGACCAACTTTGATCATCCTTGGAACATCACACCTTGCATGATATGACCCCTATTTTCTTCCCCCAGGTTTTTACTATCACCATTTACCTACCTATTTATGATTTAGCCTTCATTTCTTTTCCTCAAGTTAAGTAGAAGAGGTTTTCCTATCAACCCAGTCCTGAAATATTTTTTTAGTGCTCTTTTGTGTCAATTGAATTGATTAAGTTATGAACTTGCTCCCCCTTGAAGTATAACATTCCACATTCAAGGTTTTGACTTACTAGGCTTATTAGCACCTAAGATACCTCCTTGAAGATCATATATAGATCCTCCTTCTTAAACATCTCTCTTAGACTAGTAGCTGACTGCTTCTCACTCTCACAAACCATCTTTACCCAAGAACCATTATTTTGTGTAAGGGCCAAATCTTTCTCAAATATGCCAAGTACATGCAAACACTGATCCAAACCTTAAATTCACCTTGAACATGCTTAGACCATCTTAGTATCATGACCAAACCAATCAAGAAGTTTCATCAGTCCATTTTCAACAACTTTCTTTGTAGACCTTTATTTTGCCTTGTAGACCTAAGAAAGTGCCTTTTCTGAAAAAATTCACCAATTCTTCACTTAATCACTGATTTCTAAACATTTTGGACACCCAATTGGATCTTTTACATGTATACCAAATTTTAGACCTAAAATCCTTTCCTATCAAAAGTTATGCTCCTTTTTGTATTTTTTCTATAGGTCTCAATTAGACATATTTTTGCACAAAACCTAAAACTAGGAAAAATCTACAATCTTTTAGAGAAAAAAAAAAGGTGTTTCAGATACCTATTTGTCTCATCTAACTTTTCACCAATTTTCATTCTCCAGATTCTTCTCTATCATTTCCAACACTAATTTTTTACTTTTTGTTTGATTAGTGGCCATAGCTAGGGTTTTGATGGCTTAACCATAGGGTTTGCTTTTTCAAATAACTCCCAGACTCCTAATCACTTTATTTTTCCTTATTATACCTTGTTCAAATTAATTCCACCTTCTAAATACCTTTTACCTTTATTTAGTTCATTTTCATGATTTTAGGCCTTCTTAAGTCTTTGACTAGTTCTTGGTTCAATCAATTCTCATGAGCTCTATTTTTATTCTCTAAGGATTGATTCAAACATTTTTTCACTTATTAACATCACTTTAAACCTCTCATCAACTTCATTACTTACTCTCCATGTCTCTTTAATGCACTCCTATCAAGTACTTTCTTGTGGTTACTGTAGCAGGGCAGTCTTGTGTCTTGTCGCTTGTTTGGTTAATGACCCTTAAGGTTTACTTCCTCTTATGATTTATCCATATTTTCTTCTAAATAATCACTTAGCTAAATATCTTTATCAATATTTTCGTGATGGACTTCACTTCCCATCACTAGCATGCTTAGCATTGTTATCATCTCAGAACTGGGACTGTTATAAAACAAAACAATTGTGTTTCCAAACATCTTTTCTCTATAAAACCTCAATCTCACTTTAAGCTCTGACCCTCATGTTTACCAGACATTAATCAACCTTTATTATAAAATTATTTCCACTTTTCAATTTCTTCACTACCATGGGAAATGGCTTAGTCCACTGTCATACCTCTTGCAAAGTCTCAATCTGTGAAAAGTCGCAATCTAGGAATGAACTTAGCAGTTGTTGGATGATGAATCCCTACTTTCTACTGTATATGTTTTAACTCTATATTTTCTTCCTTTTTGGAATGATCTCGTGTCCTTCAAGATGTCTTATAAGTTTCATGCTTTGACATAATCATCTAGTCCCTTTATGAGAAATTTCTTCACTACCATACCTTGGTTTTATGATAACACAATCTCACAAAGTGATGACTGTTACTCAATATAATCAATTGAGGGCATTTTTTTGCTATATCATTTCTCAATTTCTCTCTCCTCAGATTAAGTATTTGAATTTTTATTGATATATTCAACTCTAAATCCCTTCAACCAAGTCATTAGACCCTACAACCATTCTTTAGAATTAGTCAAGTAATTAGAGGAATAATCACTTTATTTAAAGGAATGGTATGACATGGATTGTTTAGCAATTCTTTCGTTCTTGAAAAAGGCTATCTTCACACATACTGAAGTGATCCTTTTGAAGTATTTCAATATATTTTTTATGTACCATCCTCAAACTAATTTTATTTATCCATAGGTTAGAATGGTATCTATAGGGGTTATAAGGTTGTAGTTAGGGATCTACTTTGGGTCGTTGTAGTCCTCTAAACCCCAGTTAAATGTCTTTGTTGCTACTATCATGGATATCTAACATATATCAACTAGTTTTAGATTATAACTAAGTGAATATCAGCTTACACTCTCTTCAGAGACACTTTCATAGACTTTTAGCCCCTTTATCCTAATGTAACCCTTTGAGAATCAAGGAGTTTAACTAAACCCTAGAGAGGGTCTCAAGAAGCATGCGTGAGGTTATTTTTTATGTACAAGATCTTAGAAACTCTTTCAAGATTCAAAACTCCTTGCGGTATACACCAACATACCTAAGCTTGTTATCTTGAAAATGAGATTTCATATCTCATTCACCTATGAATTTAAGGAAAAATTCTTATATTCTTCCTTCCAAGATAGGGTTTCTAATCTTCCAAGTGTATTTCAATCACTATGGAGCCTTTTTCATCCATTGTTGAAGTCTCTAAATATTTCCTAAGATCTTAAGGCATTACCATGAGCTCCTAGTCCTCCAAGGAGATAAAATATTGACTTTTAAACTAACATTTCTTCTCCCAAGTCTTCAAACTATGCCTTAGGACAGTCAAAACAGTTTTTTGTAAATTTGGCTCTGATACTCCTTTCAAAAGAGTACATGTTTGTTGAACAATTGCAACAATTTTGAGTTTACTATATTATCAAGTTTTTGATGGTACATTATCTCCACCTCGACATTTACTCATTGTTTTTATCTCTCAAACCTTTGAAAAAGGGTATACTATACTGAGAAGAGAAATTCAATTTCATCATTCTTGTAATAGGCTTATGAGCTCATTTGATAGTTCCAGGTATCCTTCCAAGTCTTAGTAATGTTGTGTCACTCCTTAAACTCCTAGAGCGAGGTATAATTTACATATAATCAGTCAAGATAGTTTGTTGTTCTAACCTTTACTCTTCATCCTTACGTGGAACAAAAATGTCAATAAGTTAGCAATGTTCTTGAAGCTCACACAGTTATCTCAATCACTAACCTTACATGGTCCTTATATCACCATATTACAAACTTCAATACTGCTCTAAATCCTTGAAACTCTTATTAATAGCCCAAAATAAGTCTAAAATTTTCATGACATTGTTCATTCCTTCATGAACACATTTTGTTCTTCCTTTAACATAACTGTCCTTCAAGAGTTTTGCACCATTTTGTAGGCTTATTCTCACTTTTCAATGCCACAAGACTCTTACTTAAGACTCAAACACACTTGATGAAGGATTTTAAAACCATTGATACTTCATATATGATTCAGATCTTGAGGACTATCACAATATTTGGATGAACATGACAAATGCTTATATACACTTTTCAGATGTTGATAACTTGATTATGGTTCATATGTTTATTTAATTTCTTCATTGCTTGAAGGCTAGGGGAACAAAAAGTACTACATTTACTATGAGACTTGCTTCATGGATCATATATTATTGTAAGCTATCACATCTTAACAATGTTGATAAGATACATATTCACTATGACTAGGATCAATTATGATGTAGCAACATTACTCTATTTTTTCTAAACACAAAATTGATATCAGATTTTAACAGTCCTTTTAATGTTCTTTTTATTCATGACTTTTTCTTGATGACTTGGTAGACACGATTCATAACTTTCTTTGTTTGGTTACTCAAGAGAGACCTTTAAACGTCTTGTTCCGAATTTGAACATGCATAGAGATTTTGTAGGAGGGACTAGTAAACATACCTTGATTATTTTACTCAAAATCATCATAGAGAAGACTTGGTTTAGTAGTTCTTGATGGAAACTTAATTCAAGAACACACCAATGCTTATTTCAAGTAGTATATTCCTTCTAGAATCCTAAATAAGGCACATCATTCTTGTGAGATCACCTCAGCATAGTAGATAGTCATCAAAGCAGCATGATGAATCTATTATTTCTATTCTTTCCCTCGAAACCTCATCAATATTCTTGGATGAAATTTTGGGTGTGATAACCTCATCAACTATATTGTTTTCTTCTGATTTGATGCCTAACAAGAATTCATGTTGTAACTCATATACCTTCTCTAGCACAACTTGGGGTGGAAGTTCTTCATAACTTGCACTAGGATTATCTTCCTTCTTCTTGTCTTTATCGTCACCTTCTAATGTCTTGTTTATACTAGGATTTCCCATGACTTTCATTGATTGATTTTTCTCTTAATCATCAACCCATGCTATTTTATTGTCATTCTTTTCTTCTTCAATTGGTTTCCTTGACCTTATATATGTACTTTACCTCCTTATTTTATGAGGATCTCTTAGGCATAGCTGACTTTGACTGATTTTTAGGATTGATCTTTATGTTGAAAACTTTCTTAAATTTCCCTTTAAAGGAATGACGCCTACTTTTGTACTTAGAGTGTTCATTGTGACAACAATGCTTTGCAAAATGTCAAGATTCATGACAATGATAGCATATAACATTACTGTTACCTCTAAATTGGTGTGGACTGTCATTCCAACTGTGATTGGCTACCTTGAGACCATGACATTTATAGCATAGTGTTAAATCTTGTTAAAATTGTAGCATATTATCTTTTTCATGCCTCTTAAGTCTTCTTCTTCCCAAAACAAACTTGATGATTCTTCTAAGAAGTACTTGGAAATGTGTCCTTTTGTAGTGCCCACTTCCCTTTGACATGTTTAGATAATGATCTTGATAATGTTGATCTTATTATGGAAACTATTATGTTTTGTTTTAGTATGATGGTTAGATGTTAGATCAAGGATTATTATTGATCTGGATTCAATGATTATACATGATGATTATTAGAGACATTTTTATGTGTGGATGATGATATACTGTTTGACATGGACATATTATAGATGTTGATTTGGACATGTGATATTAGATATTGTGAATAGAACTAACATGAGAATTAATTGATGATGATATAGTTGATTAATCAAGGTAAAAATGATAATTTTGATTTCTTGATGTTGTTGTGATTCATATGAATAGATGGTTTTGTTAGTATATTTATATCATTTTGGATGTTCTGATATGGCCACAAGGCCGAAGGAGGTATCTTTGTTTTACAGGTTAAAATTATCACAACAATGTCGGGGGACTAGAGACTAACCATATTAGAATTATGGGTGAATTCAACAAGGTCACCATTGAAACTATTTTGTGTGTGCGTGTGTGTGTGTGTGTGTGTGTGTTTTGTTGGGGATTCCCATTATATGTGACCATGGGATTTTATGTTTTAATTAATGTGGGTTCTTTATTAATGTTGCATGTGTTTATTTTATGATGTGTTACCCCTTTCATTAGTTATTATATATGTTGTATTAATGATGTGAATAATCATGTGTTAAAATGAATAAATCAATATGTCATAGGAATGTAATTAATGAGGTTGTTGATCTTAAATGTAATATTGTAAGAGTGTGTAATAAAGGTTATAAGAATGTGTAAGAAATATGTATGATAGATTTGGAATTTGAAACACTTCATCCTCTTGGGAAATTCGAATTTTTCCTTGGAGGATATATTTGGAAGCTTGTGGGACAAGTTAAACTTTTCCCACACCTCTTAAAATTATTCACCAACCATACCTATGGTTTGGAGGTTAAATTTAAACCTTTTTAATGCATTCTGAAATGACTAATTGTAATTTTTAATTACATTTCTCTTACATGTATTAAATTCAGTCCTTTTGGAGTATGGGTCATTTTGGAGTGTGTAAGTTATATTGTCATTTTATTTATTATGTTTAGGTGAATGATTTTTATTTTGGTTTTTGGGGTGGAGAAAGAGTGATGTGGCATCCCACATTGATCCACACCATTCCCTTCTCTTCCCTCTCCTTTAAAATTTGAACTCCTTATTTGTTTGAGGGTTGTTGAAACTTTTCTTCTTCCTCTTGGGGGTGAATTTTGCTTGTTGTTTTGGAGCTTGCTTGTGGGAGGAGTTGGGAGCCATTGCATTTTGGTGTGTTGATGATTTGGGAATTTTATTTTTAGCTTTGGGAAGCTTGTTAATCTTGGAACAAAATCCATTATGGAGAGGTAGGAACTTGAGCCTTTTTAAAATGTTTCTTTCTCTTGCATGCATGTATGAAATGGTGAATGTTGTTATGTGTGTGTTGGCTGGTTAGGTAGACTACTTAGGACATGGTGTAGGAGAAGGCTGTGGGGATTTCAAATGGGGGGGCATAAGGGAATGCTAATGGCACTAGTTTTACTATGGAGGGAGTTTGGGATTGGGATCCACCATGGAAAAGAAATAGCTTTCATTTCTTACTCTTAGGGGGGGCATAAGGAGGGGTTGGGAGGCATAAGGTTTATGGGATATGATATTGATATTGGAAGTATGATTATTGGTGGATGCCCAATTCCCAATTGGGAGGCATAAGTAGCTTTCCCTATAGATCCTTGCTCTTGTTGGATTCCTTGGAAGAAGCCTCAGTTTTGTTTGCATGTATATAATGTAGTGGTGAACTACATTCTTCTTAAACTACGTTGCTTAAATGAGTAAATGTTGCTTGTATGCTTTATGGAAGTCTTGTTGCCATGAGTTGATTTTCATCTTCTATTTCAATATGGCTGGGGCTTGGGGGCCAATGAGGAAGGATGGCTTCACCCTTCTCATTGGATGTCTAGGTTGGGTGGAGAGCGTTGCCTTTCCTCCTTCTTTGTTTTGATCAAGATGAAAAGATGAAGAAATGGAGCATGCTACTATTTTGAAGCCAAGAAATGTGTATTTTAACGGTCCCTTCTTGTGAGCAAGTTCATTGTAATCCTTCCCACTTTGGAGTGGATGAATTTTTTAGCAATTTGTAATGTGAAGATATTTGTATTGATAATGGAAGATTGAAATTGGAATGTGAAATGTAAAGGAGTTATATGCTACTCTCTATTTTTTAAAAAGAATGTTGTATATTGTGTAAGCTGCATTTTGTATTTAGAAATAAAATGGAAAGGAGAACATTGTAAAGTTGTATTGGAAATGAATAAAGGATTGCATTAGTTCCCAAAATTGTATTGTGTATTGGATTTGAATTGTTGTTAAAGAATGAGATTTCTGTTTGTAAAGGAAGAATGCGTGTGAAGAAAAGACAATGGTGTATTCCTTTTAAAATGTATATTAGAATTGAAATCAGAACCGCAATTTAAATTGCTATTGAATGGTTGATTGAATTCAATTAAATATATATTATATTGGATTAGAAACAAGTTATTACACATGTAAATGATAAGATTCATATACAAACTTACAAGAAAAGATCACTGTTATAAACCTTACATTGGCAATTCATTTTAATAAAAATGTAAAATTCAGACCTGCGTACATTAATTAACCTGGAGATATTAAAATTTAGTATGTTGTATCTTAAATGAACTCAAATTGACAAAGAAAACTTAAGAAAACAATCTAACCAGTGCAAAATCGAATCAAATCCCTTCTTGGGTCGTTTTTCTGTCTATTGTTGGAAAAATACAAATTAAAACAAATTAGGAAAATTAACTTCTCTAAAACACTCTAAACCCTCCCTAGACTAATCCTCCATGTTTTTTTGTGATGTTGAGTGAAGGAGGAGATCTAATTTAACCAAACTGAGAAGTTGAAAACTGTCAGTTCACTAATTAAAATCCTGCAATTCCTTTTTGATAAATTGACCCTTAAAAACTTATCAAAAAGTAAAATTTATGGTTTATGTGCAAAGAGAGCATCGAGATATTTCCAAAAATTCCTTGTTTTCCCAAAACTAAGCTTTCTAGCTCAAGTTATGGCACTCTGAAGTTTTGCGCCTTGGTGGGAAAATTTGAGAAAATTTTCCCTGGCGGGCCCGTAGGCCAAAATTTCCTGTCATTTTTCGTTAGAAAAGTTTTTTGGAAAAATTTGGACTTTGGAAAATTATCACATTTTCCACCGTTGGCCCACATCCAATCAGATGGCTCCACGTGTCCTCTAGGGGGCTACGGTGGAGGCACGAGTTGCTTTTAACTCTTAGCCCTTTTGAATTTTTTTGGAAAATTTTCATCTTTCTCTCCACCGGCCCGCGGCCCTCATAGGTTGCCACGTGGCAGCTTTGGGTGCTTGCGGAGGGGGCGGACCCTTAATGTGTTTTTTTTTTGGTATTGGGAAATTTTCAAATAAATTCCCTGTGGCCCGCAACCCTGCCCTCACCCTGGATTTTCCGTTAATGGACGCGCAGACCCATGCGTCATTTTGTTCCCCTTTGTCCTGTGGGTGAAAAACATCAACTCCTGCCACTCTTCCCTCCCCTCTCCATTATCCCTGGTGGATTTTCAAGTGCCACATGTCCTCAGATAGACCCATAGGCACATAGAAGTCGTTGATTTCTCCTCCTCTATCGGGCATAACGCGTGACATTCTCTCGCTGATCTGCCCTTCCCTATTTCCCCGACATTGACTCTGTGGTTGTCACGTGTCCCTAGAGGACCCACAGAGGTGTGGGGTGTTCTATGACTTAGAGCCCATGAAATGGGAAAAAAAATCCCTAAGCCACCCCGCGACCTACCAACCCATTCAAGGTGCTTTCCCCATCTCTTGACATGTGTCCCCCTAGGGGAAAATTTGACCTAAGAACTCCACCTGGCCATATCTTGAGTTCTACAAGGAGTTAGAAGGACTTCTTTATATCACCGGAAAGGTGAAAAAATTTCCTATCCAATGGGAATGATTTAGGAAAATTTTAGAAGTGTTAAGTTTGATAAAAATTAGTTGAAACTCAGAGCCTGTTAGAGAGTGGGCATGGGGATAAATTACTCCCTAAACCTAACTGAAACATCTAACCCTAAAAATTTTAACCTTGTGAATTTGATGTTAGTTAATAAAGGAAATATGTGTTTTGGTAAATTAGTTTTGTCCCAGAACCTACTAGTGGACACTTCTAATAAAAAAAAGTTATTCCATAATTTTTCTAGCTAACCCTAGGTTGTTTCTTGGGTCTTAAGTGGTTTGTTTAAATGACACTACAAACTTCTCTTGGAAATTGAAAAAAATTATATTATTTTAATTCTCACTTCTGTTATCCCTCCTGGGTGGTCATTTATGACATGTTTCCTACATTCATTAGCTCTATGTCCATAGTTATGACAAGAAAAATAATAGCTATTAAATGTTCTTTCATACCTGGATATATTTGGTTGTCTGATTGATTTATGATTTCTTGTGTTTGTCTCCTTGGTCATCTTTATACTTGTTTTTATGCTTGGACCATCCTTTCCATCCTTTTTCTTATCCATATTTCCATACATTTTCAATTAATTGTTTTCATCCTCTAATTTAGACTTCAGGGTACTCAAATCTTCTTCATGTCTAATGCAGGCATCTTATTTATCCTTAAATGTTTTTGACAAAGTTTCAACAATAGATTCCATATCCTTTAGAGCTTGACCATGATCATCTTCCATAAGCTTAATTTCCTTATTTAAACCATCAATCAACAACAAATAAATTTCATACTTTCTTTTCAGAACTGATTCATCTAGTTCACCCATGCTTATGCTCTAAGTAACTCCTCAAAGTCGTTAAACTTGATTCAAGAAGACCAAGCTCTGATACCAATTATTATAAATTCTAGGAACTAAGAGGGAGTGAATCAATGTAACTTAAAAATTTGATAAATTTTCACAAGCTTAGTAGGATATACAAACTAGATTATAAATAACCATGAGAAACATGTCACATTCAAACATGAAAATGAAACAAGAAAAAACACATGAACACCAGATTTAATCTAGGAAACCCTTAAATGGAGAAAAAACCACTGAAACCAAATAATTAAGTTGGACAAGAATGACCTGTACAGATTACAATGATTTCAAGTTAAGAAACAACTCAACATGGAGCTATAACTCCAAAATTTGACCAAGCATCCACTTAATCTTTAGCAAGCTTCTACTTGCATGGAAGCTCCAAATATCAACTTCAGTCAAGCATCCACTGACCTTTTTTAAGCTAAAACTCACAAGGAAGATCCAACTCATTGATGTTAAGAAGCCACTTAGTCTTCAACTTGGTGTTGATCACTTCTTTATCAGTTGTCTTATTACAATAAGTTGTGATCACAAAATCATCTCATTTCTTCACACCTATCTCATCACCTTTATGCTCCTTTTCACATTAATCTGATCTCTTTTCTTGATGTATTATTCTACATTCATAATCAATTTCTCATCTTTGTGGGGAAGGCGCTCTCACACTTCTTCTTACGCCTATTTTCTCACATGTTCAATTGTCTCGCCTATCTATTCCATTAACACCCTTGGTTTCAAAAAATTGTCCTCATATCTCTCAATACTTCATATAAAATAGAATAACTATCTCATGGGTCTCATACACTTCATCTAGCTTCACATCAATTCATATTCAACTCCAAGTGCATACAAAATAAATTAAAGAGACTTAATAAAAAAAATTCCAAAGAATAATCATTACACCTGTAAATGTAAGAGTTTCAATTCCATTCATTTCTTGAGATGTCAGGTGATTTATAACTCCTCTGAGATGCAATGGTACATTCTAGTGACCCTTGACATTCAGCTATGCATAAAATATTCCAATTTGACCCCTACACTTCTGATTTGTAATTTTTCTGTCATATTTTGTCCTCTAGCTAACCAAGTCCTAATTTTATCTTTTAGCCTTCCAAACGTGTTCAAAAGAATCAAAAAATTTCATGCACATTGAAAATGGTCCCAAAAATCCATATGAAACATTTATGTTCTTGTAAACTCACCACTTCGTCCTCATACCTCCATTAGAACTCCAATGCATAGATGCTTTTAGTCCTAAAAAATTAGTCTTCATTTTTTTAGTAGCTACTATACTTCCAAGTATTATCAAGCCTTGAAAACTTCATGGAGGAAACAATAAGATGTATACCTCATCACCACATTCTTGAGACTAATAAAATTAGATAATAAGACCTTCATTTCACTTTAGTTCTCAGCTGGACATTTATAGCCCTGGTGGAAAAAACAATAGTCTTCAAAATATTGTTTCTTGGAGCACTAAATTTTTTCATCAAGAAACCTATCATACATGAATGGAAATATCTTGAAGTCTTCCATTTGGAAATACTCATTTATTTCACTAAATCAAGGAATAAGTCACTAAACCAACTTTATTTTTCAAACTGGTTTGACTATGTTGTGAGAGATTCAAACCAATCTTCAACTATCATGACACAACCTTCTTTAGAGAACTCACCAAGGAATTTAATTACTTCAAATAATTCATATGCATCCTAAAAAACATGATCAAGAACTCATACTTATACCTTATTGGGAAGAACATCTTCTTCAAACCTGTAGTTGATGGCTTCTTCACTAGCTCAAGTAGGTAGTTTTGAATGAGTCAAACTTGGGAAAGTAAAAACTTCATCATACCAAACCAATCACATTTAGAGATCATATGAAATACCTTCATGTTGTTTAGAACCAAAAACTATGACTTTATGAAACAATTCATCATGAACACCTTCATACCTTCATGATTAGTCTTGCATTCTAGGTTTCTCAAATGGTAGGAGTAAAAAAAGACATGTACCATAAATTTTTTTCAAAGGAAAAACCTAAGTTACTTCATTATCATCAATAAAAAATCCCTAGTATCCTCCAATAAAAAAATTGAGCACGTGTTCCTTTACAAATTTTGTCTGTACACTGAAATATTCACAAAATTGTTGATTTCTTATGGGGTCCACCATGATTCAAGAGCACAAAAAATGATGGAAATATATTCTGATGAATTATATACATTATTATATTTATAAACCAAAAAAAAAAAGTTTATTTGGAGGCTTAAGCAAACAAATTTCTCTATACCGATTTAACTAGGTTTAAGGAAGGCTTAAGACAACATCACAAAAAAGGATATAGAACTTTCTTATTTCTCATCCATTTAACCTTAGAATTTTTGCAACATATTTTTATCCCAATTATATTCAAAAATGTATTTTATTGTTTATTGAAGAAGGATATACAATTTTTCTTGAATGCTAAGAAGTCAAAGTGCTAGTTTAGCACACCTTACTTAACCCAGTTTTGGGTGAAATGCAATGACTTGCACAAAAATCCTCCTTAGGTCCTGAATTTTTTTCCACACCTTCATGACTAATTCCTCCATGATCTTCAATGGATAATGCATCATGGTTCACTTTGAAACTTCCAATCCAATATCATTTGTGCATGTTAAACTTACTTGTCCTAAAAGGTAATCAAACCAATGACCCTATCCATGCATCTAAATTTTGAATTATGACTTGTAAATTCATTTAAAAACTCTTTTAAATGTCCCTACACACTTCCCACACCTTTAATTTCTTTATTCAACCTTTTTTGCTTCATAGCCTCGTGTTAGGTGCTTGAAATAGGCCAATTTGTGCTAGTTTACACTAAAACTCACCACCTATGAACTATTATTCATCATTTATCCCCTTGAAAACATCCCATTATGTGTTTCATGTATTTACCATACTTCACCAAAATTCTCATGCCTTCATTCCATCTTTCCACGTCACTTTGTTAACTAGACCTAAGGATTAGGCACCCTAAACTGAGCGAGTTGATAAATTCCACTCTTGTGCCCACATATTCATCATTGTAACCTTGATTTCACATCATATACATGATATAATATTCTTTAAATAATCTTGGTGTGTTCTCACATCACCACCTTCTTTGCACTTATCACTAGCTGCTCAATAAGTGTTTACTTCATCAGGTGTTCTTAAGCCTTGGACATGTTCTACCTTTACAAATTCATTCCAAGCTCCTTCTATCTCCCATGTATCCTTATTTTTCATTTATTTTCCTTTTACATAAATGAGAACTCATCATCCACATGTCAAGAAACTATGTATTTTAACACATATCTAGAAAGAACTGGTCTCCTCCAAAAATATATCATGTGAGTCCACATTGCATCGTGTTGCATGAGACGTTTACTGCACTCTGCAGTCCAACTATATTATTCCTCATATTATTATTTTTTTAAACAATAAGAAACCAATGTAGTGTATAAGTTTCTAGGTATCTTCTAAATAAAGTTTCACAGAGTGAGTCATAGAGGTGTCTCTGCACCTAAGCCCTCTGTGATTAATTCCTATGACTAGGGTTCTTTTGTATTAAATTTTCCTATAATCTATCCAAATAATGCTTAATATGTTCTTAAATGAGGAAAAAATCATCCTCCCTTCACATCGTATCAACACAATTTCAATAGATCTTAGAAAGAAAACCTTAATGTTGTGCCACATCAGTTCTTCCCCTTAGAATTAGTCTTGCAACATCATGCATCTCAACCTATCACACAAAATGTTCTTGGAATTCTCACCTGAGGTGCAAGAAAAAGGATTTTTCCCCATAAATTTTATCATTAGCAATGAAGTGATGCTAAATTTCCACCTACTCATGTGGTAGTTAGATTAGTGCACTAGTAGTATCAGTGCACAATGTACATATTAATATCATTAACCCATTTTTTCACTCAACACACATACACATTGTATTCGTAAGATCATTGCATTTAATTGATATATTATTTCAATTTTCTACCTTACACTAAATACCATTAAAGTAGTATCCTTGCATTCATACAAACAACATTTATTGCACTTAAATACTATCAACCTAGAATCTTAACAAAGTCTTAAATGATAAACATAAAATCAACTAACTTATTAACCAATAAGTCATCACTTTTTTTTGGCAGTAACTCATTAAGGGATATATATACTGAGGAGGTATTTCCTTTTTTTAGTTCAATAATAGTAATACTAGCCTTGAGCCATGTTTAGAATTCTCAAAACTAAGTGAAGAGGGTGGCACACATGACAAATAGCACTACACCTTTTCCTTGTGCATAACTTAGTGATGCTAACTCTTTAGGGATTCATCTTATTTTAATGAACTACCTTTGTCTCCTTATAGTGTACCAATTTTTCCTCATTAAATAAATACCTCCACCATGTTCTAATGTATTAATGGTCTTTATTTTAATATGTATGTAGCCCAAAATATATAGTTGACTCTCTAGATTCTCTCTTAGTCGGTGTTCTTCAACTAGTTCCTACACGTGAATGTTGTGTGAGTGTATCATGATTCCTTCACGTGTGTGAGAATTATATACCTTTATAAAATCCCATATGTTAACCTATATTTCCTATTTAAACCTTTCACATGTGCTAATTTGGGTTCCTTTGCAACTATGAATGCACACACCATCAAAACTTGAAAAGAAACAAAAGGTGCATGTATACTAGAAAACATGTGCCTTATACACTATGAGAAGAAATACTTATCCATAATTCCTATTTTTCTTCAAAAAAAATTTGTCTGATAGTAATCTCTTATGAGTAACTTAATATTATGGAACTTTTCTAAATAGCTAACTATACCTCTATTTGTAACCATAACCTGAAATTCTAGGGAAGGATGAAAAAATAAATTTAAACACAAGGCCAACTTAGATTGATGAAGTTGTGAGTACTTCCAAAATCAATTAATACTATCACCATTTGTTTATTCAAAAAATAAATGACCTCAAGGCTTGCGGGGTGCTAAGGATTGAAATTTTATGGAAATATATGGTTAATATTCTTTAGCCTAAATCTTAGGAACCTCCTCCTCTTCACTAGATGATTCATCCTCTTCTTATTCCTCATTAGTACATTTAATGTACAACCATTTATTCTCAACAAATTTATGTCCCTTTTTCTATTTTCTATCACAACTATAACATAGACATTTTTCTCACTAACTTGTTGAGGATTCAATCAAGTAGGTTGGGGAAATGATATTGTTAAAATCATGTACTCCTAACTAGTGATATCCCTCAATTTTACCATATAGTTTTCCTTCACCTAATGAGAAACTATCATTGATTCTACTATTAAACACAAATTATGAAGGCATACATCAACTTGGATGTTTTCCTTCAGACCATATAAGAACATATCTTATTATATGATCCTATGAGATGTCATCCACATGTAAGGATATATTTTAGAACTTCTAGATATAATCCTTAACTATCCTCATTTTTCATATATTTGATATCTAATTAAAATAGACTATAATGTATTATACGATCATTGACTAGGTAATAAAGAGACCGTTCCTTTTATTTTTCTCACACATCAATTTATACTAATTTAATTATTCTAGTTCTAGATATAAGGATTCCATTAAACCATATTTTACTTGAAACTTAATGAAAATCAAAAAATAATATCTATAGAGTTAATCTAGGTGATCATATTATTCCCATTGAACTTACACATTTGCATGTTTAGAATAATGTTCCTCCATTAGCTAGAAGATCCAATATGTTGAAAGTGCAGTAGTAGATTAACACAAGAAATTATTAATTTCTTCTATTTAGCATACTAATTCCATCTAGCCGTAATACATATATAGGGAATGTCTCCCTTGTAAATATTATTCCCTACAATATCTCAACAAATAACCTTGAAATCACATCCGACAATATTATTGTTATTCATAACAATAATATGCTTACTAACCAAACAATAACCATGAGCACTAATTAACTCCTAAAATTCCCCCCTTAGTGCGAACATGGGGGAAAACACCGTTTTCAACCAAGCAGCATGCTGCTCTGTAGTCTGCACATGGTCTCAATCCTCAACACTGATTATGGGAACTCCATCATCCAGGGACCGATCAACCTATTAGATGAATACATCAAATGGGACCATTCAACCAATTCACATCAACCATCAAGTAAATTTGATCAAGAAAACTTCCTGTTATAGTATCATTGGTACAAATCTCCACATCATCATCATCACAGGGGAAACACAATCAATGCACGAAACACAGGAACATGGATGCTCATCTATTCTTATTCATCACACACAAAGCAAACAAATATCACTAAAGGAGGATAGGACCTCTGAGGTAGTAATGAACTCGAGGACGTTAATTGTCCTCTTGCCTCCATTGCCTCCATCCTCCAATATGAAGTTACTAACTCAAAAAATTTACATTTTGAGGCTCAATGGTTTCCATGACGTCGGGTAACACCGAAAATGTGTCTGCAAGGAAATTTTTTTAATATATTTTTTTACAATTTTTGACTTTTGACATTGACACTCTTGACGCAATTTTGACGAAACAACAAGGACTACATAACAAACGATGACTTTATGACACTTGACACTATAGACCATTACTCTTATTGACCACCAATTTTATGACAGAAAACTATAAAACGTACACTACAATGGCTAAAAAATGTTTATTCATATTTATACACTTGTGGCTCAACAAAAACTAAAATAAATTAATAATCGATACGAAATATATTATAATTTTAACATAGACATAACATAAAACGACATAAAACGACACATTACTGATTATTTGAACCATTAAACAAAACTTATATACTCTTAAATATGACTCACAAGACAAAACCGAACGTATTTGAAAGTGGGACTACTTAAAAACAAATACTATGTAAAATGTATCTTTTGATATATTTAAAGACCCTAAAGGCTTAACAAAATAACATATCATAGCTATTTTAAGACAGTATTCATTTATTCAAACCATGAAAACTTTTGAAGACGTCCACGTGGAATGCAAAATGCAAAACAACATGATGGCATGGTCATGCGCCACAGTGGTGAAAGAAATGCCAACTCCTCAATCGCGTGTAATACCTCAAATGGCAATCGTTGTATATACGGTACAAGATGGTTGAGATGATCACTGAAAGCCGTTTAGAGGAAACTACCTTGTGCTTGGATCACGTTTTTTTCTCAGAATAACAGAGAAGAGATCTGAATAGTTTGAAGTCTTGCATGGATCTGGTTTTACACCTTAGACTCCAAACACAATTCACAGATCAATTGGCTGCAGGCACGGATTCACTTGCATAAAAATAGACGTCAAAACAGAAGGGGCCGTGAGAATGCAGAGAGGGCCACTAAGAGCATGGATATATAAAACTCACAAATTTTGCAAATATCCTCCAAGAGTAGCCTCACATAAACATAATCCTCCACACGTCACAATTGCAAGGACTGCATACACAGATATTTCTTCACCTTCAACACGTTTAGCCGAGTCTCCTGCTTTTTTCTAACATGTGGAAAAATCGATGAATGCATCAATAATGAAGGGGGTACGTAATACATGCAGGTTAGAAAAAAATAGATAGCGCCAAAACAAGCAACAAAACACACAATATGCTACAGTCTAGTTCTCTTTAAAAATAAACTCTCATCAGTTGGGGCTATCAAAAATTACAATGACTCTGTGTTATATATTAACTCAGGATTCCATCGCTCTGGTACCAAATGAAAGTGTAACAGCAGATTGACACAAGAAATTATTAATTTCTTCTATTCAGCATACTAATTTCATCCAGCCGTAATACATATATAGGGAATGTCTCCCTTGTAAATATTATTCCCTACAATATCTCAACAAATAACCTTGAAATCACATCCAACAATATTATTGTTATTCATAACAATAATATGCTTACTAACCAAATAATATGAGCACTAATTAATTCCTAACATGGGTTGTGTAGAGGATCTACCATGGTTGTCTAGATTTTAATTTGAGTATCCATCACTTGAGGATCCCATGTGACTTAAATGGGAATTCTCGACATTAATCATGGATGAGATAATAACTATGAAATGATTATTCATTGAGTTGGATTATGTAGTCATTCCACCCTTCACCGTGTGTAAGATAATGTGAAACTCCGCCTTCTTTTCACCCTTCACTAAGTGTAAGATATTGTCAGAGTCCAACTTCATTTCACTCTTCACTAAGTGCAACCTATTGTCAAACTCCACCTTCACATTGGTAACGTCGTCTTTTACCTTCTCTTAAATTTAGGTGATTATCTCTGATACAAAAAAAAACATGAAGAGCTAGAATCCATATCTTCCTTGTCTTTTAAGAGTGAATTTCCCCTTTCCCAGGGCTTTATTTGATATCCATGTCATGATGCAAGTTTTTAGGCTTAAGGTAGGAATTTAGCTATTGGGGTTTTGTATGGTTCTTGGATGAATAGATAAACACATAGAGGACCAAACATGGCTAATTTTTTGTAAGATTTCCAAAAATGTAAATAACATTAAAAAAATCCAACAATTTTGGATTATGGGGTAAATTTTTGAAAAAAAACTAAAATGACTATAAAAATTTCAAAATAAATCAAACATATTTAAATTTGGAGAGAATATTACTTGAATTATTTCACCACTTTAGTTAAAAATTTGTAGAAAAAATCTCCAATATTTAGGAGATATATCCATATCTTAAAATTTAGATTTTTGACCTAACTTTGCCTAAATTGTATTCCTAATACCAATTGCATGAACATCACTTAAAGATAGATCTTAATATCAATAGCAATAGAACACAAGAGCACCAAAATAAAGAAATAAGATCACAATATGAAAGTAGAATTACTTAGCCGCATCAAGGGGACAACCTCTAAACCATACAATAAGACTCAAGTGCTAAATGTGATGCAAAACCAATAATTAATACCTCATATATATACCCTACTTATTTTATGTAAACAACATAGGATGAAATACTAAACATATGAAACCATAAATAAATGAAATATGACATCTTAAGATCTTATGTGTGCCACACATATCCTGATTTATGACACTAGATCAAGGTCATAACAAAGAGATTGAAGATTGTGCAGATGATCTTGAGGTCAATAAAAGAGACTACACGAGGATGAACCTGGAAAAAATGAAGTCCTTTAAACTTTAAAGCTACTGAGGGGATTGTTGATGTGAAAGTAATTTTATTGATCCCCACTACACAAAAACCATTCAATTTCAGCCTCTAAAATATATTTTTTGGTTAATCAAGGAGGATGGTGATGTAAATATTTGTAGAGTCATGTTTTAGAAATATCTAAGAAGTGGTCCCTTTGAATTTTTTAGAACACATTGTCACTAAAGGACCTATATAGGTTGCCACATCTAAATGTGATAAGAAAGTATCCTCATTTGGGTGCTTGCAAACATAGAAAGACTAAAAGTGTACGTCAAGATTCCTAGATAATATATTATGGGAGTAAATGATGGAGATGAGGAATATCCTCACAAGAATAAGTCCTTAGAGAAGACATGTAATAATGCTTCTCTACTTCAGAAAAAAATTCCAATAATGAGGAACACCGAGTCCCCTCCTGAATATGGAAAAATTATTTCTTCGCCTCTTAAATAAGATGGGCCAGTGATTGTTGTAGGCATTACTCTACAACCATCTCCTCAACCACTACCCTTAAATTTTAAATTTCACCTCCTTCCTTCTCCATATTCCTTTACTACATATATTTCTATCCCATCTTCTCCTCACTTTTCATCTCCCCCATCTCTTTTTCAATCTTTACAATTTTCATTACTTTATTACCCTTCAGTCTCTGACCCACCAACTGAAATAGTCATTAATGTTGGTGAATCATCCTTCTCTTTTGTGCATCCTATGATTGAGGGGAGTAAGAAGACGTGTTAAATATATACTCCTAATATATTATACATTTGGAATCCTTACAAAAATCACATAAGCCAACAAAAAGGGTAAGACCACTTCAAGGCTCACCTCATATTACTCTAGTGCATATTTAAAGGATAATACGTAATCATTGGTTGAGAAAGATAAAATAGATATGACTATAGTCTCAATAAAATTAATTAGTAGACCTTACTCATGAAGGATATGTGCATAATTTAAAAGAACAAGGTTTTTTGAGAGGACTGACAAATAGAAAATTCAAGATTAGTTGGAAGAGAAAGTTTATATCCTCTCCTCATATAGCTATACCTTCTTGGACCTAAACACATACTTTATTGCCTCATCAAGGGAACTCACACACATCAACAAGGTTGATCAAAAGGATGTTTATAACATATATTGCAGAAATTTAACCAACTCTTAGATTGAAAATATAATTCAAATACATACTCAAGGGACATATATTTGATTCACAGAGATTTGATGTTGGCTCTATGGATAAGATCACATATATCTTCAATGTTATCATTGAAGCTAATAAAAGTGCGCCTAACATCTTCAAAAATGTCAAAGGAATGTTGGAGGCTATAAATCCATAGATTGACATCTTGGAAAACACCCATATTCCCAAAGATAAGGAAGTTTTTGAAGTTGTTCTCAAATTTAGAACACAAGTCTTAAAGATAAGGATATTTAAAAACATAAAGCACAAGACTTTTTCATATGTTCCTCTTCCTACCTTTCTTATTCTTTCTAACTCCTTCCATGATTCTAATTTTTCATTACATTTTTATAGTGAAATATTAATTGTAAAATAATTTTAAGTGATTTTTGGTTGAAAAGTAAATATAAAAAAAGAAAAAAGTCACTTAAAATTTGTTTTCTGAGGTAGTTACAAGGTATTTATTTCACCTCAATTATAAATATAAGGGTTGGTCATTGTACATAGGGAGGATTGATTGTATAATAAAATTTTGCTAGAGAGAGAGGATAAAATACTTTAGATTCATTATCTCACTCAAGTAATATAGAAGCATTCAAGAAATTTGTGTCTTTAATCTTCTTGTGGAGAGAAGGATAGTACAAGTATGGGTATGTTGGATCCTAAGGTGGAATTTTGAATGGATAATTATCCAAGGATGATGGTTGATTTTTAAATAATGGATCCATGTGGGATGCATGAGGTTTCAATCTTGCATGTGTCATTGAGGGTGGGGATTCTATAAGGGATAAGATTATGGTTTCACTTAAGAATAAAATTTAGGATGAGAAGATAGGGGTCAATCTAATATGAGGAAGGTGTCTTAATTGATTTCGGAAGAAAATAAGGTAGGCTTTTAGTATGACGGAAGCTACATAACCACACAATATGGTTTGCGAGTCCAAGAGAGAGTGGATTCCTCCATAAAAAAATAGGTAGGAAATCTATTGACTAGAGGAAATATTTACTAAATATCATAGGCACATAAGAACAGGGCGTGTAGGAAGGTGGTGCGTAGGTACACGAAGAATTTTAGAAAAAGAAGGGCGCACCGAGGAAAGGAATATTCTAGAGACTTAGGCATTTTTCATATATGGGATAAGAATAACATGGGATGCAGAGCATGACTTGGAATGAGGCATGAAGACTTAGAGGACACACAAAGGTATTTTTGCAACAAGAGGAATTTCAAGCATCATACAAGGATGAGCTAATAATAGGATGCAGATCTAGTGTTATTAATAGATAATCTATTATTAGGCAAAGCTTGCATGATTTCTGAGTTACTTTTGTAGTGGCACACGACTATTCTTAGCATGCATCCTATTTAGAGAATGCATGGGAAGTGAAGGGAAAGTCCCCACTCCCTATATATATGTATTGCTTTACATGGTTGAGGGATCATGATATGTTTTGAGATGTGACATATTTATGTTGTTGGTTTATGAGCATGCATGACTTATGACAATATTATGTATGTATTCATATACTAGTTTCTCATGATTTAATACAATGGATCATTATGGGTAGAGATTGAGTGTTGATGTTTCTTCTCGTGATTACTATATGCTGAATCTGGTATTAATCTTTATGTGATATGTATGATTTATTTATTATGTGTGTTTCTAAATTGAGCTTATGGATCTAGTTTTTATATTTATGGAATGTATGATCATGTATACTAAATCCTTGAAAAAGATGGTATTAAATAGGGACCTAGTACCCTTGTGTGCTTCGGGTGAGCATTCAGTTATATCTAGATGAAGTGCCAGTGTGCCTAGGGTTTTAAGAAAGAAATAATGACTACATTTCGGTTCCATTTTCAGGACCTATTTTCAAGTTGTTGCAAGGATGTTGCACACTGATGGATTATCAATTTACTCTTGCGACCATTGAAGATTGGGTGACTGACGAACCAAATCAGTTTGCGTGAAGATATGGTACTGGAGCTAATTTCAATGTATGTAAGTGGGTGGAAGATAATCTATATCATGCACTCTTTGAGTCATTTTTCATATGTTTTCCAATATATTTATACGAATGTTGTCCGCATATGCATCGAAGAGGAACTGGTATTACAGATCAAGGGTTTTGACACAGGAAGAATATCATATTTTGTTTGAAGTAGATGAACCTTGGACGCATGGTGTAGATCATTGGTGGGTTGGTCTTGTGAACAATTATACTTTGGAATATGTTGTTTCTATGTATTCTTGTCAAGAAATTTCATAGTTTGAGTTTTTGTGTGATCCCAAAGGATCATACATCCACATTATTCATTTGGAAATTAAGATCTTGATGGTAGTGCTGAATTTAGAGTGTCTCCCCATGGCTAGCTAAACTCACCACCGCACACAGGGGAAAGAGTAGGTATGGTGAGAGATGGCGGACCTAGCGGCAGAAAGGTAGCTTAAGTATAATGAAGTGTGAGAGAAGGAATTATCAAAGTAACACAAAATTGAGGAGTGAATGGTGTTGAGGAGAGAGATGGATCACGAGGCATTTGAAGCTCATGTAGGAGACATGGAGATGGAGCATCTGGTTCTCCCCCATTTGGTTAATCATGACAGAGAACCCCTCTCGACTTCAAATGAGAGTGCATCAGAGGAAATTATAAGGACCACATGCATGCATTTGATCCCACCTCATGACCTAGCCCTTGCACTTGGTGTTCTAGTTCCGAAAGTAACCATTGATAAGAAAAAAAGTGTCGGTAATTCAGTAGTATTAGGTATATATAATTTTCCTTGAAATACAGAAGTACATTAGACAAAACATTCATATATGGCATCGCAGACTATGGGAGTTCATTTTAGTATCACTTTTGGGACTTAAGGAAGTACATCCACATGTTTGGCACCTAGTGCTGGCAGATCAAAAGAATCAGGAGGCTCGGGATCAAGTGGATCAGGTGGTTCTAGTGATGGGGAAGATAATGGTTCTTGTTTTGGGTCTGGTGGGCAGGGTCCTCATCAGCCTCAATAAGTGTTTTATGAGATGTCCATCCATTTACTAGAATATAGAGGCATTGAAGATGTTGTAGAGCATGTACAAAAGTACGAGTTGTTATATCGTGCTAAGGGAATCACCGTTTCATAGAGGAAGACAAGTTAATTTGCTATTACATTTCAAGGGTGTGCACATAACTGGTATAGAAAGTATGATCCACATCAGAATGTGATGGATTATAATGCTTTTTACAATGCATTTATAACTGAGTTATATATCCCTAAGTTTGAAATAAAAATTATCAGCACGCTTAAGGATATTAAGAAAGGCTTATCAGAAAGAGTTTAAGAACACAATGCACAGTTTAAAACTTTTTTATATAAGTTTTCTTATGACATACATCCTAGCAAGGATGCAAGGCTTGTTGACTCCATTTTTAAGGGTGTTATCTTATAAGACTTTTATAGATCTACGTAATGCTTTGGAATCAGCTCTACACGTTGGAGCAGTTGGAAGTTTGGATACTAGGGTAGTCCATTTTTGGAGGCGTAGATTGTAGCTATGGTGAAACAATTGGAGAATCTCTCTACTAATTCATCTCATGAGAAGTGTAGTGGGATTTGGTGTACAAATCGCAAGGTTGAATCACATACTAAGGATATTTTTCCTCATAATTTGGTGCATGTGATGTTGTTACATTGTGAGATATGACATTTAGACCATGATTTGCGTAGATGCCCCATCTTACAGTGCGTGATCCAACATAATGTCTCAATGTATTGTAATATTGCAAATCTAATACTCATGAAACTATTAATTATAGAGTAATTGATCATATTCATGAGGTTATTGAGATGGGTGTGTTCCAAAAAAGTGTAGTAAGTAGATCTAGGGAAAAATGTGAACAACATGGTGAAGGGCACAACCATAGGGATAATATGAATAGAGGCTTTCATGGAGGATACAGAAGCCGAGGTCACGGAAATGGAAGAGGAGGATTTTCTAGAGGTACTTACTTTACATGTGGATCACTTCATTATTAGTACGAATGTCCTCAAAATATAATTTTCTCATGGTGTGGGAAACAACACAAGTTTGAGGAATGCCTTGAATTGTATGAGAACATGAACAAGTAGCACAAGTAAGACAAGGTTGTAGCTATGATTAAGATACACCACGATGATGAAGGATAATCGATGCCAAAGGTGGGACTGAATTCTGTAATGCATCCTATGTTAATCACTACCCACCCTGAGGCAACGTGTTCACATGATGCCTTGAGGAGTAAGCTTGTTATAACAAAGCAGGAAGTGATAAATGCTAAGTACCTTGATGTTGAACATTAGAAATAAGATTACCTAGAAACGATGGATGTTATCAAGTATTTACAAGGAAATATTCAGGGCTTGAAGAAATAGGCGTGTGTGATGGAACGAGTAAAGAAGGTTGATATTCTACAGAAGGACATAGATGATTTAAAAGAGGTATGTCAGATTTTGCACCAAGATAACATAATCCCTTTGCTAGGAGTTTGGTTGAGAGAAAAGGTACCACATACAGGTAATGAGTGCGAGAGGTAGATACTTCATGCAAATCTACCTCCCCATAATCATGAGTATGAAAAAGAAATCACATTAAATGCAGTTATAGATGGATGGATCTTGAGTAATATTCTGGTAGATATAGGTTCAGAAGTTAATGTCCTCATATTGGATCCTTTGAATTATATGGGAACACCACCATTACATCCTTCTATAAATGTGTTGTACATGGCAAAAAAAACTAGGGCTAATCCTATTGGAGTATTAAAGGATACTACTATTATGATTCAGGGAGCCAATTTTACTGGGGACTTTGAGTTATTAGAGCTCACAAAGGTAGATATCTTCCCAAAATTACTTGGGCACCCTTGGTGTTATATAAATAACACATATTTACACTTCAAAAAGGGGTACAATAGCTTTGAAAATAAAGAAGAGTGCTTTATTATACCATTGACATATGCAAAGGTTGCTCCATATATTGAGCCTGTGAGTGAAGAAGACTTGAACATGATTTATGTGCGATCAACTAGAGACCTGAAATTGAATGAGCCATCTAAGGAGGGACTAATATAAGGGGATGATGCTTATTCAGTTAGTGATACAAACAATGTTGCTTGTGATAACTGGGCACATGGAACATATGAAGTGGTTGAGCGAGAGATCAAGAATATTATTACTCATGTAATCATGTCACGCACCCTTTGACACTTGGGTCATAAGCAGGTACCTCGGTATATTGGTGAAGGGAACCATGATGTATTTTTGTGCATTATGGAAGCCTAGTGGACAGATGAAGGAGATAGATGGAATATGCTAGATTATACTCTCCACGGGATAATAAAACATTGGTGGGCTACACATAGAGACAACCTCAAATAATGTACCTTCAAATAAATTTGTGTTCCATGGGAAGGATTATTATTTGCACCATGTTCAAAAGTGTGAGAGAATTTGGAATTAGGGGCAAGAGGCATTTTCACCATCACTTTGGGTACTCTTATCTAATTTCCTCCACCACCCCCTGAGATTAGATAACAAGTATATTTTTGATGTGATTAATCAAAATAGTGTTGAGAATCTTGGACTAATGCAAAAAGATTCAAGCCCTTGGCATATAAGAGAAGACTTAGCCAAATCATGATGAAAAGTGAAGCCCAAAATGATTCAACTCGAAGCAAAGAAAAAGACTCATAGAAGGTGCCACGTGTTATCTCGACGCAATTCAAAAAAGTGAGAAGGAAAAATAAAACTCCAAACTCCCACAGGAGTTCCACGTGGAGTCAATAACGAGGGGCCCGCCAAGGAAAGGAACCTCATATAAATCTACAATGATTCCCATTACCAACTCAAAGGGAAAGAAAAAGGATCTATGAAAGGGTACCATGTATCAGCTTGGCACACTTTCAAAAGGTGTAAGGAAAGCAAAGTCTTAAGGATGTGCAAACCTTCCACATGTATCTTGAAACAAATGGACTCCATCTTCAAATCAAGCCATAAATATGACAATCCATCCATCACAAATAAGTGATTTTGGGTTTGATATGTAAGATTTAATGCTCGAAACTTTTTTAAAAGATCGAAGGCGAAGGGTCATTTCATTACAAAATATGCACTATTTGAATCAAGAGGCCGGGGAACCAATGCATAAAGGGTTGAAATATCTAGTTTTGTAATAAATAGCTGAAAAATTTTCTTCTCAAAAGGAAATTCCATCTCAAGGGAGTTGGTTGTAGGATAATTAAGATGTATTAAATGGGCATGGCTCTCACTTTTCCAAGGGGTCAAATTGTGAGAAAGATTTGAGGAAATTTGTTTCTATCACTTCATATCATTTATCATAATTAAGGGGAAGATGGGAAGGAGTTTGAAAGTTCTTTCTTACCTCTTCCTCGCCCTATAAATTGTAATTGAAGTTGAAAGAAAGATACATAGAGACTTTTAGTTAGCTGTTAGGAGAGTAAAATATTTTCTTCTTTTTCGCAAGTTTCCCTTCTGTGAAAGATAGAGATCTTGGAACTCTAGTCTTCTGCCTGGGTTTTGTAATAGAAATATTTCCTCTTTCTATGTAATACTATGCACAAATATTGGAGTGATATATATGCCTTATGGTGTTTTTTTATGTTCATCATTTCACATAGCTTTACTGTCTCTGATTGCTTTTATTTTCATGTAGAAATTGTGTATCTCTCAATACTGTTACTATCCTTGAAGATGTGCTTAAGTAGTTTGAGGTAGTGTTATGTGTGGAATTTTCTAACCTATGGTGCATTTTCCTACCCTTCTTAAGTTACTCACCATTTCCCTTCTCAGGCAGTTGCGGACTCGATTAAATTTCCTAGCAAGCTTGTTCGGTGCATCACCTTAACTTGTTTTACTTTTTTGTTTTAATTCTTCTCACCCTTATCTCCCCTAGCAGATAAGAGCCATCTTCTTTAAAATCTAGAGGTATCCTTAGGGTGCATGTCCCACTAACCTAAGGATTCCCATGACTCTGATGGCTCAATCCACCAAGGATGGTCGTCAATAGGTACATAAGGTCTACACCACCTTAAATGGTTTCACGTGCATATGGTATGTTCATGGAGAGTTAACAAGAGTTGTAGCTAATTGGTAAGAGATGACCTCAAGTATGATTCATAGGTTTGATTATTTTTCTACTAAGCCACCATTCAATGAAGCACTACAGATTATAAAGTACCTTACTTTGTGAGATAGCACGAAGGCTGAGGGACTCTTGTTGGATATGTTTGGAGAATAAGACCTAGAGGCGCGCCTTGACCTTGAAGAAAGTGAAAAAGAAGATATGGTTCATGCCTAGGAATACAAAGAGAAAGGTAAAATGGTATGCCAGATAAACTATGAAGATGAGGATATTAACTTGGATGCTACCCATACTGAAGGTGTGTGTAAGGTAATGGATACAACAGATGTTAAGGCACACTTATATCATGAGCCTATGAAAATAAAGAAATTTAACATTGGAATAGAGGTAGAGCCTAGGGAGGTCATTATTAGTGACTATTGGTCAGAGTAGGAGGTGGAAAATATCATTGAACTCCTACGTGACTTTCAGAACTTATTTTCGAGGGGCTATCATGAATTGAAAGGAGTGCACCCTTATTTAGGGGAGACGATAATAAAACTTAAAGAAGGTGCGTGCTCGATTAGGAAGAGTCCTTACAGGGTGAATCCTAATATCCATGTTAAGTTGAAAGAATAAATTGATAAAATTCTCAAGTTTGGTATCATTGAGCCCATTGAGAAATCTGAAAGGGTAAGTCCCATGGTCATCATCGTTAAAAAGGACTGACACATAAGGATCTATGTGGATTATAGGGAGATGAATCTTACATTTGTTATTGATCCCTTTTCCACCCCATTTACAAAAGAGATACTTGAAGGAGTAGTAGGGTATGAGATCTAGTTTGTTACTGATGGTTTTTTTGGTTATCATCAAGTGCACATAGAAAAAGAAGATCGAGAAAAGACCACTTTCACTATAGAATGGGCAAGTTTTACATACATAGTTAGGCCCTTTGGATTGAAGAATGCACCTACAGTATTCTTGTGCATTGTGGCATATGCATTCCAAAACTTCATTTATTAGTTTTTGCAGGTTTATCTAGATGATTGGACCATTATGGGTTTGTTAAGGACCATTGTGAAAATTTGATACTTATGTTTCAAAGGTTGTAGGAAATTATGCATATTGTTGAAGATTAAAAAGTGCATCTTTGTGATACCTTTGGCACTTTTTTGGGGAATATTATCTGTAGGGAAGGATTTTTGGTAGATCCAACTAATATTGTTGTAATCTTATGCTTAGAAGAACCAAACAATCAGAGTGAAGTGAGTGGCTTCTTAGGACATGCAGGTTATTATAGAAAGTTCATTAAATTATATGCAAAGATATCTGTGACCTTGGAGGAATTGTTGAAGGCTAAGGGAAAGTTTAATTGGTACAAGGAAAAATAGATATCATTTGAAAAACTAAAGGAAAGGCTGACCACTGCACCTATTTTGTGCTTTCCTTCATGGGAAAACCCATTTCATGTTCACGTGGATGTTTCTAGAATAGTGGACCACCCCATCTACTTTTTGCAAGCAAGAAGTTGACACTAGCTGAACAGAACTATACAACTATTGAGCATGAGGCTTTGCTAATGATCTACGTGCTTCACAAGTTCACACAATACTTATTGGCTACACCATTAATATTATTTACATATCATATGGCACTTAAGTATTTGGTCGATAAGCATGTTATGCAAGGGCACATATGTAGGTGGATACTACTATTTCAAGAATTTTAGTTTATATTTGTGGTAAAGCCAAAGAAAATAAACTCAGGACCTGACCATTTTTCAAGGATCAATTCTAGTGAGAACGTGTAGAGAATTGAGGATACAATTTTGGATGCACCTCTTTTCAGATTAAATCATGCGCCCACTGGGCTTAAGGACATTACAGTAGTCTTTCACATTGGACAAGCATATGAGGGGATGAATACTTTAGAAAATAAGTAACTTATAATATACGTAGTTCCCTTTCAGTTGATAGGTGAAGACTTATATGAACTTGGCCGTGATGAAGTTTTGTGCAAGTGCGTTTTGGAGCATGAGTGTGAGGCAATAATGGAATAATCTCATGGTTGAATTGCAGGTGGTCATTATGTAAGAGATGCCACCACGTGAAATATTTTGATGGCTGGAGTATAGTGTGAGACTCTCTATAAGGATTTCAAAGAATATCTCAAGGCATGTGACTATTGTCAGTTCCTAAGGAATCTTGGAACAAGAGATGAGATGCCTTTATGACCTATTGTAAGTGTTGAACCATTTTTAAAAATGGGCAATTGACTTTTTGGGTCCTATTTCCACCCACACGTAGGATTGGCACATGTTATGTCATAACTTACAAAAATTATCTAACAAGGTGGGAAGAATTAGTGCATGTAAAGGATTACACGATAGCTACAATAGTGAGATTCTTATGGGAGAACATTATCAGTCAATATGTATGTCTGTTGAGTCTTACAAGTGATAGGGGTACACACTTTTTGAATGATACCATCAAGATTTTATTGGTAGAATTTATGGTGGTGCACCACAAAATAACACCTTGTCACCCACAAGCCAATGGAAGTGTTGAATATTTGAAAAAAATATTGGGAAAAAAATTGACTAAGATTTTTGATGTTGGAAGAAAGGACTGGGATGACAAAGTCTCTGATGTACTTTGGGCATATACAACTACCTACAAGAGGTTGAATAAGGCCACACCCTTTTAGTTGGTGTTTGGCACCAAAGTTGTATTCCTTGTTGATTTTATATTTTCATCTTTTTGTAAAGCACGCAGGAGGTTTGGATGATGAACAAGATGTTGAAGAGTGCATAGATAAACTAATTTAGTTAGATGAGTGGCTCGCCATTGATCAATGGAGTCAGAAGACAAAAAAATCAAGATAGAAGGCATGACATGATAGGCATATCAGGAACAAGGAATATTACGTGGGAAATATGGTTCTTCTATACGATTCAAAGTTTACGCGCCACCCTGGGAAGTTAAAATTTCATTGACTGAGACCATTTATAGTAAAAAAGATATTGGAATCAAGAGCTTGTTAGTTACAGGTTCTGGATGGCACTGTATTTCCTGATTACTTCAATGGGAGTTGGTAGAAACCCTACTATAAATAAAAAAAAATTGTAATAAGGTAGTGTTGCTATTTAGATTAGGTTTCAATTTAATGAATTTTCTTTATATGTGTTTCCTTTCATCATTTATACACTTTGTCCATTTAGTTTTGTGTTTTGTTGTAATAAGCACGTTTGTGCACCAGGAGCTGATTGCTATCTAAGAAAATTCATGCATACTTTTTGTGTGGGGTGGATCAGATCCATGTTAAATGGGCCAATTTGAAAAGAGATTGAATGTCCTTTGGAGGAAGATGCATATGCATAGAATAAATATAATGTAGGTGCTTGAAGTAAAGGTGTGGATCAAGAGAAAAAAATTACTTTGATTGAAGGCCACACATAGAACTATGGATGCACAATGTAATGCAAGGTAGGCATCAGTATGGGTAACTACTTGGTATGAGGTGCAGTGGAGAGGTACTTCGGCATAGAGAAGTGCATGAAAGGAAGTCTATGGCCATGAAGTAAGGGGCGTGCTAGAAGGTTATGAATGGGATGTGGAAAAATCGGCTAAAAGCACATAAAAATAAAAAAGGCATAATCAATGTTGAGTACGATGGTAGATGGAGAGCAATAAATGCAGGGAAATTTGTAAATTTTATAAAAGGCGGGCTTGCAATATCATTTTTACCTTTCATTGTGAATTTTTCGAGTGAGATGAAGAGTGATTGGGTGCAAAAGTGCGTGAAAGATATATTACACATATTGAACAAGAAATATTTTTGAATGACATTGGTTGAATCTCCATCATATAGGGTTTTTGAGCAAGAGAAGGCATGCGGGGGAGAAAATATATAAGCTAGGGTTCGAGGAGAAGCTGGGGCACATGTGTTTGAAGTTGCAGAGGTTGAATCTAGTGTAAGAACACATTTTTATCATTGCAATGGCACCAAAGTGAGCACTTGGAGCAACCATAATGGGAAGGGAGCCAAAAAAGTGAAATTAGAGATGGAGGATACCCACGAAAGCATATTATTGGAAATGCGAAGTACCAAGAAGGTTTTATAATGGGATTAGATTGGGAGTCACATATAAGATGAAGCAAAGTAAGTGACTACAATCATCGTTCTAAGGATAACATGGACGAGTTACACAAACATTTGGTGGTAACAATAGATTTGTAGATGGAAAAATGACATGGTCGTCTACAATGATGTAGGTTAGAAGTTGTTGGAGAATGTTAGAGTTATGTAGCTATATGAACTTCCGTATTTTGGAAAACTAAATAAATTATATCAATGGTTGATGTCATGTGTGCATGAGGAATTTTTTCTATTTTACAGGGCAACGAATGTGACCTACCATGCCCTTGATTGGAAGGTTGACAGGGTTAAGGAGCTCAAGCACTAAGATTAGTAGTGACCTTACTAATGACGAGGGCATAAAAGAAACTTCTGCTACACTAGCTTATGCAATAGGAGGGTGTGCGATGGATATTATCAAGATAGAAAATTACCCTGTGATCTAGGCTACCACGCACCTCCTCACCAAATTGAATAACCAAGAGAGCTGGAGTCAGGTAAATAAAATATGGATCCATATCACCAAGAATATGAAAGAGGGAGAGTAGTGTATAACTTATCCTATTTTATTTCTTAGAATATAATTTAATAAGCACACCATGGAGATAATATAAGTTTTGGTGCTATTTTATTATCTATTGGTTTGTGGAAATCGGGGGTGCCTGATGGGCCAAAGAAGAATCTTTGGAAATTTCTTGAGGATTAAAGGTCCCTTGCAGTTAGGTTTACAAAATACAAATGCGATGGATCTATGAGTGGACCTTACAAGAAAAGGCTAGAAATATTGTATAAGCACATGTACGAAGCCTTTGAGTATGAATGGAGAAGACCCAAAGACCTTCCTTTAGTATTGAATATGTAGGTCTAATTCGCAGTCTATCAAAATTTTTACATAGGTTGGTTTGGAATGAATGATAGAAAATGGAGCCCTTGGTAAAATCCCCCATATGATTTTACCATGCATTTTTTCCAAGCCTCAGTGCACTTGTTTTCAAATGCACACAAATTGGCTTTTGATGTAGAAAAAGTGGACTATGATTATCATATGCTTCGGAAGACTTATGTATATCCAGGTATGTATTCTTATATAGAAAATTTGATCTCAAATGATATAAATATCAGTTCAATGAGTTTAGTAGTTGAAAACCTTGGCATGGCTAAGGTATACATCTACCTTAATCCTAGATTGGTGGATAGAAAGTATATTGAAAATGATTTCAAGTACCCCACGTTACGAAAAGGAAGATATATAGTGGGCACAATGTAGGATGAGGAGCCCAGTCCTCCCCACATAGATGAAGCAGAATAGGAAGAACTAAAGAAATATAGTGGCAACCTAGATTATGGAACAAGGAGGAATCCAATTGAAAGGGAAAATATAATGCACGAAGTAACTCCTCCCAAACAAGAATAAGGTAGAGAGGTGAGAGTTGAAATGGGTGTCATAGAGATAGAGAAAGGTGAGGGCACTGAAAATCAGCATTTTAGGAGGGTTTTGAGAAGGACAAGGCAACATTACACAAGTGAAGGACCCTCACAACCACATAGGATATCATCTTGAACCTCCCCAGTGAATTCTAAACCAGAGAGGAAGAGGTGAAAGTATATTCCCACTAAGGATATTGAGGGGGAGAGGTCAGAAAAAATCACACATATTATTAAAGATACTCTTGTAATTGATATAGATGTAGAAGAGCCTCAGGATGAAGAAGTATAACATGATACAAGGGATTTTGAAGACCGTGAGGTGGTAAGTGGCACCACATGTGTAGATAATGAAAAAGTTAAGGGTGAACCATCCGGTGAGCCTACTGGTGCACATGTAGGTGTGACAGGTGGAGGCACGAGTTTGGATACAGAAGTATGCATTCCTAAGGGTCATCATTCTAGGAGGAATAAGTATGGAGATATGTACAAAAAACCTACACTTTGATACATTGTCAACCCTTCTAGGATCATTCGCACCAGGTTTCAGAGTACTCTAGACCTTCAGAAGCTATATGAGTGGGATTTAATGGTTCCAGAGGCACCAAATGTGTGCATAAGGAAACAACTATCTTGGAGCATGAAAACTCACATTGATGAACTGGAGTTCAATGTGAAGGAGGATGCATGTATAAAGATAAAAATGAAGAAGAACGAGTAAGCTACGCACTAGACTGTTAGGTCTACAAAGTTTACTTATGAACAAGAAAGTAATTCCTTACATAAAATGAAGCTAAAGTAACATGCAAGAATATAGATAAATTAGTTGTACTAAGAATGCTGATGGAAAATAATAAGAGCCTGAAAGAACAAGTGGAACAAATGACTAAAGGGTAGAAGAAGGATAGGGAAAAGCATAAGGAAATTATAGATTTTATGGTAGAGCTGGGGAAGGAAATTATTGATGCATATCCAGATATTGATGAATGGACCAAGAAGACCTATCATTCATCCTTGCACTTCTTATAGGACTGTGTACACTTTTTGATTAAGAAGTATTTAACAGAGTTGAAAGAGACTATAAAGGATGAAGAAGCTAAGAGAAAGAGAGAAAGTAAAGGAAACAATAGCACAGAGAATAGTTGGGTATGACTCTCTACTCTAAACAATGAAGGATGAACTGAAAAAGGTAGATTCGGCCCTAAATATATATGCAGATCCATATTCGATCATCAAAACTAGGACATTGGTCAGAGAAAATGAGGTCCTTTCTACAAATAAAAATGAAACATTGGGATGAGAGGAGAGGCTTAAATTACTCACAGAGAAGCACGATGCACTTATAGAAGCCCAGGATCCTCACAAGGAGAAAATAAAATAACTTGGAAAATTGATACCAAGAATAATGGATGTGATGGTTGGGATGGTTTCTAGTTTGGAAAACATTCTTAGAGTTCTATAGAACGAGGGTGAAATATGACCTTGGATGAAATGGATGGAGTGTTTGGGGACATTCCTGATAAACAATCAGAAGGGGCTCAGTGACAAGAATGATCTAGAAGAAGACATTAAGAATAAGTACCTTGAACTGTTATTTCCTTCAGAGGAGTAGAGCACCAAGATTCTTTTCGGTATGATTCACATTATTTCATTCTTTGTGTATAATTATTCATTGATTCATCGAAATTTATGCTTAGAGAGATAAGGTCTGAGTACCCATTACCAGGGGTGGAAATGAAGCTAGTGTGGGGTAATGTTTACTGGAGGAATTATCACCTAAGTATTAAAGGTGCATAAGAATAGGGTGTGTAGGAAGGGGGTGCATAGGTACTAAATAATTTAAGAAAAAGAAGGGCGTGTTGGGGAAAGACAGAGTCTAGAGACTTATTCATTTTACATATACGGGATAAAAATAGAATGGGATACAGAGCATGACTTGGAATGAGGCTTGAGGACTTGGAGGACATGTGAAGCTATTTTGGGAACAAGAGGAAGCTCAAGCGTCATACAAGGCTGAGCTAATAATAGGATTTAGATCTAGTGTTATTAATATATGATCTATTATTTGGTGAAGCTTTCATGCTTTCTTAGTTACTGTTGTAACAACACATGGTTATTCTTAGCATGAAGCCTATTTTGAGAATGCATGGGAAATTAAGGGAAAGTCCCCATTCCATATGTGTGTGTGTGTGTGTGTGTGTGTGTGTGTGTGTGTGTGTGTGTGTGTGTGTGTGTGTGTGTGTGTGTGTGTGTGTTGATTTGCATGGTTGAGGGGTTATGATATGTTTTGAGATGTGACATAGTTATGATGTTGGTTTATGAGCACACATGACTTATGAAAGTACTATGTATGTATTTAGCTACTGATTTGTCATGATTTGATACAATGGATCATTATGGGTGGATATTGATTGTTGATGTTTCTTCTCATGATTATTGTATGGTGAATCTAGTATTAATCTTTATGTGATTTGTATGATTTATTTATTATGTGTGTTTCTAAATTGAGCTCATGGATCTAGTTGTTATAGTTATGGAATGTATGATCATGTATGCTAACTCCTTGAAAAATCTGGTATAAAAGAGGGACCTGGTACATTTGTGTGCTTCAGGTGAGTGTTTAGTTATATATGGATGAAGTGCTAGTGCGTCTAGGGTTTTAAGCAAGAAATAAATACTACAAAATATGGGGTAGTAAAAATGGTGGAGAATGCCTTGGAAGTAGTAAAAATGGGTAGTAAAACAACTATTCTTGGATTTTTTTTTAGGAGCAGAAGGATTATTCTATATCTTAACTAGTGAGTATGATATTCGATATGGAATCATTGATGAGAAGTAGTAGTGTTCTAGGGGTGCATGAAAAAGTGTTAGTTTGGTTTTTTCTCATTTTAGGTTAATTATTTGGTATGGGGTAGTGAAGATTTGGTGATGACGCATATTAAATTATGAAAGAGAAAGGTTTCCTTAGAATTATTGTAATCAATTTGAAGAATTAGATTAATCAATGACATCATATTATATAATTATCCAATATGGTCTAGAATTTAGTGGAAAACTAATATGTTATACATGTAATAATTAAGTTTCTAGGTTCAAGGGGATTGGTGGGGGTTTAGTTTGTAACACATTATTTTTTATAACAATAGTGGCATCTTATGTCGATTTGAACCAATGGACCATTTATCAATAAAATCCAATTTTTTATGTTCATCGATCTTCGAGGAGGTTGGTTGGTTTCATTTCTTTTGCAAGTTTAATGGGTTTGATGGGATGCTGACGATGGACCTTCAAATGTATTTCAAGGAGGGTAGGTCATGTATCCATGAGGTAAGCAAGTATTATACAAATATCAGGTTTGTTATTAGTAGGGGAAATATAGTCTGTTTTTAGGGCTAAGGGAATGCAACGTCGAGATGATTTTCTTAATCATTGTTAGGAAACACAAGGATAAATAATACTACAAAGTTATATATCCAAAAAAATAAATTTCCAAGGATTATAGTTTTATAATTGAACAATAAGTTATGATAGATTACATTATAAAATGTATTAAATATAATATTTTATACATAAACATGAAAGTAAATGAACACAAGACACAAGTTTTAAGTGGGAAAACATTTCGGTACAAATCCCACTAAAAATTTACTTATCTTTATTAAAAATATATGTTTCACCCAACACTTTCATTATTTCCGTGAATCCACAACATTTGCACCTTCAAACATGAATGATCAACTATCATATACATTCGCTCTTGAGTGGAGAATATACTTCACACCATTCACATCATGTATCATCAACCTACTTGCATTTCTTGTTCCCATAAAATTTTTACATGCTTTTTATTCATTGTAACGGATATCTAATGAGATCACATTAATTTATATCAATGTGGGTTGTGTTGTTTGGGTTATTCTTGTAATTTAAATTTAAACACTACCTATGCACTATGTGGATTCTACCATGCTTCTATTTTAAATATAAGTTATATTTCATGACCATTAGTCTTTGGAAAGTTTCTTGGTGTGTTTATATTAAGTTAGTTTCCCACTTAATATTACAACCCTAACACTCCCCCTTAATGTTAAGTAGGGAAACATGAGAAATTTTATTTTTTATACAAAAGGACTTACAATCCATAAATCATCATATGAAGATTTAGGCTAGCATGCAAATATATCAAGAATGTTCTAAATAACACATGCACAATCACTTTTTTTATAAAAGGAATTACAACCCATAAACAATCTAAGTAATTTATGCTAGTATGCAAACAAAGCAGTTGATCCATGGATTTTGCAAGATCCTCCATACTCTATTGTAGTCTTCCAAGGGTTATGAAAAAACATGTTGATGTGCCAAAATTTAGTGATACATGGATTCTAGAAAATATATGGTTCAAGGCTTAGTATTTTTCAGATTTAGAAAAATCCATAGCACAAAGCTTTTTAATGTACCCCTGGTTTTAAGAAAAATATGCCATGATACAAAATTTGTAGTGCTACGTAGACTTTGGAAAATTCAAAAAACGATGTAGGTGTTCTGCAAGTTTTAGAAATCCACGATACATTTCTTTTAGTGTTATGTGGACTTTAAAAATCCACAATACAAAGCAAGTGTTCCATGGATATCATAAAAACCGCAGTACATAGAAAAAACAAAAAATTCAAGATAAATTGATTGAGTATGAAGTCTTACATAAGACTATGGAGTATTTTATAAAACAAGAATCTCTCATATCTAATGCTTCATTGGCTATTACAAGTAAACTTCACATAATGTGATAATTTACTCAAACAAAATAGAAATATTATAGGGATTTTACAATTGAAATAATCAAGAGGATAAGATGTGGCATTGCAAAAAACATGCAAAACATGCTCAAACCTCCTTATTTTCCCCTCAAGGGAAGCTTTGAAAGGAAAAGGCTCAAACAACATAATGTATCGAGGTAAAAAATGTGTCTAGACATCATATACTCTTATCATACATTCAACTAGTGTATCGAGACAACGAGTCAGAGACACAACAGATAGAATTAAATGGGGTACATAGACTGCTAAGATCACATATCCAAATGGAATTAACCCTTAAACCAGGAAAACCAAATGTTTCTAAGGCCTTAGGTCAAGAAAGAGAAAGGAACCCTATTGGGATATCGACACTATGGGGGTAATAAAAGATAAGATAAACATGTAAAGCGTATGTTAATAGAAGTAATACATGTAACACAAACTAAATAATTGAAATATAATATGATATCTTAGCATGTCTATAAAATACTAAGATAATATATAGTAAATAGAAAAGATAGGAAACTACTCTATACAAAATGACAATTCGGTCAGAGCACTTACCTGTTGGGGGGTGGTCGTTGATGCGTCTATATCCCAAATGCCCATACACCAAGAGAGGATAGATTTCAGGTGGAGAAGGGGAAATAATCCAGTCCTATCTCACTATAGGTGACCCAAAAGTGTAATAAAACCAATCTAATAAAGAAGAATATCCAAACCAAGATTCAAGATGTAAGAAATCTAAGAGATGAGTGAGAAGATGCAAGTTGGCGCAAAAGAGAAAAATTAATGGAATTTTCCGATGTAATTTTGTGATATGTGGTGTGTGGTAAATGTTTATTTATAGAATTTATACCAGCGCGATGCAGGAGCATCAATGAAATGGAAAATAAACTAAGTTTTTTGGCTTTTCATAGGTTCTAAGAGGTCATTTATGTGTTGTTGGTGGGAAAATTCATCTGGTGGACAAACTTGTGGATTTCTTGCCAATGCTCTGGGAATATAAGACCCTTTACTTAACCGATGTAGTTGTCGTATATGCATGTGCATGTAAAGGTGGATTTCTATTGTGGCCTTCAGACCAAGGATTCAATAGGTACACTCCACTGACCCTACGGAAAATCTTGAAGATACCTACAACAGAGGACTTTGTCTGTAAAGAGGCAAAGGGGAGTGAGAAATTAGATATGAGAACTAATGTTGCAGATAGAAAATCAGATTCCTGCATACATAAATTAGAAGTTTTATCACATGCATTAAAATTAGGAGGAAAAAACTCTACGTGTAGCAACAAGACCAAATGGAATTTATGATTAAAAAGTATCAATAAACTCCTTAGTCAAAAAAGGCTAGAAACTCCTTCTTCTTGTATTGATTGCTTAAACCAAGTTGTACATAGTATGAGAATGGAGGAAAAATAGAGAGTGGGGGAAAGGAAAAATTTGGCTATCTCCTTTGTCCTCTCAAGGTAGAATGCACTCTTGAGATTACAAAATTAATGACCAACCCTTTGAAATGGGAATGGAATTACAATTTATAGAATGAGAGGTGATTTATCATCCACCCCCTAATGGATTTTCATATGTCCTTTTACAACTTAAAACCTTTCAACTTCCTAGGAGAATATTAAGTCCCTTTTTATAACATAAAGGTGACTTATTACATTACGAACATTAGGACATATGAAAAAGTGTAACCCTAATGTGGAATTAGAATATTGGAAAGTGAGAGAAAGCTGGGGGGAAGAGGAGAGAGAAAGAGAGAGACAAGAAGAAGAGGAGATGTTCTCGAGGAATTTTGTATGTCCTCATTGATGGAAAGCTCCAAATGCAGTGAAAATTTGAATATTCAAACTCCTTGCACGCTGTCAAACTCCTTCAAATTAGCTCATGAACACTCGCCAAGTTGAGTGAACTTTTCCGCTAATGACTGTAACTCCTAGCCTGTGTATGATATAGCTGTGACTTGAACTATGTAGCGAGTGTTGAAAAACATTGTCCAGTTCCCTGAGATGATCACCCCTCTATGTCTCATTATGCCAAACTTTCCCTTTGAGAACAATAAGCTATTAATAATAAGATTTTAGATGGAAGGCGTACTATTTTTAGTGGGAGGTGATTTTTTCCTCTTCTCAACCATCGTGATGTGATGAACTCCCTCATTCGATCTTGTGCATATTGCCTTTACTTTGACCACTTCTTGGGGTGAATTACTATTTTTAGTAAGAATCTATATAAGGAACTTACTATTTTTAGTAAGTGATCATTTTCATTGTTTTCTGCTCCAGATAATCATTCTGGCTTCTTTGAGGTCTTCAGTGCACACTGCCTTTTCCATAACCACTTTTGACGAAGACTTACCAAAAATAGCAAACATGTGTAGGAAAGCTTACTAATTTTAGAAAGTGAATTTTTGGTGCTCGGTTTACGATGGGGTCTATTTTTCTGGATTCATCTCATCTTCGCGATCATGTCCTCTGAAATTCACATAATTTTTTCCACTAGAATGTCAAGAAATAAAATTTAAAATTTTCACCTGGCAGTGGCTTTGAGCACGGAGCTGCCATGGAGGCCATTAATGGAGCTCAAAATTTGCAGGTATGTTTTTTGTCTCCATTTGTGATGAAAAAAATCCATTGCGATAGGTTATTCATTTCGATCTCATGTGTAATTTTTTAGCTCATTTCCATTGTCGGAATGATGGGAAATCTGATGAATTTGAGTAAGTGCACGAAATGAGGATTTTGTTGTAACAAATAATTCAGAGCACCATTTGACCTCCCATTTATTTCATCATTATCATCTTGAAAAATTTGGAAGTATGCAAAAGATGACACCTCAATCCGAATTGTATCTTGTGAGATATGAAGATTTCTTGATTAGGGGACTTCATGGTTATCTGTAAAAAAACCTTCATTTTCTTCCCGTTCTTTGTTTCTTCATTACTTTTGATCATTCCTTCCCCTAAAACCTATGTATTTTCATGGAATGGGTGTTTATGTTGCCATGGTAGAGTTGGTTTGGATCAGTAATGGCAGACTGGGTGTCTGGACAAGCTTGAGCAAAGCCATGACATGGTGAGGAGATGTGCTGGAGAAATGAGAGGAAGAAAATGACTAAGTGCCAGATTTAAATTTTCAAAAAATTCACATGGAGGGGCTGGGTTAATTTTTTTTTCCTTGATGTCCCTTAACTTAGGGACATCAATTTCCATGGTGGTCAAGAGGATGACACATATCCTCGATCCAACGGTAGGGGATTTGCTTTAAAAAGCACTAGAAGCACTGGAGGTTGAAATCCGGTCACGTAGATGACCAAAGGACTCCCCATAGGGTTTGGGCGTATTTTTTCCATGTCTTCTTTCCCTGAACGTAGGGGCATGATGTACATCAAATTCCACGGTGGTCCTAGAGCTGACACGTGTCCTCAATCCAACGATAGCGAATTTAAGCTCCAAAAATGCACCTAGGGGCTGAACTGTCAAGTCTGAAGGTCACATGAGGTTCCTAGAGGTCACATGAGGGCTGGGAAAATTTTTCAAAAGTTGATTTACTTGATCTTAGAAACGTTGAGGACATACAATCCTGCTAAGATCCTGGAGCTAACATGTGTCCTCTCAAAATTTGGCTGATTCCTGAACACGCTTCAAGAGGGAAACTTGTGATGATGATCTCTTGAGCTCCCAATGGACATTTTTGCAAGAAAATTATATGATACTTACTAGAAATGGCCTTTAGAATCCAATGGTGGTGATCTCATGTATTGATTCATCCATTCGATCCCTAAACAATCAGAATTTTGATTTGGTACTCCACTTGTCCCTGAGAAAAACTACTTGTAGATCTGATGCAAAATTTTATTGTAAGAAATATGATTTCTCCATCATGTAGGTATTGGAATCATTTTTGGGATAGTTTTTTAATCCTAACTCCATCCAGAGCTCCGATCGAAATCTTCTTCTGAATCTCAATAACTATTTTAGGCCCGTGTACTACCTAGGCTTGTGAACCATGCTTTTCATTCCAACTGCTCCAAGTCTTTCAAAACTTCCCCAAACCTTCCAAAATTATTTCCATGATATTCTAAGGTCTTAAATTCACCTCTATGTTAAATTTTTCCCTTCTGTTCCACTCCAGGGGGGCTGATCCAGTCCTGGGAAGGCCAACGATAGCCCTTCCTAATATTGCCAGAAGATAGCATCTTTTCATAAATTCCTAAAATCTCCTAGGGGCTTAAATTGACTTTCCTAAATCACATAGGGTACTAATTTTACATCAAATAGTGGGTTACCAGACTGACGGATTTGACCTGGGATGCCTAGGAATGATAAAACATGAAAATTTCGGCACATGGGTATAGTTGTGCTAAAAAATTGTCAATTTCCTTATTGCACATTTACACGAAAACATGTGTATTTGGGTGTTTTGAGTCCTTATGGACCTCTTCTCATTATAAATTTGAAGATATAGTTTTTCCCTCCAAATTTCAACATTTGAAAATTTGAATTTCTAAGCTTGTGATAAGGGTATAAAAGTTAATTATAAGGATTTAAAAAGCTTGTAATAGGTCATCTAAGACCTTATAAGGAATGTAGATGCATATTTTCCTTTAACTTGAGTTGTAATTTACCTCAAGTCATCCTAAACCCTAATTTGGTGGTTGGAAAAACTTCTTCATTTATATCTAAATAAGGAGAATTCAAATAAAGGAATATAGAGGAGGTTTGGAGAGAGGTCGTGTAAGGATGGTATGTTTTGAGGAGCCAAGAAAAAGGCTCAATAAGCTTGTATAACCAAGGATTTCAATAATTCAAGAGCTTATTTGAAACAAGACTATAATTTTGTGTTTCTTTTGAAATTATATTGTGATTGAATCTACTTTTTTGTTCTATTCTCACCATAGGTAAGGTGGATTGTAACTATAGTAGTGGAAAGAGTTATAACCCTAAAAGAGATAAGAATATATGAATGGAAAGGAAGAACAGGTATAAAGAGAAAAATTTTGTAAGGAAAAGAGGATTGTACATGACTCAGAGTAGTCAAGAAAGATATATTTTGTAATAAATAAAGAGGTGATGTTTGATATTTCTTTTATTATATTCATACTAGGTGTGTTATTATTCTGAGTAGATTTTTGGTGCTTACAAGGTTTGAAGGAATTCAAGTTTGAATGAATCACTCTAGGTAATTTTTAGACTATGTAAGGAATTTTTTTTGGTTATGATGAATATTTTGAGTTTTAATGTAGTAAAATACACCTCCTCTCTTTTTTGTAGGTTTAAGCCACTTTATGGAGTGCATTTATGAGTTTTCTCTAGATAAACAGTTCATAAAAGAAGAAATTTCATATTGTTATTTTTTGATTGCTCTTATATGCCCTGTCATAGTGTGCATTTAGATCAAGAATCTGATTATGAAGGAACCTGGTAAGATTTCTTGGGAGTCTTATTATTTTTTACATGACGTATGATGTATTTTCATGGTGATATAAAGTATGAACATTCTTTAAAGGTGAAGGACCTCTGTGTTACTACCATGTATGTTAAGACCAAAGATTAAGTATATTCTTGTGGTTAAGTTACCTTACATTGGAGTTGTATAAGAAATTAGTTTATATGGGATGCAATAGTAAGGAGGGTCTATATTATTTGTATGATACAAATAAATTAAATCAAACGTCAAATCTAAGAAAATTCACACACCTCATTATTGCCCATAAGAACTTATACATTGTTTGCACTACGTTGTTATAGTCAACATTTTTATGAGTAGAGGTATTTACACTCTTCTATTCAAGTTACTGGTAAAGTTGAGAATTAATAATCTTCATGATATACCTACAAAAATAATTTGGGCATTTGAAGCTATATTGAATGAAAGATATGGCAATTTAATCCCTCATAGGATTCTTATGAGGGTTTCACGGTCTAGTGTTAGGGTTAGTGATTTGAAGGACTAAACCAAGGATTTTTGCCATGATTTTCTCAATATATATTATTTAAAGATTCTAGAAGGATATTTTGGAAGAATTTTGGTAAACCTATGGTTAAAAATCCTTATTTTAATGACAGTTTGTTGTATGGTCTTAAACTCAGTCTTAAAGCTAGTTTGAAAGGTACATTTGTGAAGGAAGTACATAAAAACCTTGGAATTGGAGAATGAAAATTTAAGGATAGTTGAAATACATTTATTTATGACCAAAATGTATATAAAATGTCCAAGAACTCCCTAGTTGATCATATATGCATGAAATAAGGATCAAGGAGGTCTAGTTGAAGGGCTTAAGGTGAAATCACAAAAAGAAGGGTTTGGAAAAATGCAAACTGAGTTAGCATCTAAAAATCTGAGCACATGAATAGGTAGTCTAATGAAAACTAATGAAGACTTTAATTTCACCAGAGTGCATTAGGAAACATGTAAACACATTTGGGACAAGGATATTGTCTTAAGGAGAAAGAAACAAACTTGATAAGAAAGGAATAGGAGAGGTTTTTAGAAGATTTGAGTTAAGGGATTTTGGTAGCATGTGAGAGACAATATATGGAGACTATCAAATATGTTAGATAGTGGTGGAAATATTCATATACTAAGGTGCATCAGTGAAGCATTTGTTCCCTCATTAAAGGCTTATAAGGATTGTTTTAGAGCTTATCTAAGTAAGATTTATTTCTAATTATTTCAGTGCTTTTGATGTGTTAGAATGGACTGATATGACAGGTAGAACAAGTTTCAAGGGATAAAGGATCGCTAAAATTCATGGCTATTGACTAGGTCAGTGATGAACTAAAGAAGGATTATGAAGAGACATTTAATGTGGTGAGGTCTATCTACATTTCTTGAAGTTGTAACCTCTTAACAAGTGAATAAGAGTTTCTAGATATTATGAGAACTTGAGTCAAATATTGTTGAGTGGAATAGTACTTGAGAGATAAAAATATACATTACAAACTATTCTAGGTTTATGAACAAGGTCACTAAAATATTGAACTAAGGTGCATGATTACTCTTGTGTGCTTGTAGCTTGGTGAATACATGCTAATGAAGATGGGTACTACATTATGTGGTATTAGAGAGGGCCTTAATGAAGTTTGAAAGTTTCTTTTTTATAATAACTTGTGAAAGTGCATGTGAAAGATGTGGTGCAGGTTGTTTATGGAAAGTTAAGAAAAGAGAGAAAGGAGAGTGATTGAGAAAAGAGATAAAGAAAATGGATAAAGAGGAGTTGATAAAGAATTTGATGATGTTGATAAATGAAAGAAAGAGGCAGAGAGAGAGAGAGAGAGAGAGAGAGAGAGAGAGAGAAGAGAATAAAAGAAAAAATTAAGACATGAGGAATGGATGGAACAAGAAATAAGGGAGATGAGAAAAGATGTGGAAAATATAGAATAATATCATGAAGAGGGATATGTGATAAAAAAAAAAGGTAAAGTGGCCTATGGAGCTTCTTGTGAGAAGATAACAAAGCGTAAAACTAATAAATATGATTAGAGAAGAGGAGAAGAATGAGAAAAAGAAAGAGAAATAGGTCATCAAGGGGGTGATCCATGAAGAGGTTCAAAAATTTGATGAAGAAGAAGTTATAGAAAGCTTTTATCTTTCCTCGAGGATGAAGAAAATGAATATTTCTATAAAAATGAGAAAGAAAGTGAAGATGAAGCAGAATGCTATGATGCTAGTACAAAATTTAATCATGAGGATCAGATGTTTCAAGGTGAAAAGAAGATGAAAGTGAAGGAAAAATAGTTTTTGAGAAATATTTCAAGATAGAGAAGATAGAGGTGGAGAAAAAGGAAGAGAAGGAGAATCAAATGTTTCCATGTTTTATATCTAATTATTTTTTTGACTGTGAATGTGCAGGTATCCTTGAAAGAAAAGTGAAATCAATTGAAGATGAAGCTCTTAAGAGAGCTAAAATGATGAAGATGCTAAAGGCTCATGGTGTTTCAGAGAGCCAAAGAAAGAAGAATAAATAAGATGAAGATGGAAGTCCAAGAAAATAAGAAGATGAATAAGAAATAGTTGAGAAGAAGAATAAATCAAAGAAAGTATAATTGAAAGAAGAAAAAGAAGAAGAATTCTTTATGGTAGATAGCAATTTCTTCCACCTTGGAAGTATAATGCAGGAGCATCATGAAAATGGAAAATAAACCAAGGTTTTTTTTATTTTAATAGGTTATAAGAGGTCATTTAGGTGTCTCTGGGTTCTTTGAGTCCTTATGGACCTCTTCTTCATTGTAAATTTAAAGATATAGGTTTTCCCTCCAAATTTCAACATTTGAACATCTGAATTTCCAAGTTTTTATTAAGGGTATAAAAGTTGAGTATAAGGATTAAAAAATATTGTAATAGGTCATCTAAGACATTATAAGGAATTTATATGCATATTTTCCTTTAACTTGAGTTGTAATTGAGCTCAACTCATCCTAAACCCTAGTTGGGTAGTTGGTAAAACTAGTTCATTTGTCTCTAAAGAAGGAGAATTCAAATAAAGGAATATAGAGGAGGTTTGGAGAGAGGTATTGTAAGGATGGTACATTTGGAGGAGCCAAGAAAAATTATCAATAAGCTTGTGTAAATATGGATTTCAATAATTCAAGAGCTTATTTGAAATAAGACTATAATTTTGTGTTTCTTTTGAAATTGTATTGTGATTGAATATAATTTTGTGTTCTATTCTCACCATAGGTAAGGTGTATTGTAACTAGAGTAGTGGAAAGAGTTATAACCCTAAAGAGAAAAGAAAATATGAATGGAGAGGAAGAACAGTCATAAAGAGAACATTTTTGTAAGGAAAAGATGACTGTACATGACTCACAGTAGTCAAGAAAGACATTTTTTGTAAGAAATAAAGAGATTATGTTTGATATTTATTTTATTATATTCACATTAGGTGTGTTATTATTCTGAGTGGATTTTTGGTGCTTACAAGGTTTGAAGGAATTCAAGTTTTCATGAATCACTATAGGGAATTCTAAGACTATGCAAGGGAAAATTTTCTGGTTATGAAGCATATTTTGAGTTTTAATGTACTTAAAGACACCTCCTCTCTTTGTTGTAGGTTTAAGCCCCTTTTTGGAGTGCATTTATGAGTTATCTCTAGATAACCAATTCATAAAAAAGTAATTGCTATGAAATAAGGGATTAAATATGTGGAACAATCCCACATAGAATCACAATAGTAGAAACTAATATGTAAAAAATATTACAAATCTGAAAACAAAGTGCATAAATTAAAAGACCACAATGTAAAGACAATATTTAACAGGGTTCACCTAATTTGGGTTACATCCACCAAGAATCACTTTCTCATATTTTATTATAATCCAGCTCTCTCTCAATACAATACCTGAATATGTTTCGAGGTATGCTCAACAAAATCTCCTAAATTCACACCTGAATTCACACACACCTACAATGATAATGTTTCACCTATTAAAAGTACATTAATAAGAAACTACTTAAGTAGTTTTACAATACTGTGGGTGCCAAAACCATGGGCCAAAACCATCCCATAAATTTATGGCTCAAAAATCCCACCCATATCAGAAAAGCACATTTCCTGAGATATCAAGAATCTTTTTCGAGGATAGTATATAGTACTATGGATAGTGTGCAGTAATTTTAGTGTACACTCTTTGAAACTTCCACACATGAAAACAATCTCCACAACATAACAATCTCCCCCTTGGAGAATAGTTTTCCTTTAAAAAAATTTCAACCCTTCACTGTTATCTATGAAGACTAACCTAAGCTAAACAAAGCTTCAGTTTCTCCCTTGTGACCACCTTGATCATCATGTCTATAGGATTTTGACTAGTATGAATATTTTCTAGCTTCAACTTCTCTTCCTCCAAATTTGTCCTAATGAATTGGTACCTTATTTATATATGCTTCATCCTAGAGTGGAAAGTAAAGTTCATAGCTAGGTGTATAACACTTTAACTAGCACTATGTAGCTTCCCTTCCTCCTTCTTATGCCCCAACTCCTCAAGTAATTGTTGTAAAAAAACCATCTCTTTGTTTTCCTCTATGGCAGAAACATACTCAGCCGATGTGGTTGAAAAAGCCATAAGCTTATGTAATCGTGAAATCTAGCTCACTGTTTTTACACCTATGGCGAAATATAACATGTTGTGTTCCTCCTACTGTCTACATATCCAGCCATATCTGAATCTACATAACCATGAAATGTAGTGTCTGATCCACCAAAGCACAAAAATGTTGTTCCCATGGTCCCTCTCAAATACCAAAGGATCCACTTCCCTATCTTGTTAGTGCTCTCTACCTGGATCACTCATAAACTTGACTCACATACTCCCACTACATGGGAAATGTAAGGCCTATTGCATACCATAACATACATCAAGCTACCAACCGTTGATAAGTACAGGTACTTTGGACATTTGGATTTCTATACTCCTCTAGTCTTGGGACTCATACTCCTTTGATAACTTTAAATGTGACATGTCAAAGGGGAGTACTAACCGGTATAACAGCCTGCAATACTAAACCTCTCCAAAACCTTCTTTATGTACTCTTCTTGAGATAACAGTCAGCTTCCATCTCTTTCCTGTATCCTGAGTTATTCTCATACCAAGGATTTGTTTTTCTGCCCCCAAATCCTTCATAGCAAAGGAGTCACCTAGTTGCTTCTTGAGTACCTTTATTTCTTGCATGTTCTTCCCTGCAACCAAGCATATCATCCACATACAGGCACGAAATAATATAACTACCATCAAGAAACTTCTTTATGTACACGCAATGGTCTAGAGTGACACCTAATAGTAACCCTACTCCATGCATAAAACTGTCAAACTTCTTGTACCATTGTCGTGGAGCTTGTTTTAGGCCATACAAGCTCTTCTTCAATTTGCACACTAACCTCTCCTATTTACCTTTGACCACATAAACCTGTAGCTGCTACATGTACAGATTCCTCCTCCAAATGACCATGGATAAATGTAGTCTTCACATCCAACTGCTCTAAGTGTAGGTCTTCTACTGTCTACTAAACCAAGAACAGTTCTAATAGAAGTCATTTTAAGTATAGGAGAAAAAATTTCATCAAAATTTTATACCTTTCTTTCTGTGCAAATCCCTTGACCACCAACCGGGCCTTGTATCTTTTCCTGCCTCCTATCTTAATCTTTGATTCTATACACCCACTTGTTCTGCAATTCATCTCTTTCCCTTGGGTAGCTTCCACCAGATCCCAAGTCTGAGTTTTCCATAAGAGATCTATGCTCTTCATCCATGGCTCTACTCCCACTTCTTCCTAGCATCCACCTGCGTTGCTTCCTCAAATCACTTTCTGGCTCTCCACTTTCAGTGAGCAATAAGTAATTTAAGAGAATGGAGTAAATCATTTCCAGGTTCCCTTCTTACCCTAGAAGACCTTCTCAGTATCAGGAGGTTTGGGGTTCTCTGATGAGTAGGTTCCTGAACTGGCTATGCCGGAACGTGCTGCACCTGAACCGGCCCCTTGGACACCTTATTGTCTGCAATGTCCTCTAACACTGTGTATTATTTCTTGTGATTCCTCCCTATTCTAATCCTAGCAACTTTTTCTTTATACATGAATTTTCTCATTAAAGACCAATATCTCTAGACCGAAATGATTTTCTTGTCCTTAAGACTCCCAAACACAGAAACCCAAAGTCATCACTCACCATATCTAACAAAGGTGCATTTCTTAGATTTAGCCTCTAACTTGGTCCTATCATCTTTATCAATGTGAATAAATACCTCACATCCAAATACTCTAAGAAATGAGTAATCAATTTTCTTACGAGACCAAGCCTCCTTCAGGTATACCTCCATCCAAAGCACATAGAGGGTCCTCTGTTAATCAAGATAAATAGTTGTGCTCATCTGCTTCTACGTCTAAAACATGAAAGTGGCAGCCCCGCATGTAACCTCATGCACCTAGCACACTCCATGATTGTCATGTTCGTTCTCTCTGACACTTCATTTTCCTTCGGAGTATCCTGGAGCCGTATTCTTTACTATGCGGATCCCATTCTTACCAAACAATATTCATCAGAAATTCATTACTGTAATAGTCCCCTCCATTATCCGACCTGAGACATATTCAACTTGAGACCTGTTTCATTCTCAACCAAGGCTTTCCATCTTAACAAAGGTTTCAAACACATCATATTTCTTTCTAATGCAATATACCCAAAAATTTCTATGTTGCATCATCAATGAAAGTGACATAATAAAATGAAACACTAATAGATGTTTACCTTAGCTGAGCCCCCATACATCATGTATGCACTAAATCCAACTTACCCTCCTTCCTGATAGGTCCAACGTTGAGGAATCTCACCCGCTTCTATGTTTCCCATAAACACAGTTCCTCACAGAAGTCTAAATCTAACTCTATTTAATTTGGGCAACTTGTTGTTTATAATCTGCATGCCCTTTTGACTCATATGACTGAGTCTTTGGTGGCACAAAGTTACATCTCCATCTGCAGCAACTAAGATTACAATAATCAGCACTATCAGTTGGTTGAATACAAAGTACCAATTTTCTTACCTCTTTCAACTACAAGAGCATCCCTTAGTGACCTTCCAAAAATCCACTGCAAATATCATGACCGTATAACCATCACTGCCCAGCTGACCCATTGCCAATATCAATTTTCACCTCAACTGTAGGTACATGCCTGACATCCCTTCAAGTAACCATGTGTTCATATTCTGCATTTTCACCCAAACACAACCTTTCCCTACTGTTTTGCATGGTTCATTATCACCAAGATATACATGTCCAAAATCTCCTTGAACAAAATCAAGTAAAGTAATGTCCTATGTGGGGTAGACATGGAAAGAAGCCCTTGAATCTAACACCCAAGACTGCAACAACATTATGCTAAAGAAAGCTTATTTCACTAAGGCATCCTGGACAAATTCTAGTCAATATAAACTACCAGTATTTCACCTCTTGGAAGAAATCCATCCTTCTTGTTCTTAAATATGCCGATTAGAGCCCAAAAATGCTATTCTTAGCATGACCGACCTAGTCCCAATATTGTATGCCAACATTCTAACTTACTCTTGGAATTAGACTAGTTCCAGTTTCACTATTATTTGACTTCCCATGGCTACCTTTCACCTTTATTCTTTATATTTCCAATCTTGATCTCTATGTAAGGCTAGACAGACCGCTAACTATCAAAAGGCATGAACCCATTGGATTAGTAGAAGAATAAAAAATTAACGATAACTTCCTGTAAAATCTAGTTCATAATTCCTCACTTAGGACTCTACACCTATTACATCCTCGAACTGTAGCTTTGATATTATTAGATGACTGAATTCACTTACAACCATAACCAACTTTTCATAAGCCTCAATCTAAGGTAAGTGGTTGCAAAATCATTGTAATCCCTGAGCCTCGATCATCAAAGTCAATTTTTACCGAGTATTAACATATTCACAAGCCCATTGTATTAAATTCATTCAAATGAACAAGCCTCAATAAAAGGTTAGTTCTCGGTACATCTATCATAGTAAATAATTTTTTCATCAAAAATATTTTAGTGTAGAGGCACACACGGTTTTTCATATAACTGGGGATCCCCAATGCACTCATGAGACCTTCTGTGGTCTTCTCACTATGATAGTGTTGAAAGCAACTCGCAGATGCGAAGTGCGATCCCCACACTCTTGAATTGCCGTAGATTGCCTTTCTATCCAAGTATATTCCCAATCATCATCTGACATGGCTATGAGTTTTTTTTGCTTTTCCAGCTAAAGTGAACATCCCCAGGTCACTTTTGATATAAGTATGATCCTCCCATTCTGACAGTCTGAGTCCACAAACTTTCAAATTTCTGCCCATTCGAACTTCTCAACCCTGTGAAGTCTACCCTCATCGCAGTTTCATAGCTCCCACTCAAGCTCAAACTTTCCCTAGTGCAAGGCACACAGTTTTAGTGTTTATTATGCACTAAATCATCTGATACCAGTTGTTAGGACATTAGAGAACTTAAATGTTAGTGCTGAAACAATTCCTCAAATCATAGCAGTAGGAAACTCACCATAACAGAAGTATATATGCAAAAATATAACATGAAATAAACCTAATGCTACAAAAGAAGACAAGAAAAGTATTTTTAGATGTGGTTCAAGTTCAATAGTGGGCTACGTCCATTATAGAACTTGCTCATATTTACATGTAATCAATAAAAGTAAAACAACTCTCACAGTGGATTCTCTACAGTTATGAACTCACAAATTCTAATTACTCTAAAAGATCCTAAACCACATATAAGCTTGTACAATTGACACCTAATCGCTTAACCTTGATCACTCTTGAGTCACTTCCATGATCACTAAGACTCAAATAATCTCTTGAAACACATGCAAGACAAATCTTTGTTAGATACATTGTTTAACACCCTCTATTTATAGGATTGAACCATTATCCTTTAAGAATTCCATCAAGCCGACCACTAGAAGTTGTGCCACAATTGTCATGACCTTGTCATCTTCCCACAGCTGATAATAAGAGACTGATCATGACCTTTCATCTTTCCCATGGCTGGAAAAGAAATGGTCATGTACCTTTCAAATCTGTCCCAAATTCAAACATCCACACTTGTAATACTAATGTATGAGGAGGTGTCACCTTTTATGGAAAATTTTAGGCTCGCACACCCCATGAACAAATTTGCTGCCTAAAAAATACCCCTTCCAGTTTGGATGTAAGTATTGTTGAGTAATAGTACAAAATGGAGGTGCTACTAAAAGTATAGACCTAGCTCTTCCACTGATAAGGCTAGTAACAGAAGAGTCTACTACTAATGATATCAGAAGGTGAAAAAATTGCTTTTAGCTATGATGAATTCCATGGGGTTTTATAGCAGATTGAGGAAGAAGAAAAGGGGGAAATTAACAAGACAGTGAAAGTATGAAGCAGCACCCCCTGGATGTTGATCAGATTTCTAGTGAGAACATGTGTAAGCATTTGGTCTGATTCTTCTTCAAAATAGAAACCTCTCTCTCAATGTGGGACTCTGCAAAATGTGATTGTGCATGCCCATAAATTAGAATTTGGTGTCCATTGCATGTTCCTTCTTAATTTAGACTCTATGTGCATGATCTACACAATCTGCAGAGGTCTTGCATCCTAATGCTAATTTTAACCTTTGAATGATACAGAGATGGAAAGTGTTACTTACATTGAAACTTTCAAATTAATAGCTGATACACCAATTCAGGATTGGTGAACACTTATGGGTCTGCAGATAGACATAGATCATAAAATGCAATATATTATTTAGACATTTTGCACAGGCTATGCATACCTTTTGGTCAGAGGCCTGTCAATGAATCCAAAGCAACAGATAACAATAGTGGAACTGAAACCTCATGGGCCTTAAAAATTTGGCTTGACCTTGTCATGTTCCCCTTGTCAAAAATCCTTAGTTATCACAACATCAATGATGTGGAGCACCTGTTTCTTGTGTTCCTTCTGAAGAGCTGACATGCCTGATTTTTTCCTTTTGTGCCTTAGTTAGCCGATGTGGAGTTGTGGGGAATGAAGGAAATGAGGGCATTGCTATCCAAATAAATGTTCCCCCCAAAAAATGAGGTCAACTTAACTGATCCTTTTCCTATCCCTTTGGTCGAGCCCAGGAGAGAGTAAACATGGTAAAAAGTGTGGAATCAATTCCTCATTGAACCAAGATGCATTGTTCAGCATTGGAATCTTTACAGACCCATCCCTTCAAGTATGTCGGTATGGAGATGGCTGAGGAAGAATATGGCACAACTGGAATAGTTAAACTGGTTGTTCCATCAATGTCATTTCAGTGACCAACTAAGTTACATGAACACTTGTATTATTTTGAGTTCTTGAAATGTGGGTGGCTCATGAACCAAATGAATGGAAGGAATCTTCCCACTATGTCAAGAAATTGACCTAGGCACTTATTGTAGATTGTAGTTCACCAGCTTTCTTATTGTGTAGTAGATGGAGGAACATTAAGAACTCGCGAATTGTTATTTGTGTTCCGTTAATGCCTAAATTAATTGATGAACGATCTTATATTATAGGGCAAAATAGTAAAGCCAAGGAGTGGGAGGAACTCGGGAACAATTCCTAATTGTTACCTCTAATTGTCCATTCTGCCTAGTTTTACCCAGATTTGACCGTGCATTTTTCTAGTTTTAACTAACTCGTCTTCATAAAAATCTTATTTGATTGTGGGGAAAATAAGGGATAAAACATGAAGGTCTTTCCCATAACTCTAAAAAATACTTGGAAAATTCTCTAAGATCCATAACTCTTGAAAACCACTATCCATGGGACACATGTCAAAACGCATCAAAATGATTTGTCAAGACATCAAAATGGCCCTGCTCTCAAATTATTCACCTTTGATAACAATCCCACGCATCCCTCACGTACTTTTATGACAACAATCCCGCACTTCCTGGGACAAATTTTTTAGTGGCGCCTGTCAATTTGGATCACTCCTATGAAAAACCGGCCGATTTATGCCTTCTACATGTACTTTTGTCACGGGTGTACCTTCTTGTGCTTAGAACTAAAGACTTCGATCACGATTTTTCATGCACTCGGCCATGGTTCATCTTTTCACGTCTATCAAGGCACATAACAAATCCTAACAACATGATCCCGCATGAGGTGTTTCCTCAAACCAATGAATGTCTTAAATTATATAATGACCCATGTTCTGATCGGCTCTAAGCTTTTTACGACGAACTTTAGTACGACCTTAACTGGTACATCTATAGAAAACATGGTCAAATGTGCAAATGCCTGATAATAGTCCTGCAACCTTATTTTTTGCATTTTTTTCCATTTTCTCAACTTGTTGGGATTTCTTCTTGGATGGAAGAGTTAGAAAAAGGCCGAGGGGACCCCGAAAAACATGATTTCGGGCCTTGAATCAATCTACTTGCTCGGGACTGAATAATTTGATGCATGTTATCAAAATTACCTTAAGGGGTGAATTTTGGATAACAATTTGGCGACTCAGTGGGGTCATCTACTTGCTGGATGAAGTTACCAGTTGCCTGAAGCATCCATTGGGCATGGAGTCATGAGTTGTCTGTTTGGAACCCCAACTGACTTAGAATGTTGCAAGGAGGAAGATGGAATATCACCCGATGGAAGTAAGAGCTGCAAAACATCTCCAGGGACAGAAAGCATGTGCCTAAGCACTTAGGGAAAGAAAAACAACCTACAGAAAAACAATGTGCACAAGCACTTGGAGGAATGAAAACCTAAGATAATATTTACAAGGTGGAGAATTTCCCTTTAGTAGCAATGCTTTAGATAGATTCCATTGACTGGAATCTGCAGTTCTTCGCCATCCAATGAAGACAATTGGAAGGCATTATTGTCCTTACACTTTGTGACCATGTATGGGCCACTCCAAATGGCATCAAATTTTGAATGCCTTCCCGGTTTTGCTCTATTTGCATTCCATTTTAACACTAGATCTCTAACTTGGAAAGATCTACTCTTGGCCTTCCTATCAAAGGTCTTCTTGATCAAAGCTTGATCCTTCTCCATTGCTTGGGATGCCTGATCTCTAATCTCTTGGAGCTCCATCAACTCGGCATATCTCACCTCCATGGGCCCAAACTCTAGCAACTCTAACTGCTTCATGAGTTCCAATGTTGGCAACTCAAGTGACATGGGCAAGATTGCCTCTCTTCCATAAACAAGCCTGAATGGAGAGTTTCCTGTGGATCTCTTGGGAGTTATCCTATCAGCCCATAAGGATGATTTCAGTTTGGTATGCCAAGACCTCTGATTCTCATCAAGAGTCCTCCTAATGATTCTCAACAAGTTCTTGTTTGTAGATTCAGCCTGGCCATTACCTTGAGGGTAGTAGTTTGATGAAGTACTTAGGTAGATCCCGTTCTTGACAGCCCACTCAGTCACCTTGGATCCAATGAATGCTAATGCATTATCTGAGATTATTGTAGTAGGTATGCCAAATTTGGTTACTATCCCCTCATAGAAGTCTAAGATGCTAGACTCATTTGCTTCCTTGAGTGCTACCGCTTCAGTCCATTTGGTGAAGTAGTCTGTGGCTGTCAAAATCCACTTATGTCCTTGGCTTGAATTGGGATTAATGACTCCAATGAAGTCTAAACCCCATTGCATGAATGGCTGGTCAACTACAATTGAATGCAATGGGAGGGCAGCAAGCCTCTCTTTACCTGTGAAGAATGCACAATTCTTGCACCTTTTGATCCACGCGAAGCAATCATTGAAAATCTTGGGCCAATAATAACCAACCTTCATGATTTTTAGGGCTGTCACTCTTGGTGTAAAATGACCACTAGCTGGTCCACCATGGAACTCTTCCAACGCCCTATGAATCTGATTTGTGTTAATGCATCTCAACAGCACTCCATTCACATATTTTTTGAAAAAAACACCGTCTACTATGGCATATGGGACAACCTGCAATCTGAAGTGTCTTCTTTGGGTTTTGTTCATCTCTGGAGGGCATAGGCCCGTGCTTAGGAAGTTCATTATACCTTGGGTCTAGCAAGGAGTGGGGACAACATTATCCTCTTCTTGAGTGGTACCTTGCACATGGCTATCTTGAACTGTCAAAACAGCCTCTTCTTCATTACATACTCCCTTTTTCTTGCCCAGAATCAGCTGCTCACACAATCCTTTTCCTCTTACCAGCTTGGTGACCTTGATCTCAATGTCATAATCCATGACATGAGTGATCCAACCTGCCCTTTTCTCATTCAAATCCTTGTTGAGGAGGAAGTCCTTTACTCCCGCATGAGAGACCAACAACTGAACCTTGTTGTTTGAGACTAGATGTTTGAATTTCTTCAAGCTTCTGATTACTGCAAGAACATGCTTCTCAATAAAAGAATACCTCACCTCATAGTCCTCTAGGCTTTGGCTAAAGAAAGCAATTGGCTGCTCATCATTGTGCTTGTTCTGCTGTACCAAAATGGTAGAAATGGTATCATTATCCCCAAATGCATAGAGGATGAAATCCTTGGAGAAATCTAGGTTGATGAGAGTTGGTGCTTGAGAGATGGCTTCTTTGATTGCTTCAAAACTCTCCTTGTCTTCTACTGTCCACTTGAAAGCCATGCTTTTCTTCAACATCTTGGTGATAGGTTTGACAAGGGCTGAAAAATCTGGGACAAACCTCCGAACAAAGTTTATTCTCCCCAAGAAACTCTGAAGGGCCTTCTTGTGGCTTGGAAATGGTAGTGCTCTTATGGCTTCAACTCTTTCTGGATCAATTGCCAATCCTTCTTTAGAGACAATGTGGCCAAGGAGCTTTCCTTCATGTGCTAGTAAGATACACTTCTTAGGATTCAAAGACACTCCAAACCTCCTACACCTTGTGAAGACTTGTCTCAAATGAGAGAGGTGGTCTGTTGCATTCTTTGAAAAAATAGTGATATCATCAAGGTATATCAGCACCACGTTGTTAATCAAACCTTTGAACGCCGTGTCCATTGCTCTTTGGAAGGTAGCTCCAGCATTGGACAGCCCAAATGGCATTTTCCTATATGCATAAGTTCCCCATTTGGTTGTGAAGGCTGCCTTGAACTGATTTTCTTCCTTCACCATAATCTGATTGTAGCCCGAGTAGCCATCAAGTAGTGAAAACCTCTCGGAGCCAGCCACAACTTGCAAAATTTGCTCCATAGAAGGGAGTGGGTAATGGTCCTTGAGAGATGCTCTATTCAAGTCTCTGAAGTCAATGCACAATCTGATCTCTCCACTCTTCTTTCTGACTGGAACTAGGTTGGCAACTCAACTAGAATGCTTGATTGAGAATATGATTCTTGACTCAATCAACTTGTTCAATTCCTTCCTCATGAGAGGTTCCATGTGTGGATTGACTGGCCTTTGTTTCTGCCTGATGGGATTAGTATTTGGATCCAATTCAATGGTGTGTTGAGCTAACTTGGGATTGAAACCTTTCAAATCTTCGTAGCACCAAGAAAACACATCAGGGAACTCTTAACACAGCTGTATGAACTCATACCTTTCTTATTCAGTTGTCATTTTTCCAATTTGCAATGGTTTGTTCTCTTCCACCAAGATGGATACTGAATCTTCTCTCTTGACCTGAATGTTTGCTTTCTCTTTCCTAAACTGATCATTGGGATTGAAAATGGACTCCAAAGTGATAAGTCCCTTGGGCAGCTTGTTAGTTCTTAGCTGTACCACTTGGTCACCATACTGTTGTTCCAATTTTTCCTGATTTTTAGCTGAGAACTCAGCTTCTTCTTGTAAGAAATTGATGATTTACTGGTCATTCTCAAACACTTGCCATCTTACATTGTTATCCGGCACTGAAGGCCTCATAATCACATGGATGTTTGGTTATACCTTGTCCTTTTGAATGCTTTCCACAATATCAAAGGCTGCCCCAACTACTGCAAGCCTATCAGTAGCTTGGTTCTCTTTCCTAGGAACTGATTTGATGCCAAAGCCCTCAAAATCTTCAATGAGGTCCCAAACCCTGTTCTTGTAGCATTTGAGTAGATCATTCTTGGCAACATGCTGCCCTTTGACCTGATTTACAATCAATTCACTGTCACCAAAGACTTGCAAGTTCTTTATCCCTCTCTTTATTGCCCAATGCATCCCTTTCATCAAGGCTTCATATTCAGCAGTGTTATTGGAGCATGCAAACTGAAATCTAAAAGATGAATAGTACTTTACTCCTTGAGGTGAAACCAGCATGGCTCCCCCTCCAACATGTTGTCTACTCCTTGATCCATCAAAAAACAGCTGCCATACCTCATTGTCATCCTTGTGGTCTGGCTTGGTGATGCTAGGAATGGGCTGATCTTCTTCATGTATGCAATAGACTCCTAGCTCAGATTCTTCTACTTCTTGATAAGGATCAAAAGCATGCACCTTGTTTGCCCATTCATCAAGAGTTAGATCTGGGATGCTTCCAACCTTGGTGTCAGCTTCATCAGTGCTTGGGTGATCTTCTTGATCAAATGCCAAACAGTTGGCATTGATCTGACTTGGAGTGTAGGGATCAATGTGGAAGTTTGTAATAGGTTTAGACATGATTGTAGCTTTGGTTCCATACCTCATTCTGAACAGCATGTGCGACCAATCAGCAGACACATATCCTCCAATCTTGGCTGTGAAATCTCTTGACAAACATAGGGCAAAGAGTGGTGGAAGGTCTATAACTGATACATCTCGTAAAACAACAACATTTGGACATGCATGCAAGGTAAGACTCAAGTTTCTAATCACCCCAACTGTCGTTACTGCTGTCCCATCCAACTGCACTACCCCTTTGGATATGGTTTCATATTGAAGTCCTAGCTGATCAGCTATTTGCTTGGGCATCACTGAGCTACTTGCCCCGGAATCAATCATGTAATTTTGCACCAATTGGTTTCCAATGATTAATGATACATAAAAAGGAGAGGGCTTCAACATTTTACCTTGCTGTCCTCCATGATTCCCTTCAGGCTGGGCAGCATTTGTGAGCACCTTCTCTTGCATTTGGACTTGCTGATTCGAAGTTGGCCAGTCCTTCATGGCAGCTTGTAGAAAATCTCTCTGGCCTGGGATAGATAGGGATTCCCACATTGATATATTTACGTTTGTCTTCTTCATCTGATCAATGATACTAAATGGTGATGAAGGATCTCTTTGCTTTTCCTTGGTTTGCATATTCATCCCTCGCATGTGGGCAGCAACATTTGGCATGTGAGTTGGTTTAGGAGCTATTTTGGGTGCTCCTTGCATGTTTGGGACTACATTTTGTTTGCCAAAAGCTTGTGGAGTGGTAGAAGGTTGTGGATTACTTGGATCCAATGGCTGTCCTTCACCCAAATTTCTCCTTTTTGACCTTGTGTTGGCTGCAACACTTTGAGAGGGTACTTGATTCATACCACAGAAATCTTCATCCTGCCAATTGATAAGAGTAGTTTCGTTCGTAGATGTTCCTTGCTGAGGTGCTTCTTGCTGTTGATCCTCTTCATGGCTGGATTCTTTGTGACCCACCAATGGTTTGCACCATAAGAGCTTGATTTAATGCACCGTTAAAGCACATTAATTGGTTATGTGGCTGACCGCACGGGAAACACCAATCATATTCTTGGGCCATGTTATTTTGCACCGGTACCAAAGCTCTGGATGTGGATGCAACATTGGGGTTATCGGGCTGAAATGGTCTGTTGGCAGGAGGCCTTGCTTGATTCTGATTTGCAGCTATATTGGGTGGTCTTTGAGGCTGATATGGTTTCCTGTTAGCTTGAGGCTGATAAGAAGGTCTAAAACTTTGGGCTTGCTGCCTTTTGAGTGTAACCAACTCATTACCTAGATTTTGCAATTGCTTCATGACTTCTTGAAGCTCATTTGGGGCACTTGGAGATGAAGTAGAAGCTTCATTTAAACTCTGATTTCTAGGAGTGGGAATAGAAGCTAAATTAGGCACTTGGCTAGTACTTGGGCTCTCTAAACTTGGATATAATGGCATTGGAGGCCTAGGATCTAGCTTTCCAGCTTGAATCAAACAATTTTCAACCCTAATGGCAATGTTATAAGCCATAGGAATAGTTGTGCCTCTCATGGATTGAATCAACATAGAAATATCAGAATTTAAGGCTTTAAGGTAATATAGAAAAGCACCTTCTACTGTTGGCCTTACTGCCACTGGAATCCTCTCCCAAGTCCTTTGAAATCTGAAGTTGAAGTCGGTCAGCTACTCATTGGGAGCTCTCTTGATGGTTGTCAGTTATTCCAAAAGGGACAAGTTATCTCCCTTCTCTCCAAACTACTCGTGGAGGGCTATACATAGCTAGTTCCAATTTTGGATAGAACCTGAGGCAAGGCTCCTGAACCATTGTAAAGCTTTCCCCTTGAATGAGGATGCCAACAATTTGACAGCAACTTGCATCTCATTGATTTCATGAATTGCACAAAGGTTGGCAATGTCTTTAACATGATCACCAGGAGTAGTCTGGTTCTCTCCAGTGAAGTATGGAATGTTCTTCAATGATGCGCTTGGGATTGGATGTTGTGTATTGAGAGCAAGTGGGTTGCTGCCAGTGAAATTGACATACGGATTCGGTGGTTGCGCCATTCTGATTGGCTTGAGAACCCTTGTTGATTGGATGAAAGGCCTACCAGTTGGAGGTGTTGAAAAGGTTCTATTAGGTGGAGATGGAGATCTTTGAGCTCTTCTTCCCTTTCTCTCTCTTCCTGGAGATAGGTGTAGATGAACAAACAATCCTTCCTCCCTAGTTCTTGACCTAGTCTGTATTCTTCTCATAAATTTGCTAGGCTTGGACTGATGAAACCAGCGGATTATGCTTCTTTTGGAGTCACCAGATGTGTGATTTTAAGCTCCTTCAAACCTGGAACTTACAACAAGTGCACATCAATCTTGTTGCAATAAAAGTGAAAACCTCTAAGGTCCCACCGGGCGTCCCAAAATTGTTAGTGCAAATCAGCAGCACCCCCTAGATGTTGATCAGATTTCTAGTTTGATCATTCTAAGCATCCAGTGTGATTCCACAACATTGAAACCTCTCTCCAAGTGTGGGACTTGCAAAATGAGAGAGAAATCTCCAGATTAGAGGTTGGTTCCTCAAACTCCTCTGATCAGATCTGTTATTTTCACAATTGCATAGGTTTGAATCCTAATCCTACTCTAAATTCCAAGGAGACAGAGATAGAAAGTGCAAACATTGAAACTAAACTAATAGGTGATACACCAAAGGAGGAGTGGTGAACACTTCTTGTTCTGCAGATAGACACAGATCATAAAAAGTAACATAAAACATCATGCATAGGCTGATAAGATGTAATCAGAGGTCTAAAATGAAGCAAGCAACACAAACAAAGGACTGAAACCCATTCACAGAGCCTGCATTGTCATTTCCATTGTCAAAAATCCCTAGTACACAACACCAAAGAGGTAGAAAACCTATTACAATTTTAGAAGTGGTCTGATACTTGCAAAAATCACTTGTTGAAGGTGAAAGAAGAAGCTTTCTATCCAAAGAAATGTTCCCCCCAAAAAATGAGCCAAATCTGGCTTTTACAATGCATGGGTCGAGCCCAGGAGAGAGAAAATGTGTAAAAAACGTGGGAGCCATTCCTCATTGAATGAAGATGCATTAAAATAGCATGGGCATCCTTACAAACCCATCCCTTGACATTTTGGCCATGCTAAAGAAGAATGCGACCCATTTTGCATTAAAACTGGTTGTTGAAACGTCATTTCTGGCCATTACCACTTGCCAGAGATGTTTCTTGATTTTATCTCTCCAAACTAAACCAAAATGCAAAATTGACCCTGGCATCCTGTAGAGAATTTCACCAACTTTCCATTGATATAAAGAACGTGAAAAATCGAGCTTTGGATCGAAAGATATGGTGATCTAAAATTTTAGGGCAAAAACATGCCAAAATCGGATCGGCGGGAATTTTTTTTGAATTTTACCTCTTTTTTGCATTTTGGAAAATTTTCCAAGAAATCCCCGTGCATCCGCCACTTAGATGACACGTGTCAAGATTCCATTCGATGGCAGGGGCAGTGGGCCAAAACTGTTGTCTTTGAAAACTTGACCGAAACTTGGAAAATTTTCTAAGTCCTCTCTTCCCCGCCACTCCCTGGGACACATTCTCCCGCATCGGCCAATTCGGGCTTCCTTGTCCCTGCTCTCGGATTTTTTGCCTTTTCACGTCCCACGCGTCCCTCATGTACTTTTTTCCCAACTATCCCAGACTGTCTGGGACAAATATCTCTGAACCGCCCGAAATGGACTGTCTTTCGGCAAACCGGCTGATTCGCGTCCCACACGTACTTTTGTCTCGGCTGTCCCTGCTTGCGCGAAACAAAAGACTGAGACAATTTTTCTTGCTCTCGGCTGTTTCAGCTTTTCGTGTCCCTCATGTCCCGACGTCCCAACTGTCCCATGGACCTCCTGGGACAAAAATGTCTGACTTAGCCGATTTTCTTTATTTTTCGACCCCAAGCTTGGTACGACGAACCTCAGTACGACCCGAACCCTTCAGACCCGAAATGCCTTAAAATAGTCCTGTAACCTTATTTTTTACATTTTTTTCCATTTTCTCAACTTGTTGGGATTTCTTCTTGGATGGGAGAGTTAGAAAAAGGCCGAGGGGACCCCGAAAAACATGATTTCGGGCCTTGAATCAATCTACTTGCTCGGGACTGAATAATTTGATGCATGTTATCAAAATTACCTTAAGGGGTGAATTTTGGATAACATTACCCAAAACCCAATATTGCCCCTTCTAAAATAAATTTGGTCACACTTTTATTTGTTTTAAGGGTTTGGAGTGGTTTGAATTATTATGGAAAAAAAATTGGACTATAACAGGTAAAATCGGCTCATCCATTGAGAGTAGCAGACCCCGAGAAATAGAGGACTCCAAGGGATGCTTTTTTTCCATCACAACACCATCCAAGTCTTGTTCCAGTCAAAAATTATTTTGTGAAATCACCTCATTAAATATCATAAACAAATGCCTTTCAAAAGCACAACTTGTGCTCCTTGTAACATCATTGTGCTTACCATCTGCATATCCATCTAAATACCTCTTGTAATTATTACCAGGGAATAGTTGGTTCATTCAGATACTAGGAAATTACATAGGAGTAGGCACTAGCATCATTGACTTTAGAACTCTAGTAGCGTCATGCATCGTGGGTCAAAAAAATGGTCGTTTCTTAGTACAAAGGAAGGCCAACTGGAATTTTTTTCTTACAATCCCCAATATCCCTGCAAACTTCTGCAACTTTTATATCGTGTGTTGTAGACTAATTTTGATAGTATCTGGGTTCACTTGTCAATGTGAAAGAAATTTCCATCCACATTTGATTTCTCTTGACAACAAACCTTAAAAATACTTAAACAACTTACAATGTAAGCTCCGAATGAAAATTAACAAATAAAAATCTTACCAAATTTGGAAAGTTTGAGTTATTGGCCACAACTTCCTTCCCGTCAACAATGTAAGAAGAGAAATCATGTTACTGTATACATCAGATTTCTTATTCATCCTTTTCGTTCTTACATATTCTAGGTCAATGTAATAAATGATACCCATAACTTAGGTATAGGTGTGGTGTTTGGTCAGGGAAATGCACTTGGAAATGCCAAAGTCTAACAAATTGGCATCAAAATTATAATCCAAAGTAATGTTAGAAGACTTCACATCCCTATAAATAATGTGTGAATTATAGTCATAATGAATATATGGCTATCCTTGTTTAGCACCATGATCAATCTTTAGCTGATTGTTCCACTCTAGATTAATCTTATTTGATGATCCTATACAAAAATAAAAATTAATAGAACACTTATTAGATTTTCCAAATATCCATTTTCTATGAAGGTTAGAGGTTGATTGGACACTTTTATTTCAAAAATTAAATCTACAATGTACATATCCATTTTTCTTTATAACATAATCATTTTACTCACCATGTAGGATGTCCCACAGACTGTCGTTTACCATGTAATCATAAAACATCAGGTTTCCAAGTGGAGAAATTGAACATCCATACAGACCCTCAAGATTTTGATGCTTTATGCTTCCAACTATTTCCACATCAGTTTTAAATGCAAGCAAGCTTACTTGGTAGCGACTATACATTCTCTGTATAGAAAATGGCTTCAAATTATTTAGGTCACATTTATAAAGATTGTTTGTAACACTGTATCCAATTACATATTTCTCTTTATTATTTTTTTTTATTTTCATTATGTCATCATACATGTAAAGATCCATGTTCATGTGTTGTATGACCAACCTTGGAGAACCTAAATGTAAAAAATAGATGTGTCAATAAAGAAATTGTAATATCATATTGCTTTCTGATTTTTCATTTGATAATATATACAATATGAAATCATGTCTTGCCATGTTAGTTTTAACAAATTTCTCCATGTTGTTCGCAAATCCTTTTGTAAATACCTTTGGATGATTTGAACAGTACAAAGCTATAATTATGTGCAATAGTAGTATTGAACCCTAACAGATGTAAACAATTTCCAATTTTGAGATGGATGTTGTTCATTATATTGGGCCACATTTTTTTTAGGAAAACATCATACATATCGAAGTTTGTCAATTTTTTTATAATAATAGAAGAATGTCTTAAAATCTGAGATATTTAAAAGACAACTACTATTTCTTGCATCAGTTAATTGGTGATATCCAAAAATTATAAGAAACAAAATTGAATTGGTACACAGAGAAAAATTGTGTTTATATGTACAACTGTATGGAGAAAAGCATGAAAAGTTTTTAATGATAGGAATTTCCCTAGACAGATTTTTATAAGAGAGGTTTTTGTAAAATAAATAGATCCATTTACAATATCTTCTATTATTAGGGCAAGAGAATTAAATTTATTCCTTTCTCAAAGACATCCATAGCTTTCAAAAGTGAAGACCTCCAGGTTTCCACAATGTTGTAGAGTAACTCAATTTTTTTTAAAGTGATGGGAAGATAGCCATCAATCCACTATTATCTCCTCTATCCTAAATTTTTACAGATTGTTTTTTACATTGACAGAAATATATTCTATAATATATTGATTCTAGCAGTCGTTAGTCTTCACTTCTAGCAACAAATTGAAATATTCAAACAAACCAAATTTAATAGTGATTAATTATTGAAATTGCATAGTGCAACTCACAACAAAAACTTTTATTAATGATTTCTTGATGTTTATAACTAAAGGAGGGTTGACGGGTCCCTTTCCCTTTACACTACACATACAATGAGAGGATTAGTCTAAAAAACCTGAATGGTCCTGCAATATGTTGGTGAAAAACACTTAAGGGCCTATTTTAGAAACACAAGTGGCTAGGAATAAGAAAAAAAAACCAGACCAATAAGACAAACACGATGATTTGGTAACAATGCAATTAGAAAGGCTATATAACAACCAAAACAAAATTACAACCTAATGAATTTTAGAAGGAATTATTTATTTGAATCAGATGACACCTCCGTAACCTCCACTTTAACAGGGATGAAAAAAGTTTCCGCATGTGGTTCTAGAAAAAAAATTCTCTTTTTCAGCAGCATCCCAACTCTTTAACCAATTGTATGCCTTGCGACCTTACCAGCAAAGAAGATCCCAAAAAGTCGGTTCCAGTTACATTAGAGTAAACATATCATCTAGGTCAATAAAGGGGAGTGAACTATGTCCCATTCTCGGTGTCTCACCCCATTTGGACACACCAAACATGAATCACATTAGGACGTCAAACCATTTGTACAACTCTAAAAAAATGGCCAAGTGCACCAAAATTTCCTGTTTGTGACCAACCTCAGATAACAAGGGCCACAATGCACTCGTGGTTTTTCCCATTTATGCTTCCATACCAACCCTATACGCTAGCATGATCCTACGTCTTCCTATCTCCAAATCCCAATCCTTCGTTAGGTGTATGATAATAATCTCTAATAACTCCCTCAATAGTAACCAAGTCTTTCTCTGTTTCAATTCGAAAAATGGATTTCAAAGGGCGACACAAACTTTTAGTATAAAATTCCATTTCATGCACCAACATGGAAAATTGCATGAAAGGAAACATTGGAAAGGCCATGACAAACAAAATGAAAGGCATTGAAATAAACCCAAAAGGTTTGAAAATAAGGAAGAGCGGATCAGTAAATATATGGAGTGATTATTCCATCACATGTTTATAATTAATACAAGCTTGCTAGGGGATTTAATATCGACATTTATTGGAAAAGGTGATGAGTCTGAGTGATCAATATATTTATTTCCAATCTTATCACAAAATGCTTTGACAGACCCGTGATTTTTTATAAAATCTTCATTTTTAGTAGCCTCCCATTATATAAGATTTAAGTTCCAATTTGTAATTAATGAAATCTTAAAAAAGGAATTTTATTCACACAAGTTTTTTGATGGCGACGTTAGCAATAATATGAGAGTCACCTCTAATAATTAATTCATTACTATTCAATCAATAGCAATGGAACAACAATGTTCCAGCACTTCAATTTATTGATTCATACATTTATTAATTTACATTGGGTGGGAACAAGGTCTGTAATCCACATTCAGGGATAAGTAATCAATATCATGATACTACACAATTTAATCTTCAAACTATTAATAATCATTAAAAAAATAAAAATTCTATATTTTTTACTTCGAGTAATCTCAATAAGTTTTACATATACTTTTAATTTACTAATTTGGGATTGATGGTGTGCTTTATTTATGAATAACATATTATATTATATTAATAAGTAAAAATATATAAGAATATTCACCAAAAAATTGGGCAGTATGGAAGCACACCCCAAATCCATGAGTTCAAACTAGACAGAAAAAAAGCCTAGGAGTACATCTGATTACAAAACATCACAAGACATAAAAGCAAAAAAATTAAGCCACCACTATGAATTACTGACTAGTAGGGTGCAGATCTTGATCATGCCATCAAGAGCCATACAAGTCTCGAGGATAGCCAATTCCCTTATGTTTCTTTTCTTTGAAATAACAAATATCAATGTGATCTTGAACAAAAAAAATCATTACTTAAAATTTAATGAAAATAGTCTAAAACTTCCATATTGCATCTTGTTTCATGATACAAATCATATAGCTGGGCAATACAAACCACTATATTGGAAAGAAAATTGATCGATACAATATTGTATCAACATGGTTGGTTATAGACAATTCCTTCTACACAAATTATACACAACATGCTTTCCACTAACATTATTTTCTTTATACCCTCTTCAAAATTCTTTGTAATAACACCTTCCACATTTGTGAAATGAATTCTCAATATTTACTACATATCTGCACATCCACACTTCTCTTACATCAATCAACATTATCAACTTCTATCAATCCAATAAACACATTCAAATTAATATTCTAGTCATTAGTCAAGTTATTAAGTATGTGATTAGCATCTAGAAGAAGGTAACCCTTTTTTCGCGGATATCTTGCCAAAATAGCTTCGAGGATTGGAGAGAGTCTGACACGTACATATAGCACCTAGACCCATATTTTTTATTTTCCTAGGCCAACAAAAGATTGTTTATTTTATCAAATACACTATTGGGCATACTATATCAAAAATATTTGATCAATACAATAGAAATCTATCATTTAATACTGCGCGAGAATATCGTTCACCTTCGCCCTGCATATGTGGTTGATCCTTTAGGTATATTTTCTTTGAAGGATGATTTTAATAAAATATGTAAGGCTAAGATGGAAAAAACATGTCTTCAAGTTTAAATGATGTACATCTGTTACGATGATCTAACATTTCCATACTACGTGGCTATCTTAATTACAAGAAATTGTTGATCATAGCAATAGAAAATCCTTCCCTTTCACTAACTAATGGTGCTTATCAATTACAAAAATTCTAGTCGTCAGTCATCCTTCTCGAAGATTTGTATTCACGAACTTGGCTCTACCAAGGATAGTCCATCTAGTATAATATAATTACAAACAATGACTTAAAACCTGTTGAGATTATTTTTTTGCATTGTTAAAATAGATTCGTCAACAATGTAGAGGATAGCGGTGGATAGCCTTCTCATCAATGAATAATTGGAAAACATAAAACATGAATTAATCTTCATGGTCTCGGATCATTCATTCTTAAGCAATACATGTGTTCATATTTTCCCTCCATTTTTAGTAAAACGTTTAGGACTATTTTTTTAACAGGTTATTTCTAGAAATATCAGGGCCAAGATGATCAGAACACATCTTCACGTTTAAATATTTAATTCTATTATTATTCTCTAACTCTTATCTTTGTCGCTAAGATAGATAGTGATTTTTATTAGGTCGATATTTATAAAAAATAGAAACAGTAGAGCCTAGTGAGTGTCAAGCCACTCCTTTCAGTAAGTAATGTAGCTTAGAGGCTGCTATGCATTTTCACCGATACAAACCGACATGAAAAATGCCTTGCGACACCATTTCATCCATTCATATGATCTATTATATGAGCACTATGTTTTGTAAGTATCGTAGCTTAGTGGTTACTAAATTTTTTTTATAATACGAACTTTTTATTTATTTATATTTTCTTAATTAAGAAATAGTTTATCCTAGAGGCCACTAATCTAGTCCTTTCTAATTTAACAATGAAAAATAAGAGTAGAGCGCTATATTCTATAAGTATTTGAGCTTAGCGGTCGCTAGGCATTTTTTTTATACGAACTATTTTTATCTCTATTTTTGAAATTAATAAACACTGTGGCCTTGAGGCCACTAATCTATTACTTTCTCAAAAGACCTCCGTAGTTTTCAACAATAAACACTTTTTATATCTCACATATTTTCTTTCTAAAAATTTCATGAAAAATGCCTAGTTCCCAATAATATCTATTACTATGATTTATTATTAGAGCGCTATGTTTGAAATAAGATATTATTTACCCTAGTTGCTGGAAAAGCATTCCTTCTTGCAAGTATTTGATCTTAGCAGTCACTAAGAATTTTCTTTAAGACGAAGTGTTGTTTGATCTTTATATTCAAAGTTGTAACATACAAAAAAAAATTGTAAGTTAAATTAGCTACAGTTAAGTCTAAATAGGATTAGGCGAGATCATCATTGGGTATAAAATTCATTTGGTTTGTCGTATCATGACCCATAGCTTTTGCTGCAGGGCATGACATTGCGGAACGAATAACCTCGCACCCACCTTGATGATCCTTCCTAAAACATGATTAGGCCTTAATCATAGGTAAAACGATTCATTAATGATAGTGAATCTTTCGGTTATTTATTCTGGTTATTTTATTTTAATTGGTTTGGTCGTCTTATGTTTTGTTCGACTTTTGCAATAACCATAATGAATATTGCCTCTATTTTATTTGACAACACTATATCAAACCAGCTTTATGAGAATATTCGAATTATTATTTACGGACTTGGTGATTTTCATTTGTTTGAATGTTTTGTATGGAACATGGGAATTCAAATAGTTATTACGATAACATATTGTTGGCAATATGTGGACTTATATTATGATGATTAATTTTACCATTAAAGTTAGGTAACAATTAAAATTAAAAATTAAAAAAAATGCATTTTTAATTTGTGAAATTATATATTTAAATCCTAAAAGGATTTGGCATGTAAATCAAAAGTTAATAATAATAATAATAATATTTTAATATTTAAAATCTGAGAGTTTTGAAAGGGACACACCTTCATTTGACACCAAGTATGTGGCATGCATTGATGCATGAAGAAACACTAAGAAGCCCGAAAATTTTCCACTATAGTATAGTTTCTTCATTATATTTTCTTTTATTTCTCCTTTGTTTGTTTTCATTCTTCTCTTCTAGGATACCTGCGTGAGTTTTGGGAGGAAGGAAGGATTCAACCTGTTGGAGCTGGAAGAGTAAGAGGTTGTTGATTCTGGGTTTACTTCAGGCATGAATATATCCTCCCTTCTTTGCAGCATTATTTGTAAATAATGAGGAAATACACATTCTGTTTTAAATGGTAATTAAATGTATTTGTGGACATATTCTAATTTAATTGCTTGGAAATGAAATCTAAAAAAGGAAATTGATGGATTATGTATTCTCTTAAGTTTCCTTTATGTGGTTTTAGCTAAACCTAGAAAAAAAATGCAGATGGGTGTTCCTAATCAATTTTTATTTTATTTTATTTTCTATTAAAATTTTATTTCTGGAAGCCCAAATCAATTCCTGCCCCTGGGTTTTATTATAGTTAAACAATAATTTATTTGTATGAGAAAAGTGATTTCTAGGTAGTGTGAAAATTGTTTTTACCAGGTATTTCATCATTTTGCCTGATATATTTGCTTCCAGACTCTAATAATTTCTAAACAGAAAATAAATTAATGTTGGAATGAAGTGATTTGGATATGTACAAGTTTATTTACATGTAGGTATAATTTTATTACCTGATTGAAAAATAAATTAAGTGCTAAAAGTCTATGAAAGATGACTTAGTTTTTCTTAAAGGATTTCGTTATTGGAAGTGTTAAAAACTTATTGTTGTTATTCTATGCAAATAGACTTCAAAATTTTCATCCTGTGGTCTCTGGGTTAATTTGTTTGTTGATCTATCAGTTATTTGAAAGAACATGTTAAAATGATTTAGTAGAGGCGTTTTTACACTGTTTAATTGGATTGTTCCTATAAATATATATAAATATATTTTTATTGTTTGAAATAAAGTTATTGTGCATTTTATAGAGTTGCTCATTACCTAGATGGAATATGTCTAATCGGTATTTGGAAATAATGATTTCAGATAGTTTTGTTAAGCTGCTTGTTGATTGAAAGGTAAGAAATATAATGGTTGAATATGTACCATGTGAAGCATGATTTGCTTGTGGTTTAATCATAATTTGGATGTTGAATGATTATGGTTTGATTATGTTTTAATCCTTGTGATTAGAGTGAAACATGATTGCTGAAATAGAAATTGGTTGTTCTAGTTGTGTACATTCATAGTTGCATCTTGATGTAAAACATGTAATAATACATTCTCCGTTGTATTACCATGCGTTTGTTGATAAAATAACATGTATAACGTTTCATATTTTAATAAATAATTGCATCAGAAAATGGAGGTAATATTCATGCTAGTTCATTTTGAACTAACAACATACCACTACTCCAGTCTTGCAGGACAATTAACCATTACGTTCGGATATGCGGAAAATCATATCTTATGAAGTTTTATCGTAGCATGGATCTAAATGAGATACTAGGATTTCAATTTGTAGAAGGATGGTATCCCAGAATTTTGTCTAAATTTATTGGGATCTTGGATCCATTGTTAATATTTAAACCTCACTATGTGAGAGTTACCGTAATAGTTATATATTTCACCTTAACGGCATATGTAATTTATGATTTTAATAAAGAGATGATTACCTTGTATGAAAGAATATATCCATATGAGTAAATGATAAATACTAGAAGTAAGAAATCTTACTTATCATAAATTCTTAAAAAAAATTATTTGATATTTGTCAATGTATGAAGCCGATAATTGGGCAATTATTGTAACAATCAATTGTCTTTAATTTTTAAATTAAATAAGCTATTTAGTGGCGTAGCTAATCGAAGGAATAATTAAAGATACATTTTTTAATATATATTTAATTCAGCCTTTTGGTGAACTTGGTATTAATATGTTAAGATTGTAAAGCCTATTGTGTAGAGGATGAAGAGTATCGTTATAAAAAGGTAATTTAAGGTTAAAAACCAAGCATCAGGAAAAGAGAAACTAAATGGGAAGATAAATTTATGAAAAGTATCCATTAGGCATATTAAGGGATAAGTACATGTGAAATGTTGAAATAGATTCATATCAGTGTAACAAGTGTACTTATCTCAAGATGAACCTAGTTGGCCTTTGGCATTTATCTGGATATAAACTCTTGCAAGATAGATTAAATTGGAAATAAAGTAAATACAACCTATAAGGTCTAGATAACTGTGAAAGGGATAGTTATGAGGTGGCGGAAGACTTAAACTCATAAGACTAGTATGTTGTCTTGAGTTTTGTTGTAACCTGCACGGCGGAAAACTTTTGCCAAAGTAATGCATTGATGGTTGCACATTGTCTGATCACCTAGTCCTCTAATTAAATTAAAATTTCAAGTAACCTGATCATGTGAATTTGAACACTGAAAATGAGGTAGGCAATGGTTGGATACCGTAATATGAAGTTGGAAAACTAGCTTCATGGTAGACCCAAGGACTTTCACATAGTTCCCCATGACCTAAAAAAAAGGGTTAAGCTAAAATGTTAATAAGCATTGTCACTTGAAGAAGTGGTGAAGGGAGATCATGGAGATCTGGATACACCCTTCTCAGCCGCACATGGCTTACATAGATGTTATTAGATAGATCAAAAGAACAAATTTGATTTAAATAATTTGATTAAATAAATCTATACGATTGCAGCTATGTAATCTATTTTTATGTATGTTTAAAAAAAATCCCCATTTTCCAGTTCTAGTAATTTTGAGCGTTACAAAAGTAAAAAATCAGTTGAGCCTAATGGCCTCTAATCTACTCCTCCTGAAAAGTAGCGGAGCTTAGCAGTCGCTAATACTTTTCATTGATGCACACTGATGTGTAAAAAAATAAAAGATGCAAAGGTGTGTGCTTAACAATCCCTATGATGTTATATGAGTACCCAGAAAACATTTTTAGTAATCATCTTTCTTCCTAACTATGCAGATACCTCCATAGCTTTCAACAATAAAAATTATCCATGTCTCACAAATCTATCATCAAAATATTATATGGAAAGTGCCTAGTGACCGCTAATATCTATTACTATGATTTGGTCATAAGGCATATGTGTTATCAAAAAATTGTTTCACACACACTATTTGATTGATCTTGTTCAAGTAATGGAGCTTAGCAGTCTCTAAGTATTTTACTTGATACAAACCGATATAAATTATGTGTTAGACAAAAAAAAAACTTATGATTAATATAGAAGTTGAGATATCTTTCAATGGTATGTAGTGCCACACTTGGTTGTGGAAGGAATGTATAGTCAATAAGATAAGAAAGTAGTTAATGAAAATACTAGTGATCAAAAACTGTAGAGATATTTATTTACATTGCTGGAAATGAAAACTAGGAGTTGTAGAGGCTAGCGACCACTAGGATTCTTCTCAACAAATAGATGGACAACATACGGTATGCAGAGTTGTTCATTAACATGTGCTTAAGAGAATACCATGATCCCCTATAAAATCAAAGTATTTATTATTTTGAATTTGGTGTTGCAAAAATAGCATTCTAATGGAGCTTAAAGGTCATTATTTTCTTTCATATCTATAAGGTACTCTCAAATTCTGGTGAAGCGTAAAATTATGTTTTAGTTTTTCTAGACAAAAGCGTAAATAACTCCAAAATATAGACGATCATGAGATATATAGAAATTTCATGTCAAGTGGCAACATTTTAATGGATTACCATCACAACTTAATAATGCGGATTTTTTATAGGTAAAAAATATTTGTTAATTATATCACTAATTCAATTTTTCTTAATTAATGTGTCAATTATATAAATGTGTAATTAACTAGTTCAAACTTGCAAGATGCCACACTTTATTGGATTTTTTTGAATTAACACATATGATAGCTAAAAAATATTGAATTTGCACTCGATAAAAATTCATAGAAAATGAGGCGTATATCGCTCTCCTAAAATTTAAATATTTTTTTTTCGTAACGTTTAATTTTATTTTCTAAATGGTTTTTTATTATGCTTAAATTAATAATTGTCATTTTCCTGCGAGTTCACAAAGAAAATTTTGGCATTGTCCCACCAATTTCTAAAGTAGGCAGTATTAATAAATTTTATTTCCCTGTATCCCATGCTATCCCCTGAATTATATTTATAAAATATCGAATTCTTACTAGATAAAAATCAATAATTAACTTGGCGTATATTGCTCGATTAAAATTAAAAAAAAAAATTTCCTAATGTTCACTTTTGTTCTCTAAATTGTTTTTTATTATGCTAAAATTAATAATTTTTGTTTTCCCTCGAGTCCACAAAGAAAAATTTTCCGTTGTCCCACTTGTTTCTAAAGTAGGTAAAATTAATAAATTTCATTTCCTCGTATTTCACACTATCGCCCGAATTAACACGCATTATATTTAAAACATATTGAAGTCACACACGATAAAAATTAATAATTAACGAAGCGTATATTGCTCTATTAAAATTTAAAAAAATTGTTTCCTAATGTTCACTTTTATTTTCGAAATGGTTTTTAATTATGCTTAAATTTATATTTTTTCGTTTTCCCGAGTGTTAAAAAAGAAACAATTGTCGTTGTCCCACTCATTTCTAAAGTAAAATTAATAAATTTAATTTCAATTTATCCCACGCTATCCCCTAAATTAAATGTGATTATTAATGAGTGGTAAATTCTAAAGTAGATAAAATTAATCAATTTGATTTCCCCGTATCCCACGATATGCCCCAAATTAAATGTAAATATTAATGACATGGGAATTCAAAGTACGATTTATGAAATCCCCCGCATTAAATGCCAATATTTGAAATATCAAAATCCCACACTTTCACTTTAAGAAGGGGAAATTCAAGTTTTGAAATTTCCTATTCCCACTTTTTATCAGTTTTCATAATTTTTTTCGTTGAATGCATTTAAAAAAACTAAATAAACATGAGAAATATATATTAGGGTTTATTTTTTAATCACAAAAAAGTAGCTATTGAAAACATAATACAACACACACATGCGCTAATTTACTGGTCCGAGTACTCGACTCCTGGACTTTTTTTTAATGGTAAGCCGAGGCAACGATCATAAGCATGTTTGGGGTGCACAAATAAAACAAAAAGAAGTGATTATGGATAGATCATGGGTGCAAGTGCAAATCAGGATGCCGACGAAGGATGGAATCAAAAGAGACAAGAAAAACATGTTTGCAGATAGAATCTCACTAATAATGTGTTTTAGAGAGAATACAAAGCTTTAATAAACATTATCAAGTACGTCAAAATATCAAATACAGCTATTATCTCTTAATCACAACACCCTGTCGTTTGCACATGTGTTTGTGCTTGAGCTCACGGTGTGATTGGATAACATGGGTACTATCTCCAAGTTGTGGGACTCGCTACTTGAGATAGACCTCCAGAGAAAGTTGGTTCTTACTCCTAAACTACCTACCACTATCTACTCTAATGCAGGGAAAAACTATTTAAACCTAATCTAAATTTCCAAGGGACCAGGGAGAGAGAGTGCATGAAAACAAATCCTACACTAAAGTGGTGATACACTAGAAAAGGAGGGTATGAGAACAGTCTTCCAATGTGTGAAAGTAGAAGTAAAGTGCATACTAGAAGGGGGTGATAATAGTTCTCCACAATATAGCAATTGCATTCACAACAATATTTCATACACACACACGATGATAATGGATCCCTGTAAGAACATAAATAGACACAACACACATGTAATGAGATTAAATGGACATGAGGAATGAAAACAAATACAACAAGGGAAGAGAAATCCACAAACTTGTATCCATTGCTTTCATTGATATGCACAGTTCAATCTATTACATAATAAAGGCCTAGATCACCATGAAAGGAGTTCACTACAAGGGCCTATAGGTCATTGGCTTCACAAAACAACTTTGACAGAGTTTTTCTTCTTAAAAACTATCTCCTTTACAATGAGCCCAACACTCTTATTTATAGCATTCTGAAAGGAGAGAGAGAGAGGGAAAATGAAAATCCCAAAATCTGACTTCCCACCACTTGTAAGATGTCATAAATGAAGTGAAATGATGGTATGTTGCTTGTAAAAGGCTCCCCATACTGTCCCATAACTTGTAGTAGTGAGAAATGTCAGCCCAAACTTCATTAGAATGCATCCCAACTACCAAATAAAACCATTGTTCTGAGATAGGCACAATTTTTTAAAAATCACCATTGATTCCTCATAACATTTAGGATTTCTTGATTTATGTGCATTGGGCTTAAAACCATGATTCCAATGGTACCAATTTTTTGCATTTTTCGTTGACAAATGCAAAAATTATGGCCTTCTGAGTGTAGACAGTTGTTTTGGGTCTACCAGGAATTTCTATCATTTAACGGGAATGAGCATCTAATTGACTACGGCTGAATATATTTCCTTTATTTTAAATTTTTTTTGGTGTAGAGGACGTCGTCCTCATTCCATAAAGTATAATTTTTTGAAAATCAGAGCTCACGGTCAAAATTTATGGTCGTTCGAAGTTCGGGATCTGATTTGCATTGTTCTCCTTTGCATGCAGGTACTTCGGGTATTAGTGTCCCGGATGTCCCTTGTGCAACTTAGGAAAAAAACCTCCACTTCATCTGCACCACTCTTGACCCACCTTGCAAATAAGACAAGTCAGCTAAATCAGGTTTTTGGGGAACTCATGTCCCGCTTGTTCCTACGTTGACCGGGCTGTGAGGGCCATTGACCTCCGCTTTCGCCACACTGCTTTGCAATCATCCCTTTCAAAATTTTGGAGCCCATGTGTACCTGTCTCCCAATTTTCCCGTAGACCGCACGAGACAAATTTATCCGGCTTTTCCGATTTCCCTTGTTTACGGTGATTTCAGCGATATGCGTCCCAAATGTCCCGATGTCCCGCAGACTGCCTGGGACAATTTTTCCCAACTTATCTGATTTTCATTGTGTTTCGGCCATTTCGGGCAAATCACATTTTTGGGTCTTGACTATCCCAATGTCTCGCAAACCGTATGGGACAAAAACATCCAATTTTGTTGCAATATGCTAGCACATGCCAAAAATTTTGGATTTTTCAAAAAAATTTCTCTCCTTAAATTTTTCTTAGACAAGGAAAATAGAGAAGAGCCAAAGGGACCCCCAAAAATCCAATTTTTTGTCCTTCCATCATTTTTGGTTGCTCCAGCATGAGGAAATTATGCAAGTTATCCAAATTACCTCGAGGGGTGAATTTGGGATAATAACAAATAAAACATGTATTTATGAAAAGAATATATGTTATTGTATGTGTACCGTAGTTGATGGCAGGCACTTGCATCCGCTCTATATTTTCCTAGTTCTTGTGTTTTGCACCACAATCCGTCCCTTTCTTTCCCTTTGGCGCCTTTGCAGTTTTGTTCCATCTTCTTTTTAAAACGTGTTGCTCTTTCTAAAACCACATTTTTTGTCTGCCCATGACTGAATATTTTGTAATCCCTTTTAAAATATTTATTCCTTCCGAAAACCTATTTTTTATGTTCATTCGTAGCTCAAGTATTCGTGCCTGTTAAATGGGTTCCCTTTTTAGCCCTTCTATTTGTCTCTCTGGTTAATTTTTTTTGCTGATTTTTTGCTCTTCTTCATCCATTTATTTTTTCCCGTAAGCGCTGACATCTATCTCTAGCAACAAAACACAAGTCGCATCTTTTTTTTTAATATAAATCATAATGGTTTTATTTTGTATAATTTAGTTAATCATTTTTTTCCTTTAATGATTTTTTTAATATGAAAGAAATATTTGTGACAAATTATTCAATATTCAATTCTCACTTGATTGCTGCACTGATATATATAGTTTTTAATATTTTTTTCCCACTTAAAAATAATTAAATGCAATCTCTTTACAATTTTTTTATGTTTAGTAAAAGGTAAACACATTATATGTACTCGTAAATATAAATGTTAATCATTCTATTTACAAACATATATTTCATTTACAATTAGTAACAAATTACTTGATAAATGATCCAATATAAAGTAACAATTTTTAAATTCTAAAATAACATATTTCAAGACTAAAGGCCGCTAAGATGGATGTTTATGACTAGGACGACTCGCCTAAAAACTGAGCTAAGAACCATTATTATATTTAGATTTTTGTTTTAAGTTATCATAATCCTACCATGATATTTGAAGCCTAGCGTCCACTAATGTCAAAGATTAATAAATAACATTGGTGCAACATAACAAAGACTTGACATTAGTGGCAGATAGGATATTTTTTACCTTGCATACAGGACAATTAGTAATGACCTGACTGAAAAACTAACTAAGCTCATTTATTATATTTGGATGTTACAATACTACCTTGTAATACTAGAGACCACTAGGGTGGATGTTTAATTTATTTGTTTGATGTTCCAAGACAAAAAATACTCCAAGACAAGATTAATTTAAATTATTTTCTAGAATACATATATTTGAAAAAGACATTTTATGCATTGTGATCCATGAGTTCAATATGTTATTTGAAGTCTATCACATGATATTCGACTCCTAACAAACGCTAAGGTTGAATATTATTCCACTACATTGGTGTAACATAATAAAAAATTAAGATTGGCGACCGCTAGGATAATTCTTGTCTTTTATTCAAGATATTGATTAACGACTTGACTAAAAAATTAAAAATGAACTAAGCTCCAACACAAAATTTTTAGCCAGGGGACCTTTGATTACAACATGTTATTCGAATTTCATTACATGATATTCCTAACATCTACTACGTTCGAAGATAATTACATAGTGCTGGAGGAAAATCACAAATAATTGAGGTTAGTGGCCACTAGGATATTTTTTATCTAACTATGTTCCCTGTAATTGTATTTAAAAATTATAAGACTTTTTTCAACGAATGGCGACAGCTAGGGTGATTTCTCACTACATTTTTTTCCTGAATACTCATGATTCAAAATGAAAATGTAATCCTAGCATCCGCTAATCTCAATAGGATATTCAAAGTTTATCTCATGAATTCCAAACAAAAAATTGAGCCTAACGACCAATGGGTTCAATATGTTATTTGAATTAGCGTTGTTACAGCATCACATAGGCTTGAGGTTAACAACCACTAGGATAGTTGTTGTCTTGCATACATGAAAATTAGTAATGACTTGATAGAAAAATGCACTAAGCTCCATTATTATATTTAGAATTTAGAAAACAATGTTCCAAGACTAGCGACCACTAGGGTGGATGTTAACTTCATTTCTTGGATATTCAAATATACGACTAGACAAAAAATATTCAAAGACAAGACAAATATTAATGATTTTCCAGAGTACACGTAGCCCCTAAGATTGAATCTTATTATACTCCCTCCATGTAACATAACAAAGTTTAATGAATTTCAGGATTACACATATTCCAAAAAGAAATTTTCAGCCTAAAAAGCACTGAGTTCTATAAATTATTTGAAGGATAATGGGCACTAAGTTCGTAGATTATTTCATGGCGTTGGTGTAACATAACATAGCCTTGAGATTAGCGACTGCTAGGATAATTCTTGTCTTGCATTAAGGCCCCTCCAACCTAAAGCTATAAAGATTATTTTTTTACATTGACAAAAAGATATCCTAGAATATATAGACACTAGTGACCACTAATCTTGACTTCTACCAACAAATTGACAACTTGAAACAAACTAAATTTAATAACAGTAATTATTTAAATTTTTTAGTGTAACGCATAACATAAACTTCTACTAATGATTTCTTGTAGTTTATAATTAAAGGAGGGTTGAAAGGTCCCTTTCCCTTTACATTACAGATACAATGAGAGGATCAGTCTAAAAACTTGAATGATCCAGCAATACTTTGGTGAAAAATGCAAGGGTGATTTACAAAAAACACAAGTGGTTGGGAATACAAAAAATCCTAGACCATTAAGCCAAAAAGTATGAATCGATAATAATGGAACTGGTAACGCTATATAAAAACCAAAACAAAGATACAACCTAGCAGATTTTAGAACCACTATTTTGTGATAGATCTTATATGCTCTGTAATAATGTGCATTTAGATCAAGAATCTGAATATGAAGGAACCTGGTAAGCTTTTTTGGGAGTGGTTATTAGCTTGTACATGATTTTTGATGTCTTTTCAAAGAAAACATGAACATGATTTAAAGGTAAAGGACCTCTATGTTACTACCATGCATGTTAAGAACAAAGACTGAGTGTATTCTTATCACTGAGTTACCTTATATTGGAGTTGTAGAAGAAATGAGTTTGTAGGGGATGAAATAGTAAGGAGGGTATATATTATTTATACAATAAAAATAAATTGAATAAAACATTGAATCTAATAAAATTCACACACCTCATTATTTCCCATAAGAACTTATACATTGTTTCCACTACGTTGCTACAGTCAACATTTTTATGAGTAGAGGTATTTAAACTCTTTTATTCAAGTTACTGTTATCCAAAATAAGCCCCCTGCTTATTTTGGCCTAACTTGTCCTTCATTCTTCCCTTCCATTGTGCTCCTCAATATCAATTTTTTACACATTTCAGGAACTCAAAATTTTTTCTGGAAATGGCTTCATTAGATAGGATTTTTATTCCCCTTTCCAAAAAGGTAAAGTTTTCCTCCTAACTCCTTGTAAATTTTCAAATTAATGGCTCGGTGAAATTTTTTTTGGGGATATTTTCCCTTGACAGGTCTGCATCCAATGAAATGGTGCCACGTGTCAGTAGAATTTGGAGTGGCAGCAGAGGTAAGCTGGAGAAATTTTACAAGGAGTTGGTGGAGGCACATAGGGGAAAACCGGCCCACGAGCCCGTGAATGGAGAAAATCCGAGAGGAAAAGCCCGCCGAGCAACGAGGGTAGCGCCACGTGTCCTGTCCAGTAGCACAGAGTTGGAACTGTAGAAGTATTCTTGGAAATTTTTCCAAAGTTGCAAAAGGTGTCAAAGAGTGAAAATTTTTTCCCATGCCTCCACATCGAACGATGAAGAGTTGCCACGTGTCCACATTAACGATGAGAATTCGAGCTGGCAGAGGAAATGTTGGAAAAATTTTCCAACGGTGACATCGAAGGGAAAATGGCGAGGTTTAAAGCTCGTAGTTTCAACACCAAATGGCACCGATGCCATGTGGCAGTGGAGTGGTGGGGTGTTGGGATTCTTTGGGAAATTTTCTCAAATTCAAAAAAGGGTAAAATTTTCAAGTTTCGGCCCGCCAATCCGATTTTTGCCCTAAAATTGCCATTTTTTCAGCTAAATCTTCAGAGGGCCATATCTTTTGATCAAAAGCTCATATTTTTCGCATTCTTTATATCATTGAAAAGATGTTGAAATTTTCCACATGATGGAATATTAAATTTTTTCTTCTAGTGGAGTTTTGTGGGAGAAAAATGAGAAAACATCTCTAGCATGCAAAAAATACAGAATTGACATTCAACCACCAAAATTAATGAAGTATGGAGTCGTTTTTTGGTCTTTAGCAAAGCAATGTACTTTGGTGTATGGGTTTTTCCATGAAAGGCCCATAACCTTGTAGGATGAAATTGAAGGGATTTTTTTTGAGTATTTGAACTCATTAATCATTTGGTACCGTGATTTTTTGCTTTCCCTTCCTTCTGCTTCACCATTAAAATCTAGATTATGGCTCATTTGTAAAGGATTGGACATTTTTGTTCTTGTAGACTCCCCTCTTCCCCTTGGCACATGAATTCAAGGAGTTCTCAGACCTTACATGGAATCTTATGGCATGATTTTTGCCTTTCTACTGAGTGTAATGCATTGTATCAAATTTGGGGAATGGTAATACATGTTTTGTGAATGATCTTCCAATCCTCTCATGCGTTTATCATTATTTTCTGGTCTTTCAATTACATTCTAGCAATATATGCATGCTTGGTGTTACATCTCTATGATTTGTGTTTATTTTTGAGACAGAAGTTCATCACTCCTTTGGTGTATCACCATTTTACTTAGTTTTGTTTCCTTTTGCATCCTTTATCTCTGTCTCCTTGGAATTCAGAGTAGGATTTAACATTAAACCTCTGTAAAATCATGCATACACCTAAATAGAGGAGTAAGAACCAACTTTCTCTAGAGAATTTTCTCATCTGGAAGGTTCCCACACCTTAGAGAGAATTCAATGTTGTGCAATCACACTGGATGACCCCATTTTGAACAGCAGATCTGGAGGTCATTTAGGGGGTGCTGTAGATTTACACTAATAGTTTTGGCACACCCAGTGGAACCTTAGAGGTCTTCATCTTCATTACAAAAAATTTTATGTGCAATTTTTGTAAGTTTCTTTCTTAAAATAGCTTTGATTTTCACATCTGGCAACTCCAAAAGAATAGAATCAACTAGTTTCAACAGTCCAAGCTTGAAGATTCATGAGAAGGATCCAAACAAGGTCAAGGACCAGAGAAGAGGGATTGTCTGAGTATCTACAATTATCCCCAGAAAGAAGAGAAAGGGGAATAAGGATTCAAAGGTCTCCATCTCCACCGAATAGAACTCTATCAACTCCCCCACCTGGTAGACCTTTCACCCAATCAAGAAGGGTTCTTTAGCCAATCGTAATGGCACAACCCAATCCATATGTCAAATTTATTGGCAGCATCCCACCTTGCTCTAAATGCACAAAACCTAGTTCCAATTGCAACATTGAAGAACATCCCATACTTTATTGGGGAAAATTAGACCACTCCTGGTGATCATGTCAAAGACATTGCTAATGTTTGTGCAATCCATGAGATTGTTGAGATGCAAATTGTCTGTCAAATTGTCTAGCATCTTCATTCAAAGGGAAAGCCTTGCAATGGTTCAAGAGCCTTGAGGCGGGGTCTATCCAAAATTGGAACTAGTTGTGCATAGCTCTCCACAACCAGTTTGGAGAAAAGGGGGACAAACTTGTCTCTTTTGGAGTAACTGACAACTATCAAGGGAGCTCCCAATGAGCAACTAACATGACTTCAATTTCATATTTCAAAGAACATGGGATAGGATCCCATGGACAGTGAGGCCAATAACTCAAGATGATTTCTTATACTTTCTCAAGGCTTTAAATTCTGACATTTCTATGTTAATACGAATCCATGGGAGGTGCAACTATACCTACAGCTTATAGCATCACCATTAGGGCTGAGAATTGTTTGATCCAAGCTGGTAAACTTACACCTAGTCATCCTATGCCCTTATATCCAAACTTGGAAATCCCCAAGTACTAGTCAAGCACCTACTTTAGCTCATGTTTCCCACTTCTAGAAATAAGAGTTCAAATGAAACTTCTAATTCATCCTCTAGTGCCTCAATTGAGCTTCGAGAATTTATGAAACAATTAAAAAATTTAGGTAATGAGCTGGTTACACTCAAGAGATAGCAAGCTAAAATTTTTAGGCCTTCTTATCAGTCTCAAAATCAGCCTAATAGACAACCATATTAGCCTAATAGGTCACCCAATCCAGCTGCAAATCAAAATCAAGTAAGGCCTCGTACCAATAGTCCATTTCAGCCCTATAACCCCAATGTCTACTTCTACTTCTAAAGCCTTAGTGCCAGTGCAAAATAATATAGCTCAAGAGTATGATTGGTGTTTCCCATGAAATGAACCTCACAACCAGTCTATGTGTTTCAATGGTGCTTTGAACCAATATTTGATGGTGACAAACAATTGGCGTAGAGAGTGAAGTGAGTCAAGAAACAAACCAAAAACAAGGGACATCTCAACAAGGTACAACTCCAAATGAGACTACGCTTGTGAATTGGCAGGCTAAAGATTTTTGTGGTATGAATCAAACACCTACTCAGAGTGTAGTAGCTAACACACAATCAAAGAAGAGGAATATTTGTGAAGGGAAGTCATTAGATTCCAAGTGATTCACAACCTTCCATCACTTCATAAGGTTTTGGCAAGCAAAATGCAGTTCCAAATGTGTAAGGACAACCCAAGCCACCTTCTATACCAGCTCAAATAACAGCTGTTGTACCCCATGTACAAGAAAAGAATGTACTTTCTAAAGGGCAGAAAATGAGATGGTTCATCCCCATTTAACATCATTAAACAAATGAAGAATACCAATATGAACATATCTATTGTGGGAGTCACTATCCATCCCAGGATAAAGGGATCTATTACAAGCTGCCATGAAGAATTGGTCAACCTCAAATCAAGCAAGCTCACATGCAAGAGAAGGTACTCACAAATGATACTCAACTTGAGGGAAATCTTGGAGGGAAATCAAGGTAAAGTTTTGAAGCCCCCTCCATTCTATTTTTCATTGATCATTGGGGATAAACTAGTACATAATTGTATGATAGATTCTGGGGCAAGTAGTTTCGTGATGCCCAAGAAAATAGCTGATCATCTGGGCCTTCAATATGAATTCATATCCAAAGGGGTGGTGTAATTAGATAAGATAACAGTAGACAACAGTTGGGGTAATTAAATATTTTAGCCTTACTTTACATGCATGCCCCAATGTCACTGTTTTGCAAGATGTGTCAGTGATAGATTTACCACCAGCTATTTGCCATATATTTGTCAAGGGATTTCACAGCTAAAATTAGAGGCTACTTATCTACTGATTGGTCACACATGTTGTTTAGGACAAGGTATGGAGCCAAGGCCACAATCAGGTCTGAACCTATTGCAAACTTTCACATTGAGCCTTATACTCTAAGCCCAATCAATGCCAATTGTTCAACATTTGATCAAGAGGATTATCCAAGCACACATGAAGCTGACATCAAAGTTTGGAAGCATTCTAGATTTGAACTCTTGATGAATGGTCAAGAAAGATACATGCTTTTGATCCCTGCAAGGAAATAGAGGAATCTAAACTAGGATTTTATTACGTGCATGAATAAAATCAGCCTCTTCCTAGCATCACCAAGCTAGACCATAAAGATAATAATGAGGTAAGGCAGTTGTTATTTGATGGATCAAGAAGTAGACAAGGAGCAGGAGGAGGAGCTATGTTTATTTCACCTCAAGGCATTAAGTATTATTCAAATTTTAGATTTACGGTTTGCATGTTCTAACAACAATTTGCTGAATATGAAGCTTTGATACATGGATTGCATTGGTCAAGAAAGAGAGGTATAAAAAACTTACAAGTCTTTGGTGATAGTGAGCTGATTGTTAATCAAGTTAAAGGACAACATGATGCCAAGAATGACCTTACTCAAGAGTTATAAGAATAGGATGTGGGACCTCATTGAGGATTTTGAGGGCTTTAGCATCAACTCCATCCCCAAGAAAGAGAACGAAGCTGTTGATATGCTTGCAGTAGTTTGAGAAACTTTTGATGTTGTGGGAAAGTATCACAAGAGATAAAATGCAGACAAACATCCATGTGATTATGAGGCCATCATTTCCAGACAATAAAGTAAGTTGGCAAGTGTTTGAGAGTGACCAGCAAATCATCAATTTCTTACAAGGGGAATTTGAGTTCTCAACCAAAAATCAGGAAAAGTTAGAACAACAGTATGGTGATCAAGTGGTACAACTGAGAGACAAACAAACTACAAAAGGGACTTGTGACCTTGGAGTCTATCTTTAATCCTAATGATCAATTTAGGAAGGAGAAAGACAAACATCCAAGTCAAGGGAGAGGATTCAGAGCCCATCTCAGTTGGAGAAGGAAAATCACTTCAAATTGATAAAGTGGCAATCGAGCAAGAAAGGTATGAATTCATAGCAACTTTTCCAAGAGTTCTTGGATGTATTTTCTTGGAGCTATGAAGACTTGAGAGGTTTCGATCCCAAGCTAGCTCAACACACAATTGAACTAGACCCAAGTGCTAACCCCCATTAGACAAAAATAGAGACCAGTCAACCCACACATTGAGCCTCTCATGAAGAAGGAATTGAATAAGTTAATAGATGCAAGCATCATATTCCCCATCAAGCATTCAAGCTAGGTTACAAACTTGGTTCTAGTCAGAAAGAAGAGTGGAGAAATCAAGTTGTGTGTAGACTTTAGAGATTTGAATAGAGCATCCCTCAAGGATCACTACCCACTTCCTTCTATGGAGTATATTTTACAGGTTGTTGCTAGCTCTGAGAGCTTTTCATTGCTAGATGGTTATTCAAGGTATAATCAGATCATGGTAAAGGAAGATGATCAGTTCAAAACAACCTTCACCACCAAATGGGGAACCTATTCATATAGAAAAATGTCATTTGAGTTGTCTAATGCCAAAGTCACTTTCCAAAGGGAAATGGATATGGTGTTCAAGGGATTGATAAAAAAAATAGTTCTGATATACCTAGATGATACTACTGTATTTTCTAACATTGCAGCAGATCATCTCTTTCATTTAAGACAAGTGTTCCAAAGATGTAGAAGATTTGGACTATCCTTGAATCCCAAAAAATGTATTTTTCTAGTTCATGAAGGAAAGCTCCTAGGCCACATTGTTTCCAAAGAGGGGTTAACAATTGATCCAGAGAGGGTTGAAGTAATAAAATCACTGTCATTTCCAAGACATAAGAAGGCTCTTCAAAGTTTCTTGGGAAGAATCAATTTTGTCCAAAGGTTTGTTCCAAACTTTACAGCCCTTGTCAAGCCAATAACTATAATGATGAAGAAAAGTATGGCATTCAAATGGATAGCTAAAAGTAAGGAAAGTTTTGAGGCAATCAAAGAAGTTATCTCACAAGCTCCAACTCTCATTAACCCATATTTCTCCAAAGATTTCATCCTTTATGCATTTGGCAGTGATGATACACTTTCTACAATTTTAGTACAACAGAATGAAGAAAATGTAGAGAAGCCAATTGCCTTCTTTAGCCACAACTTGGAGTACTATGAAGTAAGGTATTCTTTCATTGAGAAGCATGTTCTTGAAATTATTAGAAGCTTGAAGAAATTTAAGCATCTAGTTTCAAACAACAAGGTTCAACTGTTGGTTTCTCATGTGGGAGTTAAAGACTTCCTCCTCAACAAAGATCTAAATGAAAAATGTGCATGGTGAATTACTCATGTCATGGAGTATGACATTGAGATCAAAGTCACCAAGCTGGTACGAGGAAAGGGATTGTGTGAGCAATTGGCCTTGAGCCAATCAATTGAAGCAAGCAAAGAGAAGAATATTATTTTGGTGTTGCAAAACATCCAAGAACAAAGAGATGTTTAAGAAGAAAATGGTGGTATGCTCACTTCTTACTGGACACAAGACATAATGCACTTCTTACAAACAAGCCTATGCCCTCTAGAGATGAAAAAAACCAAAAGAAGACACTTCAAATTATAGGCTATTTCGTATGCACTTGTTGATGGTGTCTTGTTCAAAAGGGATATCAATGGAGTGTTGTTGAGGTGCATTGAGACAAATCAAATTGAGAGAATGTTAGAAGAATTCCATGGTGGATCAGCTGGGGGTCATTTTTCTCCAAGAGTGACAACTCTTAAGATCATGAAGGCTGTTTATTATTGGCCCAAGGTGTTTAGTGATTGTTATGAATGGATCAAGAGGTGCAAGAATTGTGCATTCTTCACAGGAAAAGAGAGATTAGCAGCACTTCCATTGCACCCAATCTCAGTTGAGCAGCCATTCATGCAATGGGGTTTGGACTACATTGGAGTCATTAATCCAAACTCGAGCCAAGGGCACAAATGGATTCTAACAAGAAAAAAATACTTTACCAAATGGACTGAGGTGGTGCCACTCAAAGAGGCAAATGAATCTAGCATTCTAGACTTCTATGAGGGGATAGCAACCAGATTTGGTATACCTGCCACTATAATATGAGATAATGTATTGGCATTCATAGGATCAAGGGTTGCTGAATGGGTTGTTAGAAATGGGATCTATCTGAGCACTTCATCAAATTATTACCCCCAAGGTAATGGCCAAGCTGAGTCTACAAACAAGAATCTATTAAGGATCATCAAGAGGACTCTTGATGAAAATCAGAGGACTTGACACACTAAACTCAAATCAGCTCTATGGGCTGATAGGATAACTCCCAAAAGATCCACAGGTAACTCTCCATTCAGACTTGTTTATGGGAAAGAGGCAGTCTTGCCTATGACGCTTGAGTTGCCAACATTGGAACTCATGAAGCAATTAGAATTGTTGGAGTTTGAGCCCATGGAGGTTAGATATGTAGAATTGATGGAACTCTAAGAAATCAGCGAGCATGCAGCCCAAACAATGGAGAAGGATCAAGCTTTGATCAAGAAAAGATTTGATAGAAAAGCTAAGGCTAGAACTTTCCAAGTTGGATATTTAGTGTTGAAATGGGATGAAGACCGAGCAAAGCCAGGAAGGCATTCAAAATTTGATGCCATTTAGAGTGGCCCCTACATGGTCACAAAATTAAAGGACAACAATGCCTTCCAATTGTCTACATTGGATGGTGAAGAACTGCAGATTCCAGTTAATGGAATCCATCTAAAACATTGCTCCTAGAAGGGAAACTTCTTACCTTGTACATATATTAGCCTAGATTTCTTTCATTCCTCCAAGTTCTTGTGCACATTATTTTGTTGTAACTTAGATTTACTTTTCCCTAAGTGTTTTGGCACAAGTTTTGTTTCCCCAAGGATGCATATTTTACATATCATGTTCCAAATCAAGTAATGTTCTACTCTCACAATCTTCATTCTAGATATTTTCTATGAGTTGAGAGTAACAAGCAAGTTAATTTGATGACTCCATTGCCCAATGGATTACTTCAGGCAGCTGGTCACTCCATCCAGCAGGCAGATGACCCCTCTGAGTCGCCAAAATTGTTATCCAAAATAAGTCCCTGCTTATTTTGGCTAACTTACCTTCTTTCCTCCCTCCCTTGTGCTTCAATATCAAATTCTATGCATTTCAAGACTCAAATTTTTTTCTAGAAATAGCTCCATCAGATAGGATTTTTCTTCCACTTTCCAGAAAGGTAAACTTTTCCTCCTAACTCCTTGTAAATTTTGAGTTATGGCTCGGTGGAGTTTTTTTGGGGAAATTTTTCCAAGGAAAGTCCGCAGCCAATGAAAAGGTGCCATGTGGCAAGGTGGAGTGGCAGAGGTTGGAGAAATTTTTGGTTTTTCTGTGAAGGGGTCAAAGGGGTCAATGGAGAAAATTTGAGAAGAAGCTTGCTGAGCATTGAGAGGATGACATGTGTCCTGTTAGCGGCGCAGGTCAGAGCATTGAAGAACTTTGGAAATTTTTCCAAAGTGGCTAAAGCGCAAAGGGGAAAAGGTTGGCCCGAACCTCTGCACCGAACCAAAGAGTGACACGTGTCACTGAGAGAGCGGAGTGTGGGGAAATTTTGGGAAATTTTCCCAATGTGAAATCAGAGGAAAAGGGCGAGGTTTGAGCCCATGTTTTATCAATGAATGGAAAGGTGCAACATGGCAGTGGAGCGGCAGGGTGAGGGGATTTTTTGGGAATTTTTCCCAAACTCAAAAAAGGGAAAAATTTCAAATTTTGGCCCGTGAACCCATTTTTGTCCTAATTTTACCATTTTTGCCCTAAATCTTCAAAGGGCCATATCTTTTGATCTAGAACTCAGTTTTTTGCGTTTTTTATGTCATTAGAAAGCTATTGAAATTATCCATAGGATGGACTACTCAATTTTGTTTTTTGATGGATTTTGGTGGGAGAAAAATGAGAAAAAATCTCTAGCACGTAAAAAATACAGAATTGACATTCAACCACCAAAATTAATGAAGTATGGGTCATTTTTTTTGTCTGCAGGGTAGTGTACTTTGGCGTATGGGTTTTTCCATGAAGCCCATCACTTTGCAGGTGAAATTGAAGGAATTTGATTGGTAGTTGAGCTCATAAACCATTTTTCCCGCGTTGTTTGCTTTCCCTCCTTTTGCTTCGCCATCAAAAGCTAGTTTTGGCTCATTTGTAAAGGGTTGGACATTTTTGTTCTTGCAAACTCCCCTTTTCCCCTTAGCATGTGAATTCAAGGAGTTTCAGACCTTCCATGGAATCTGTGACATGTTTTTTGCCTTTCTTCTAGTGTAATGCATTGTATCAAATTTTGGAATGGTAATGCATGTTTTGTGAATGATCTTCCAATCCTCTCATGAGTTTATTATTGTTTTCTGGTCTTTCATTACATCCTGGAAATATGTGCATGCTTGGTGTTACATCTCTATGATTTGTGTTTTTTTACAAGACAGAATTTCATCACTCCTTTGGCGTATCACCATTTTACTTAGTTTTGTTTCCTTTTACATCCTTTATCTCTGTCTCCTTGGAATTTAGAGTAGGATTTAACATTAAACCTCTTCAAAATTCATGCATACAACTGAATAGAGGAGTAAGAACCAGCTTTCTCTAGAGAATTTTCTCATCTGGAAGGTTCCCACACCTTGGAGAGGATTCAATGTTGTGCAATCACACTGGATGACCCCATTCTGAACAACAAATCTGGAGATCATTTAGGGGGTGTTGTAGATTTGCACTAATAGTTACTGGTAAAATTAAGAAGTAAGACTCCTCATGAAATACCTTCAAAAAAATTGGGCATTTGAAGCTACATTGAATGAAATATATGGCAATTTAATCCCTCTCAGGCTTCTCATGAGGGTTTCATAGTCCAGTGCTAGGTTTAGTGATTTGAAGGACTAAACCTAGGAATTTTGCCCTAATTTTCTCAATATATATTCTTTAAAGAGTCTAGAAGGATGTTGTGGAATAATTTTGGTAAACCTATGGTTAAAAATACTTATTTTAGTTATAGTTTTTTGTATGGTCCTAAACTAATTCTTAAAGCTAGTTTGAAAGGTACATTTGTGAAGGAAGTACATACAAACCTTGGAATTGGAGAATAAAAATTTAAGGACAGTTGAAATACATTTATTTATGACCAAAAATGTATATACATATTGTACTTGAACTCCCTAGTTGAGAATTTATGCATGTAATAAGGATCAAGGAGGTATAGTTGAAGGCTTAAGGTGAAATCCCAAAAAGAAGGGTTTAGAAAATTGGGGAAAGAGTTAGCATCTAAAAATTTTAGCACAAGACTAGATAGTATAATAACAAATAATGACGCCTTTAATTTTACTAAATTTCATTGGGAAATGTGCAAACATAGTTGGGGAAAGGATATTGTCTTAAGGGGAAAGAAACAAACTTGTTAAGAAAGGAATAGGAAAGGTTTTTAGAAGAGTTGAGTTAAGGGTTTTTAGAATAGGAAAGGTTTTTAGAAAAGTGTTTGTAAGAGTGTTGAACATGCACCTAATGTCATCATTGGCCCTTGCCTCAAACCTTTAATCTCAAATCTTTTCATCTCATTTTCTATTAATCTGGCCTTTATAATTGAAGGGCATGAGTACTTTCCAACCTTGATGGGAAACTTAATGTTTGTCTTGTGTTTTCCAGGAATTAATTTTTGAACTGGTGTCAACTTTTTTGCCAATTTACACAAGGCCATTTTGTCATCTAAGTACCTAGGTAATTTACATGGTTCACCTTCAAATCCACTGACCCTAATGTATGTAAACTTCTTGTATTGAATGAAATAGCATCCATATTCCATGATTACTTGTCTAGCCTCCTCAGAAATCATGTATTATTCCCATTATGGCCTGAATGAACATATGATTGGTGCAAAGAAGGCATCATTATTCAATCTCACATTCCCTTTCCAATTAACCAACTGTAATTGAGGGAAAATATCATACATTTGGCATTTTTTAAATTCAGCATGTGGAAAGAGGCCAGGGAATCACTTGTGGCTTGCAATATTATAAATAAAATAATTCATCATGTAAAATTCCAATTCTGCAGCACAACCCATCCCTATTTTTTTTGCCAGTGCTACCATGTAGGCATGAAGTGCTTCTATGATGAATATTTCCCAGGAAATTATCCCCTTCTTCTCTAAAACTATCCACATATAGGTGCACATCCATTCCTTGAATTCATTCATGGTCTCCAATCTAGCCATTCAATTCAACAATATAATCACATCCTCTCCTTCTTTAAAAATTTTTTCCCTAACCAATTTTTTAGGGATTCGAGTGGTTTCCTTCTTCTTTGATAAGAGCCATTTAATATTTTGGAGCCAGGCATAGTCCTTTTTCTTGGTCGGATAATCTTGTAGGGCTAAGCCAATACCCAAGGTTATTAGATTTCTTATAACAAGCAATTTTAGCATTATCCTGATGGATGTAGGAATCAAAGTCAACACTCCCTCACCACTTCCATCAAGTACTTCCCTCTTTTCTGGGTTGTAATTCATTGCGCAAATCCATACTAGTTTTGGGCAATGTACTAAGGGTGGAATATCACCAGCTAAAGCAATATCGTTATCTTGAATTGTTTTCATGGATTCTCTCTTATTAGGTTTATTCAATCTTTGTAGAAACTCTTTTAAGTTGGAATTTATTAGATATGTGTCAGTGATTTTATCTAGATCACTGGTGATTCTGGATGCAACCAAAAAACTAGACGACATGGTATTTATTTTTAATGCCCTAGTTTTACTTAAAATTCCCTTGCCAATGAAATAAGAGTACAGGAGTGTCTTAGTTCTTACCAATGTTTCAGTGAATACCTGTGTAATTTAACTCTGATTCAAAAATATTTTCAATCTATGGTTCTTAATCTGATCTTTGTAATTGATTTCATATTGTTCCTTAAGGAAATATGCTAACAAAGGTGTCCAGATGTCAACAAATGATATCAAAAAGCTCAATGTGTTTGAAGACTTCATAATTCCTCCTTGATTTGTGTGAAAATGCATTGATGGTGGTGGAAATTAATGCATTGCATCATGTTCATCCATTTCATCTTTCCCAATTTTAAATATGAGCCTTCCCAATTTTTGAATATTTTTTCTCTTTCTCATTTGAACTCAAAATTACCAATTTTCTTTGATGGCCCGCTTACCTGCTCTTTGCCTAAGAAAGAGCCATGTGTCCTTGGTAGGCCTCGGGATCTTCTTTGCACTTTTATACTTTATTACCTTAGTGTGTATAAATACAACTATTCCTCGATTCCCCACATTCAACCAATTTGTGACACGTGTATTTCTTTGGAGGTGGAGTCAATTTCTGTTTGTGCACCTTTTGACTGTGAATATTTGGAAGAATATTCATCAAGCCTTAAGGCTTAATTTGCAAATTATGAATGTTATAATTTTTTTACAATTTGTAACTTAAACCCTCCATAATGCAACCAATTGGAACATGCCACGTATCATTGGGTGGTAGAGCCAAATAAAAAATTTGTAACATGATAGAGGAATAGTGTACACAGGTAATTTTCTTATTTAAAACCGATTCAGGATCAGTTTTTTGCATGGATTTTTGATAACAAAATATATAACATGATCCTCGACCAAAAAATAGGAATAACAATCTAAACACGAGATTTTCTAATGGATTTAACATGAATGTAACTTTTGAACTTGCATTTTCACATGGGGAAAACAGAAAAGGTAAAAAGAATTGAAGGCATGTTCCAAACAAAGGGGTGATATTATTTCGAGCACCAACACTGGTTCCAACTCATAGATGGGAACCCTCTGTGGGTGCCATAAGAACCATACACAACACATACATAGCAGACCAAGTGCCAAAGTCCATTGGGTTATGGAGTCAAGTAAAATATGCACTAGGTCAAGTGACAATAACACATCTTTAAAAAATGTACCGAGAAACCAGGGAAAGCTGGTCACTATAGACCATGAAAACAAAAAGGGAAAAACACACACACAAAACTTAGAAACAAATTAGAAAGAATATACATTGTACATTGACACATACCTTGTTTTGGAATTCAGTTGAGAAAATGTTTTAGGTTCCTATCATTAAATGGAAACTCAAGTAATTATCCATCTAAATCCTTTAAGAAGAAAGTGTGTTCACCAATTTTGATATCAATGGAATAAGTGCCCATCTATAATGCATAAAATTTTCCATGTTTTCCATTTTCTTCATGTCTGTTATCTGAAAATAACACAAGATCTTTCATACTTAAAGTTCTAGGAGTTAGCTTTTTGTCAAATAATGTTTTAAGCTTTTCCCTAAACTTTAAATGTCTCTAGTGGGATTCTCTTCTTTCTTCATCTAACTCAATAATCTGATTAATCTTTTCATCGTAAGGGTTGACTTCTTTATCCTCAATTTTTTGAATGAATTGGTAAGAAAATAATTGCATGTGTAGGGGGATAAGGGCTTGAACTCCATAGAATAGTTCAAATGGGCTCTTTCCAGTTGCTCTTTTAGCAGTGATTCTATCTGCCCAAACAACAAACTTTAACTTCTCACCCCATCTTCTTTTTTTAACCTCTAGTTTCCTTCTAATTATCTTCAAAAAGAAATTGTTACTTGATTTAGCCTGTCCATTTCCCTAAGGGTTGTAGTTAGATGCATATGTTAGGTTTATTCCATACTCTTAACACATGGCCACTAAAGGTTTAGCTTAAAATCTCATGGCATTGTCAGCAACTATTTTGGTAGGAAATCCAAACTTGCAAATTATATAATTTAGGATAAAATCCATAACAATCTGATGAGTTGCTTTCTTAGTAGTGATAGCCTCGACTCACTTGGTGAAGTAATCAGTGGCCACCAATATCCATCGCTAGCCTACACTTGAAGGATATAATATCTCCCCAACAAAATCCATACCCTATTGTTTAAAAGGGGCTTCAATTGATACTGGTTTTAACGGGAGAGCACCTGAAGATTTCATACTTCCTGAAAATCATTGACAACTTTCACATTTTCTTACTAACAAGGTTGTATCTTTAAAGAGTGTGGGCCACCAATAACAAGCCCTTAAGATCTTGTGGGTAGTTACTCTTCCAAAAAAATGACCCCCATATACTCCCCCATGAAAATATGTAATTAATTTCAGATCTTCATCTTCACTAATACATCTTAGGAGAACCCCTTCAGGATTCTTCCATGCCAACCCATAATCAGTGATGATGTACTTTTGGGAGGCTAACTTGAGTGTACTTCTTTGATTCTTATTTAAATGTCTAGAACACTCCAAATTTATAAGGTAAAATATGATGTCCTTATACCATGCATAACTGACTAATTTATCATGAAGATTCATATCTCCCTCCTCAACTTCATTTACCTCCATCACTTGCAGATTGTTTTCTACCATTAGCTTTTTCCAAGCCTAGACCTCTAACCAACTTAGTATTCTAAATATCCATGTCATATTGTTGCAATTTGTTCACCCATCGACATATTTTACTTGATATTTCCATTTCTGACAAGATTTCCTTGACCGTGGTATGTGGAACATAAGTTATGATTTTGGAACTTAAGATATATGGCTTGAAAATTTTTGTTTCTCTAACCAAGGAAAAGGTCTGCTTTTCCATGATGGTGTATTTCAGCTCAACCCCCCTGTAGTGCTTTACTAAATACATCAATTGTCCTTTCAGTTCCCTCCTCATCTACAATAATATAGATGTAATGGTATTTTCTGACGCAAAAGAAAAATTTTAAAATATTTTTTTAATCAGGGGTTGCTAAGACAGGAGCATTCTTTATTGCTTCCTTGATTCTAGTGAAATATTGGACAACTTCCTCTTCCCATTTTATAATATGATCCTTCTTTAGTATACTTGTGAAAGGAATGGTCATCTTGGAAAAATTGGAAATGAATCTCGTGATGAAGTTTATCTAACCAAATAAGGATTGAATTCCTTTCTTAGTTTTTGGAATAGGAAATTTTCCAATAGCTTCCACTCTTTCAGGGTCAATCATGACCCCTTCTTTAGATACAATATGCCCCATTAGCTTTTCCTTTTGAACCCCAAAATGGAAATTATTAGGGTTGAATGAGATGCCATACTCTCTACATCTTAGCAACATCTTCTCCATATGTTGCAAGTGATCACTCCTCTATCTTGAGAACATTGTCACATCATCCTGGTACATAGTAAAAAAATCATTGATGTAACCTAAGAATGCTTCATCCATATCTCTTTAAAATGTATCTCTAGCATTCATCAGTCCAAATAGCATTCTCACATACACATAGGTACCCCATGGAGTGGTGATATCAATTTTGATTCTTTCTTATTGTTTTACTACCACTTGGTTATACCCTGAGAATCCATCTAGAGTAGACAGCAACTCAGATCCAGTAACCAATTGCAACATGTTATCCATATTAGGAACCAAATAGTTGTATTTGATTGAGGCCTTATTCAAATTTCTAAAGTCCACACACAACCTTATATCTCCATTTTTCTTTCAAATTGCCACTAGGTTTTCCACCCGTGAAGAATATCTTGTTGGTTGTATGATGCCTCCATCCCTTAATTTTTTTAACTCTTCTTGCATTTTAAGGGAAAGGAGTGGATTGATTGGCATTTGATTTTTCCTGAATGTCCTATCATTAGGTTCTAACAGTATTTCATGTTTGAAAATATCCTCTCTATATGCCTTCAAATCTGAATATGGCCATGCCAAGCAGTCCTGGTACCATTTTAACAACTAGACATAAGACTACTTTTCTTCTTTACTCAGGTCACTACCTAATAATATTTTTCTAGGTTTTCCATCAGTCCTGAATTTTTTCTCCTCCACATCTCTTGAGGCTGACATATGTCTTTTAACAATCCTATCAACATTATCAAATTTTGACTCTAAAGCAACCAAATCTCTTGGAATGGTATTGGTCTTTAATTGAATGATGTCTTTGCTAAACATAGTCTCTTTACCATCATAAATACAAACCAGTGGTTCCCAGTCTAAATTTTGGTTTCTAAACTCTCCTTATATTTTATAAGAACCTCTATACCTAGGCATCATCTTGTAAAAACCTGCCAATGTCTAACATTGTCAGGGATGTATGGTCTTGTACAACACTTACATATATCATATTCACAGTAAGGAGACATTGTACAATTTTTAAATTTGGATCCTAATACAACCAACTTCTCTACACCAACATTCTAAAGTTCATTGTCATGGTTTATTATGTTGAAAGAGTCAAACATTTCAATAAAATCCTCAAATGCTATGCTTTATATTGTTTCACCTATTTGATTGTTGCATATAATTTCTAACTTGATTACCAATACCTATTAGTGGATCCACTGAAGCAATGCCCAGATCTATGTCCTTGATCCCATCCACTCTAAACCAATATTCTCAAACCTAGCAATAGCATATTTCATATTTTAACATACTATCGTTACCTTAGCACTCGTAAATATTGAATTTATAAAATTCAAGTGAAAAACTAGAAATTTTGACTTCCTGATTTATGGTTTTATGACAAAAGTTGACAATATTATTTACACCTAAATTCACAGAAATCATGGAACAAGCTCCATCAAACTGTAAATCCTAAGGAGATCCATTTTGATCAAGGAAGCATTAAAACCTATGCAATTGATTATAGTTTATTATATCTACATATCCAATAAAATTATCAACATCTACATCTGTATTATTTATACTTCATGAAGAATGAATTCCCCAGGGTCCTCTTAATCACATTCTAGACATTTTTTCTCTATATCATTATCCTAAGTGTTTCCTAGACCAACTGCTTCCCATTGATGCACCTTATATGGTTGCATACTGAGGATGTCCATATTGATACACTCCCTAACCCACTCATTATCATCCCTACAGAGCTCAAAATTACCCCATCTTTGCAGGATCCACAGATAACTACAGATTTGAGCATTTTCCCAAGTAAGCTACCAGGTTGTACCAATCCTTTAACATACCCAATCACTGAACCCTCAATCCATTAATGAAACCTCAAGAGAAGGCTGTTGTCACTCTAATATTTAATTCACTAAAATTACCTCAAGAGGCATCACATTACATGAGGCCCCTGAATCAAACATGCAGTGTGCACTAACATTTACTTCCATGATTAAAGTAGTATAGAAAGAGACCAACATCAAGATGAGATTCAAAAAGAGAAGTACCCAGATATGCCTCAAGTGATTCTCCCAAGTCTTCTAATGCTTGTGGTACTTCCAATTCTGCAATGATAGGGGGAAAAATTTCCACATTATTCACATTCTTGTTTGGGGGTATTACCTCATCATTTGAATACATGAAATACTTAAATGCCCTTTTTTCTATGCTCAGGGATCCTAAGAAATTCAACAATAGGAAAGAATTAATTTGATCTAACTCAAAATATGGGCTATATCACAAGGGATATATTTGGGTAAGACTATATTGGGAGAGAGAGTTACTACCCCTTCTTGTGGTATGAGAATAAATTACATCTTGGGCATGAGCTCAAAGTCGTAAAACTTTTATTTCGGAGTGACATGGGCCCTTAACAAAGTGTATCATTTTTAGGGGGATGATCTTTGGGGATATTAGTGAGAAGTGGAGTTTTTAAACTTAGCTTATGGCCCTCCTAGCTTTGACAGATCTACTTCCCCTTGAGATTGTATTAGACCAATTTTCTTGAGAAACCGTTGGGTATTCATCAACTAGTTTCATGTCTTCCTCAGAAGTAATTCTCCCATAATATTTCTTAATCATTACCAAGATCTCAAATATTCAAATTCATGATTAGGTAAATCAAAATATTGTCACCATATCAAATTCAATATCATCATTAGGAGGGATGAAGAGATACCCAGTAGAATGAAATCCCAAAACACTTTCTACAAGGTCTGTAGTGTACTTAACAGCTCAGTTGAAGTGGTACCTTGTTGTGGATTATCAGGACATTCCATCATGTGTTCATCAATATAAGTTTCATCATCACCATTCCTCTTCAATTTCCTTATTTAATATCACAGGGGGGATGTGGTAAAAGACACTTGTCACACCAATGTAATAACATGGTCTTCTTCTACCATGGCAACCCTAACAGTCAAAGGATCAAGGACCAACTTATTTTCTATAGGTTGTGGCTATTTATTTCCTAATCCCATGAAAGCCATTTTCCTCTTTCATCTGAAGTCTGTGATCACCTCTAAGATGATTTATGAAATATATTTTGTCCCTAAGTTTGGTGCATGGCATTGATGAACTCCTTCCTATTCCTTTTTCTTGCTCTGGTCAAGCTTATAAGGTATTTCTTTAATTGCTTCTAGCCAGAGTCTTCACAACTTATTCCAAATCCACGGGAGGCCTTGCATGACTAAGGTTTATTACAGGATTAATCAATTATGACACCCTCCGTCTTAGGAGGTTTTAGGCTACCTTAATATTGTTTTTGATTTGTAAGGCCATGGTGAAGGCATACCTTAGAAGTCATGTCGAGGATTTATCCCTCAAATAATAAGTGGCTTTCTTGTCAAAAGAATGCAGAATATTTAATTAGGAATGACTCGGTGCGCTAGGCATCAAAATTATGGGTAGTTTAGTCAAAGTATTATTAAATATGGTATTGAAGTCTTGAAAAAACTCATTGGGATTATTTTTTATATTCTTCAAACTCAGATAAGAGGAATAATTAGGTTAATTATCCCCATGAGGTAATGCTTAAAGCATTCTTAATCTTAGTCCATGAATCTATTGAGTTGTCTGGTAAAGATTTTTACTTCAGAGTCACAATGCATCTTCTTCAAGAGTGTGAATGAATAGGATTTACATATACATTTTCATATTGTATTTCCAAATCCTCCATCATATTAACAGATATTTTTAAGTGTTGATCACCAGTGATGACATTATTTCCCTGAAATTTGGGTAACATGTTTCTTACATCTTGTGGTACAATATTAGGATACCCAACCATGCCTCTAAAATATATTGGTCAAAACGTATTGAAAACAAAGGGAGGTCCAGGGAGGAGTATGAACCATGTTATTCTAAAGAGGTGATACTATAGGAGGATTAAAAATGGTGTGGGATAAGAGATCTTTGGGACACAGACGTATGATCTTCAAAGTAAATATCCTTCTAATGAATCAATCTCACAAAAAAACCCTATTAGTTCTAAGTGATAAAGGAGGGCAGGTGAAGGGATACCGATTCTAGTTACAAATGATGGCCACTTCACAAGTCAGAGTGTTTAATGATTTGCACAATGAATTCCTAATTATGAACTGTTTGAAGATGTAGAATAATATTCTATTACATGTTGATCACCTTCCATGACTGGAAGACTACCTTCTCTCCTGACTATTGATCCCCTAATTCTTTCCAGACCTGTATCTTATTCAGGTTTGTTATTCTCAAACTTTGCAAAAATAGACCTATAGTAGGATATTTGTTAAAGAAGGAACTTCCTTTCCTTCACATATTTTGTAAATATCAACAACTAAACATGGTCAATTGTCAAAAACTTAAGACACTGACATTTACCCTTCTCAAAGTTCATTAAACAAAAAAAATGGAGTCTCCACTAAGTTGTTTGCACCTTAGATGTGTAAAACATTTCTAAATAACCTTTCAACGCTGACATTCAATACTCAATTTATATAAATCTTGAGCATGATTGGTGATCATCCTTTGTCAATATTTACCACTAGATAAGCAGATTTAGTGTAACGTTTGCACTTAAACTAGGAAATATTATGCAACTAACTTTTGATCTTGCTAAGTTTTTATCAAATCTTAATCCCAATGATGAACATTTATGCCACTGTATTTTCATCTAAACATGTATGAAACGTTTACCAGGATGGGTCATGCATAGGCCCATTCTGTAGGATTGACAACATAACTTTGATAACCTTCAAAATCTACCTTATGAGTCTTATGAAGCATGTTGGTACCCAAATTGGTCCTCCCTTTGTGTGCTTGAGGAGAGTATCAATCTGAATGAGAAGGATTCCTCCCTTTATTGAGGATGATAGAGCTAGATTTGTGGTGTTTTGTAGTTGGAGGAAGGATCTCATCATCTCTTTATCACTTGATCTCAGAAGAGTCATAAGGTGGCACTGTACTGAGGGTATGACTTACCCTCCTACTTTAGGCTATGCCTTTTAGTCCAGGATGAAAGGAACCGTTATGTAGTATGTAATTGTCCAGTGGGGTTCTCAGCCATGTATCTAACAATAGAGGGACCACTCTTTTCTAAAGGTGCTTAAAAATAGCTCTTCTTACGAAGACATGGTCAATTTCTTAGCAAAGGCTAACTCTCATGAGTTGTCACTTCTAGACATTAGCAGATGTCATTCTAAACAAATCTCACTACTACTAAATACATGGGCCTATGAAACCAACTTGATTTAGCATATTATTGTCTTTAATGAGGAAAGAATGGGTAGTTATGGTTGGATTAGTTTTAAAGTTTTGGTTATTGTCATTTTATTTAGGGTAATTAAGTCTGGATAAATTTATTATACCTAGATTTCAAGGGCTAGGGCCCTTTAATAAATTTGGGATTTCTACAAAGTGTAGAGACAAACATACCTCAAATATTATCATAATGATCATTCAAATGGACATAAATATGTACACTCATGGAATCCTAAGATTGCATGAAATTGACACAATATTTAAGGATTCAAACATAAAATGTTCATGCTTCATGAAGACTCAATAAAACATCAAAGATTCATAATTTATCATGCCTAAGATACACTCAAACAGCTTAAAAGAAAAAGTTTAACAAATGTAGACATAGTGATTTTAAAATTGTTTATTACATAAATGAAATGAAAGATCTTCTTCAAAAGTACAATTGCAATTTCCAGGAATTCTACCAGAATGATAAATTTTTGTGTGAGCTTAAAGGGTTCTCTATAATAAGATTGCAATGGAAGCATGAATAACTATTTTATAGCTATATCATCTTGACACACTAGATATTTTAATTCTAATGCTCATGGATTAATATTGTAATTAATTCTCAAGGCTCATCAAATTTATCTTCAAGGGAGAAGTAGATCTATATTCTCAGTGTTTGTCAATGGTTGTACATTTTCAACCATCTTGACATGAGCTTGATTTGAAGGATTCAAAAAAGCAATCTAGGTTTCTCATATCAGTTCTTGGGAAAATGGTTTTTCTAACTTCTAGTTTTCCTTTGATCTCTTCAAAAAGTCTCAAAAAATCTTTGTTACCCCCTTTCTACGATGGGATTATTCTCTTTGCTATTTATACCATTCCATTCACTCATTTTCTTTCCAATTCGCCCCAAAAGTGTGAATCTAGGGTCCAATTGGGAAATATTCCCCTTTACAACATATATTTTAATCAGACTAAATTATTCTCATGAAGATGCCTCATAAAATGTTGCTAGGTGGGAGAACTATGATCCTAGCTCCAATTGCTGTATTTTTCACTCTATTTATGTATGACTGGGATGCCATGTCATCACTTTTACCCTTCTTATTTATCTCATTCTTTTCCCCATGGTGACTGGAGATGTACTTGCTTTTTGATGACTTTTTGAGTTGTTATCTATAGGAAATTTTATTTGACTTGATTCTCTTATTTTTTAGCTTTTCCTCATCAATCCATTTTAAATGTCACTTATATTTTTTTCACTGCCTCTTTGGGTTAGTTATCATGCAGGATTCTTATCAAATCAGATCAATTTATCACTGGTTTTTTTATCTCAATGCCTTCATTCATTTCAACTTGTAAAGTTTTAGATGCAGATATCTTATTGAGATCTTGGAAAGGAATAGCTTTTTGGACCATGATTGCATCAAATCTAGACTCACCTGACCTCGAATTTCCTATAAAAATGTACCATTTACTTCACTTTGAAATTTCACACTTTCTTCTTTGTAATATAATCACTTTGAGGAAATCCATCTTGGGGTATTATGGTAGGAAAACTAGTGGCACCACTTTAGTTTGATGATTATGTATAATTTTGATCTACTACTCCCAAGATTTTCATTGTTCTATCTTTGACACTTTTTCTGGGTCCAGATGAAAAGTTTGTAAGGATGATGTTTGAGACATCAGTTGATTGGGATATGTTATTTCCTTATTTCTTCAACTAATACAAAGTTAAACTTCAACTTTTCCCTTAGGATTTTCTTGAACTAATATCTCTCTTGTAGGATCTCCTTTTCCTTCCAATATTTCCATATCCTTTGGAGGATGTTGGGTTGATACATCATTATCCTGTTTCTATGTTGATATCTTAGGTTGTGTCATGGAGGATTGTCTTCACATTGTTTGTTCCCTATTCTCACCCAAAAATTGTACATCCACACTAGCAATAACTTCATCCCTAACAATTGCATCTTATTCAACCTCTATTATTTTTGCATCTACAGATTTCCCTATTTAAGATGGCTCACTATCCTTAGTGGCCTTGACATCATGAGAAAAATCTTGTTTCACCTAATATCTCAGTACTTACACCTTTTTCACAAAACACCTCTAGCTTATTTGACAATGAAGCCACCTGATCTATAGAGGAAAATTTTGATACTTGAACTTAGATTTCAGTGGATGGAATATGAGTGATTTTTTCCATTTCTTCACTCATTTTAAGATCTCTTACATTATTTTTTGTTTGTTCATCAATAGATATGCCAAAATCCATCCAATGTGGAAAACTCCTCACCAGTATCAACATCCATTATCTCTACTTGACTCATTTACTGACTCTCGCAATTATTCAAATAAAGGTATATTAACATTTTCAATTGACATGGTTTTAGATATTTTCACACCTTGATTCAAGACTTCACTATTTATTGGATTAGATAAGAAATTACCTTGAGTTGTTTGTTCACTAAGTGTTGCCAGTTATCACTCCCTCTGAACATAAAGGTAAAAATAAAGGTACTAGTTTCCCAACCTGTGGCACTGATGCTACATATCATACCTGGAAAACATCAATTCTCTCATGTTCTAGGGAGATTAATCACTACATCCCTATGCTTATGTTTCCTATGTGTATGAGCACCTTCTCTTACCATAGATTGGCTCGTACCACAATTTTGTGTCTCTTATGTGCCATTTCAAACTTATTAAGGTCGAGTGCTTCTCTTTTTTCTTCATCATGTGGCTTTGATTGTGAATGACCACTTTCTATGGGCCCAATCATAAACTTATCAATACTGTGGGGTTTTGGAAAAACATGTGAAGGAGTCCTATGAGTAGTCATACCCTTCCCTTTTGCTTGAAGTGGTAATGTAAAGGTGATAGAATCATTCTCCACAAATTTCAGAGGCATTTCCTTAGTCCTCTGTCTTAGAGCAGACATATAAGTACCAGTCCCACTGGTAATAGAAGTCCATTCATCTATAAAGTTATGAAGTATGCATTTTTGAAGAAAATTGAGGAGCTTTTCCTTCTAAGGGATCCATTTTTTCAGCTCCTTCTTTCAGGGGAGGAAGGTCATCTTTCAATTTTCCCAAATACCTTAAGTTATTAAGAAATGTTGTGCTCTAAATCAATAAATCAATGTTATTATAGGCTAACCAATTCAATTTTCTCCTCATTACATTCAATTATCTTGGCATATGAATCATCTGATTCATCTTCATTCTAGTTTAAAGGGGATATGTCAGTTGTCCCTCCAGCTTTTGACCAACATAGTATTGACTCATAGTATGTGGATCATTCACAACTCCCTCAGTGATAACATCATTCTTGAAGTATATAATTTTTGTAAGGGACATTCTTAAGAAGTCTCTTAACCTGACCTCTTCCTCATCTCTATAATTCATCCAATAGTCCTCAAATTTAGGCTCATGTTCAAAAAAATTTGTAAGATTGTTGAACTCCTAACTAATCTCATAGTTTTCCCTTGCCTCAAACCTTTCCATATCTAAACCTTATTCATCTCATCTTCCATTAATCTGGCCTTTATAATTGAAGGGAAGGAGTGCTTTCTAACCTTGATGGGAAACTTAATGTTTGTCTTGTGTTTTCTAGCAATTAATTTGTGAATTGGTTTTAACTATGTCTTGCCAATTCACACAAGACCATTTTGTCATCTAAGTACCTGGGAAATTTACATGCTTGAGACCTTAAAATCCAATGACCCCTAATGTATGTAAACTTATTTTACTGAATGGAATGACATCCATATTCCTTTATAAATTTTCTAGCCTCCTTCACAAATCTTGTACTATTCCCATTTTGGCCTGAATAAACATATGATAGGTGCAAAGAAGGAATCATTAACCAATCTCACATTCCCTTTCCAATTAACCAACTAGTAATTGAGGGAAAATATCATGCATTTTGCATTTTTGAAAGTTAGCAATGTGGCAATAGGTTAGGGAAATGCACTTGTGGCCTGCAATATTATAAATCAACATAATTCATCATGTAAAATTCCAATTATGTACAACACCACTCATCCATAATTTTGCTTCCAGTGCAATCATGTGGTCATGAAGTGCTTCTGTAATGAAGGTTGCCCAAAAAATTCTCCCCTTATTCTTCAAAAATATCCATATATAGGTGTAAATCCATTCCTTGCATTCATTTGTGGTCTCTAATCCAGAAATTCGAATCAAAAATAAAATCACATCCTTTGCTTCTTCAACAAATTGTGCCCTAACTAATATTTTAGGGATTCGAGTGGTTTGCTTCTTCTATGCTAATAACCATTTAGTATTTATGAGCCTGGCATAGTTCTTTTTCTTGGCCTCATAACCTCGTATGGATAAACCAATACCCAAGGTTATTGGATTTTTTATTACATGCAATTTTAGCATTATCCTGATGGCTATAGGTGTTAAAAGTCAACATCGCCTCACCAATTCCATCCAGTACTTCCCTCTTTTCTGGGTTGTAATTCATAATGCAAAGCCATACTAGTTCTAGGAAATGGTACTGAGGGTGGAATAACACCAACTAAAGACAATATCTCTATCTTGAATTACTTTTATAGATTCACTCTTGTTAGGACTATTCAATCTTTGTAGAAAATATTTTAAGTCAACATTCATTAAATCTGTGTCTATTGATTTTATCCAGATCACTTAGTGATTCTATATACAAACAAAAAACTAGACGACATGGTATTCATCTTTAATGCCCTATTTTTACTTCAAATTTCCTTGCCAATGAAATAAGAGTACGAGAGTGTCTTATTTATTACCAATTTTCCAGTGAATACCTATGAAATTCAACTTTGATTTGAAATTTTTTCAATCTCTGGTCCTTAATTAGAGATCCCTGTGATCAATCTCACGTTGTTCCTTAAGGAAATATACTAACAATGGCATCCAGATCTCAACAAACGATAGCAAAAAGCTCAATTCATTCGAAGACTTCAAAATTCCTTCTTGATTTTTGTGAAAATGCAGATATGGTGGCAGACATTAATGTGTATCATCATGGTCATCCATTTCACCTTTCCCAATTTTAAATATGAGTCGTCCAAATGGAATAGCCTTATGCAATGTGGGCTTGGGGAAACTTTTTGCACTTTTGCATCGTGTCTTAAACACATACACATTTATGTATTTGACCTGATTTCCCACTTTTGATTTTCATCCAGCGTTTGACATGTGGTTACATCTTAATGATGGTGGAGCTATGGGCCATTTCTTAATATTTTTTCTCTTTCTCATTTGAACTCAAAATTACCAATTTTCTCTAATTACCTGCTTCCCCACTCTTTTCATGAGAAAGATCCACATGTCCTTAGTGGGCCTCGAAAGCTTCTTTGAAATTTTATACTTTATTACCTCAGTGTGCAAAAATACAACCATGCCCCAATTCCCTGCATTCAACCAAGTTGTGACACGTGTATTTCTTCAGAGGCGGAGTCAATTTCTGTTTTTGCACCTTTTGATTGAGAATATTCGTAAGAATATTTGTTGAGATTTGGGGCTTAATTTTCAAATTTTGAATGTTATAAAAAATTTACAGGTTTACAACTTAAACCCGCCATAACCGTGACCAATTGGAACACACCACATATTATCTGGAGGTGGAGCCAAATATGAAATTTGTAACATGATCAGGGAATAGTGTACAGAGGAAATTTTCCTTATTTAAAATCGATTCAAGATCAGTTTTTTGCAAGGATTTTTGACAACAACATATCTAACATGATCCTCGACTGAAAAAGAGGAATAACAACCTAAACATGGGATTTTCAAATGGATTTAACATGGTTGTAACTTTTGAACTTGCATTTTCAAAAGTGAAAAATAGAAAACGTAAAAAAATTTGAAGGCATGTTCCAAACAAAGGGGTGAGATTATTTTGATCACCAACACCGACTTAAACTTGGGGATGGGCACCCCCTATGGGTGCCACAAGAACCATACACAAAACATACATAGTAGACCAAGTTCCAAAGTCCATTAGGTTACAGAGTCATGTAAAATATGCACTAGGTTAAGTGAAAATAACACATCTCTCAGAAACATATTGAGAAACCATTAGTGACCTCTAACCTAAAAATATAAATTGTTAGTAACATGTATAAAAGTAGAAAGCATAAAAAATTAGGTACAAATTAATGAAACTTGATCTTCAGTAGAACAAAACTTGAGATCTATGTCACCACCCAAAACTTTCTCCTGAATGAACTGTTTATGAATCTCAATATGCTTGGTTATTTAATGTTGAATTGGATTGTTTGTAAGAGAAATGTAACTTTGGATATCACATAGAAGAAGATTACTTCCTTTTATGCCCATATGAAGGTCATCCAACAATATATTTAGCCATATAGATTTTGTTTTTGCTTCCATGTCACTTTTATACTCTACTTCAACAGAAGAGATAGATAATTTTGGTTACTTCTTGTTACTCCTAGTGATTACACCTATACCCAACTTAAAAACATATCCAGAAGTATATTTTCTATCCACAATATCACTAATATGGTCAGAATAACAATAAATAAATAAATTTACATCATCATAAGAAGAATAATACTAACCATAATTTATGATTTCTTTGATATACCTTAGAATCCTTTTTTATCATAGAAGCGCCACATATCTACTAGTTCGAAGAATGCACAAGTGAATGATGAGAGACATGAATTATTCCAAGACAAAACAATGCAAGCATACAAGACTACAAATTATGAAAATAAAAGAGAGATAATTGTAATAAAATAGAAATATCTCCAACTCAATATAATGAAATAGAATAATGAAAGAGATGTACATATAGGATGTGAATTTGTAACCTCCTCCTAGAATCATGACAATCTCCTGCTAGAATATTGGTAACTAACAACTAGAATGGTGTACTAACAGTAGTAACTAACACCTAGAATAATGTAGTCAAGTGATAACCAACACCTAGAATAGTGTAGTGAAGTGTACACCTAAGCAAGAATATCCCATAAGTGTAGGGAAACTCCATGTGAGGTGGAATATCTTGAGTATGATAATACAATTAAAGACGAGGAAAATAAATCCTACACTAGCATTTTTCTCATAAGCACAATGGTCCTCATAGGAATGGGTACATGAATCTAGGAATAGTGGGCCATCTTCATAGGAAACATTAGGCCTAGATGATGGTACCCATGTATAATGTGATCTACTCATAAGATATAGTAAAAGGAGAAAACCTAGTGGGATTAAACTCCCACCAAAAGAGATACATTTTAGAAGTCCAATAGGAATTCCAAGCCCCCCAAAGGATGATAAAGACATGCTAATGTAGACTGAACCATAATAATAGCTATGTAAGAATGTAATGGGGTACATATTCTGCTTGAGATGCAACAATGGATTTGGTGATTTAGATATCAGATAACCACACTCTGAGAAGAGTGACATGAATATTCCTAAATCAATGACATGTTCAAGAATGAGCTCTTGATATGAAGTGCATGTGAATCCTCAGAATTATGTTCTGGTCACTACTAGTAATGAAGAGACCATTATTCCTATCATATAACAATAGTATGAATGCTTTGGTATATCACAAAATATGATCATGTAGGCTACAAAGAAATCTGGATAACCAAGATCTTAGACAGAATCCCCTGAATCCAAGCATAGCAATCTTTAGTAGCTTCTGTTAATAGATCTCATGTACTCAAAAAAATCTATAGATGATAGAGAAATAGAATTCCTTACCATCTTACTTGAAACCAATTAGGTCGATGTATGTACCAAAACTTCTTTTAAATGAGAAAATCTAACCTGAAGTATGACACTTAGTATTTGGTGAACCCAATTCTAACGGTGCTCATTTTGATAATAGCATGACCAAGGTTTCAACATAATCTGAACCAACCCTATGAGTGAACTCTCTAGCAACTAATCTGTGCCTGAGCCTTGTTAATGTTAGTGTAAAGAGTCCTATTAGTTGTTTTCTAATGCAGCTCATGGGGTTCCTGCATGATGCCTCTTTTATGAGGGATACAATACTAATGACCATATTTTTATATTTAGGTCTGGCGTGAGTAAAGTAAATAAGGATGCCATAGCAAGTTTTTCCATATAAAGTATCATCGAGGCAAGGGTGTGGAAAATATTGACCTTCAATCTTGACTCCATAGTTGAGAATGGCATGATCAGAGATTGCTTGTAGTTCATCTTTCTGAAGACCATTAGCTAGAGAGATCGAGATACTACTATGGGTTGTGCAAGTGAAATCCATGAATCAAACTGTATAGATCTCAATACCAAAGAAGTAGTGTAGTAAGACTCCAAGTTAGTCATGGAGAATCTATCACATTAGAAGAACAATGATCTTCACTGCTAAGATAGCCATTGAAGTACTCCATACTGATCTAAAAATGTCATCAACAGTAAGAACTACAACAGTATAAGTAATGAATCATCCCGCGGCAATTAGATATACATTGGGATCTAAAATGAAAGCTGAGTGAAACTAGAAACTAGGAGGATTATGTATCTAAGTAGTCTATGTTGCTCTATTCAAAATGTGAATGAAAATGAATTGGCTACTCTAGATATTGATGCCTCTAGGACTTATCAACTGACCCATATTGCATAAAATTATTTTTGATCCGATATATCCATCGACATCAGAACCATATATCCTTCCCAACTAATAATTATGTCATTATGTTTGATATGTTGTGGTAGATGTTAAGTTAGCATATGGAATCTATTAGTAATATGTTTAACTTGTTCCTAACTTAAAGAATAACCTTTTATCTTATTCTCAACTTGCTAGAGATTAAATTTCAAAGTCGTGTTATTAAAAGATAGATGGTATGTTAAGAATGAGCTTGGTAAAGATCATTGTCTGTTGGTTTTCATAGAGGAATGGTTTGTACATTTTTGAAGGATTTGTTGATAAAACTTGTCTTTCTTCTTCTTTTTTTAATGATGTTCCAATTATGACATGAAAGGCTATGGGCATGTGAACTTTAAATATTTATTTATGAAATGACACACCTTAACCTTGTTATAGGTATCCCTAAGTGTGAAATCAGATACCATTAGATCTTGTGAACGTTTCTTTCTATGGTTTAAGCAACATGTTGAACCATTTCGAAAACAATCATGAGTCATAATTAATCTCAATTTGATTGAGATAATTTTTAGTGATGTAAGAGGCCCTTTGGAAGATGTCCTTATCTTAGTGGATCCTTGTCATGAGATTAGTTTCATTAATTACTTTTCTATAATGAATTGATTTTATTACATTAATATAAAGTCTGAACTCTTCTCTAAGTTTCAATAATTTAAATCCTTAGTTGAGAACATAGATAATCTGAAAATTAAAGAGAAATAAGAACTGATAATGGAGGTGAATATGTCAATAAAAAGTTTGATGAGTTTTATGTGTCTTGTAGAATTCAACGAGAATTGAATAACTCCTTATTCTCCTCAGCAAAATGGCATAGTTGAAAGAAAGAATCGAACAATAGGCATAGAAATGGCTAGGACCATGATTCATGCTTCTTAATGTGCCGAAATATATTTGGGTTGAAGGCCATATGTACACTTTTATCTCATATTCTAAATAGAAGTTCCTACCAAATTTTTTCATTAAACCACACCTCATGAAGGTATGGACTAAACAAATTAACTAGATATTTCTCATTTAAATATATTTGGCAGACCAAATTCCTCTTCTTATTCCTAAAATCAAATAGTCAAAAAATTGATCCTGCCTCCTACTATTGCATTTTTGTTGGGTATGGCGGACAAGAAAACAGTAGTAAGAGTGTATGATATAGTTAAACATTTGAGTCGTAGTGAAGTAAGAATGTTCACATTCTTAGAAAAACCTTTTTGTGAATCTTCCTCTTCTCCCTCATCTGCATTTCCTAAGTATGAATCTCTTCATTTTAATAACCCCCCTTTGAGAACAATATGGAAACTGATTTACAAGAGATTAATCCATCCTTCTACTGATATGATGGGTTTTTATATTGAGGGGGAGTCTTCTCAATTTGTTTCTTAGTCTAGAATTTCTAAGTGGGCTCAAAATCTAGTTTCTAATTCTCAGTCTAATAATCTAAGAAATATGACCCACAATCAACATTATGATCATGTATTGTCAAATTTTATGAGGTTGAACCTCAATATTTTAAAGAATATAGTTGGTTTAATGCCATGAAAGTTGAATGTAATTCTCTAATCAAAAATAAAAGTTAGGAATTAGTCCTCTCTTCATCATAAAAGAAGAATTGCAGGATCTAGATGGTTGTATAAATTTAAGTATAACTCTACTGATAAGCTTGAAAAATTAAAGGCAAGATTAGTTTCTAGAGGGTTTACTCAGAAACCTAGTTGCCAAAATAATCATTGTTAGAATTCTTCTAGCTCTGGCTGGTCAACATGGATGGGAGACTTACCAAATGGATGTTAAGAATGCTTTCTTAAATGGTGATTTGGTAGGAGAAATTTACATGCATAAACATAAAGGTTTTGAAGAACCTAGTAAGAAATTATATGTGTGTAATCTTAAAAAATATTTGTATGGTCTTAAATAAGCTCTTAGAGATTGGTATGCTAAGATAAACAATTTTGGTTTCAAAAACCTTTTTTCTGACAATTATTTGTTTATAAAGTATGAAAATAATCATATTATTATTATTGTCTTATAAATGTTGATATCTTGATTACTAGTAGTGATAAGAATATAATTCTTAAAATCAAAGAGAGGTTAGGAAAACATTTTCAAATGAATTATATAGGATTGTTAAATCATTTTTTGGGCATGGCTATATGTCAAAATAATAAATCTATTTTTTTTAAGCTCGATATATTTATAACCTTCTTAAAATATTTCACATGATTGATTAAGCCTGTATCTATTCCTATGGAATTTGGAATTAAATTAGATGTAAAATCTTCTTTTGATAAACTTAATCCTACTTTATATAGACATCTTATTAGTAGTTTGATTTATTTGGCTATCACTAGTCCTGATATATCCTATGCAGTTGGAATTGTTTCTAGATTCATGCAAGATCCTTATGAGGACCATTGGAAAATGAAAAAAATGATTATAAGGTATATCAAAGGTTTAATCAATTATAGCTTTTATTATTCTTCTTGTGATGATGCAAATTTATTTGGTTTTTATTCTGATAATGTTGTTGATATTTGTGGATAGAAAATATACTTCTCGATATGTTTTCAAGTTGGGTGTAGGTGCAATCACTTGGAGTAGAAAGAAACAACCAATAGTATCTTTCTCTTCTACTAAATTCGTGCATAGAAGTTTTATGGCAGTGGAAAAGGAAGCTATGTGGGTGAAAATATTGTTGGATGAAATTTATATGGGAATCAAAAGAAGTACTCTTCTTCTATGTGACAATCAAATTTGTATTTCTCTTGCAGAAAACATAGTTAATAAGTAAAGGAAAAAAACATTAAGATTCATATACACTTCATTTTGGAGAAATTTCTAAATGGTGACATAAACATCAAGTTTTTTTACTAAATATCAGGTTACATAATTTTTTACAAATCCATTGTGTGCTAAAATGTTCTACAAGTTTTATGATATGTTGGGAATTTCAAATTTGGTCTCAAATGATCATGTGGATGACCTTAATCTCTACCTCTAAATCAGATGAGAAAGACTCAAATGATCATGTGAATGATGTTGATCTTCACCTCTAAATCAAAGGAGCATGGTTCAAATGATCATGTGAATGAAGTTGATCTTAACCTCTCAATTAAATGACCATATGATATCTTTTCTTGAGTGTTCATCTAGATGACCTTGATCTTTAACTCTGAATAAGATGAGAAAGACTCAAATGATCATGTGAATGATGTTGATTTTCACTGTTGAATTAGATGACCTTATGTTTTTTATATTTTGTATTTTAGAGTTTCCCTTGACAAATAAATAAGGAGGCTTGATCATGTTTTACATGTTTTTGTAGTGCCACATTTTATCATCCTGATTGTGTCAATTGTAAACTTCCTATATTATTTCTATTTTGTTTAAGTAAATTGTCACTTTATGTGAGTTTACTTGTAATACCTAGTGAAGCATTATACATGAGATATTCTTGTTATATAAAATACTCCATAATTGTATGTAATACTTCAAATATAATCACTTTATCAAGATAATTTTGTATGTTACTATGTAACACAATTTTTTCAAAAATCCACAAAGTACTATAATTTTTTACCACAACATGGTTGTCTTAAAACCCATGGGACATTAAAAAATATTTGTGTTGTGGCTTTTATAAAAAAAAAAATTAGATCACTATGTAGTGTACTGCGGATTTTCCAAAATCCATGTAACCCTATAGTCTTTTGAGCCACAACATGTTTTTCTTAAAACCCATGGGACTTAAAAATCTCTATGCTTGGGATTTTTCTAAATCTGCAGAACACTAAGCCTTGAATCACATATTTTATAGAATTTGTGTCTCTGAATCTTGGCAGCGATATGTTTCTTTCAAAACCCACATAAAACTAAAGCAAAGTAAGATGGCTCTTATAAAATCCATGGATCAAGTTCTTTGTTTGCATGCTAGCCTAAATCACTTAGATGATTTATGGATTGTAATTACTTTTGTACAAAAAGGTTACTTGGCATGTGTTATTCGGAACAATTTTTATTTATTTACATGTTAGCCTAAATCTTCATGTGATGATTTATGGATTATAAGTCCTTTTGTCTAAAAAGGTCATTTTGCATGTTTCCCTACTTAACATTAAGGGGGACTATTGGGGTTGTAATATTAAGCTAGAAAATGACTTAATAGAAAACCCCCCCAAAAAACCATCAAAAACCAAATGGCCATGGCATACATATTATATTTAAAATATAAGCAGGAAAGAATCCATATACTGTGTCGTCAGTGTTTAAAGTTAAATTATAAGAGTGGCCCAAAATAGGGCCACCTGCCTTGATATAAATCAAATTGATCTCATTAGAAATTAGTTACATATTGAACATGAGAATATAACAAACTTATGCAAACAAGAAGTGTGAGAATATTGATGATACATGATGCGACTGGCGAGAAGTATAATCTCCATTCATGAGAAAATGTATATGACAGTGTATAATTCCTCCTTAAAGGTGTAATTGTTGTGGATTCAATAAATAGTGGGAGTGTTGGGTAAAATGTATATTCTCAATAAGGATAAGTGATTTTTCAATGGGTTTTTTTATCGAAAGCTTTTTCCACTTAAATATTGTGCCTTATGTTGATTTACTTTCATGTTCATGCACTAAATCTAATATCTAATTTATTTTTTGTTGTAATATATCTTAACTTGTTATTAAAACATAAACTACAATCCTTGGAAATTTATTTTAGTGGATATATACATATGTTGTGTTATCCATCCCCGTATTTACTAACAAGTGTGGACCGTAAATCTAGAGGACCTACGTAAGATAAGATGTTGCTATAAGATATGACAGATAATGTGCCTAGAAGAAGGACTATGAGAAAGCTATATGCCCTATAACTATGTGATGTGACATGTGCAAATAAATTCCCATCAAGATACCTAGATTGATATGAACTTGTGTATGCAAGAATGGGCCTATGATGAGACCTAGGAGGACCAGTGCTATGTGAGGTAGAGTGGGAAGAAATAGGAATATATGTAGATACATTAGGAAGTAGGATGGAAACTATATAAGAATGGGGAATATGAGTAAATAAATACCTAAAGTAACATCGAGGATAGTGAAAACATGTTGATGACTAATAAACTTGATTTACTGATGAAAAATGAATACGATAACTCTAAGAGCATGAAGCCAATGGAGACCAAAAAATAATACCTGGGTAGTGATAGATTTAGCAACTAAGAATGAATTGTGTGTAGTGTTCGATCCAATGGTGATTGGTAATGTAATGCATCAAAATTTAGATCAGAATTAAGCACAATACTCTCAAAATAAACACCAAGAGATTGATGTAAGGGACATAAACAAACATTATTTGTACAATGTGGATTAACCAAAACACCTTGAATAGGAATATGATGAATAGAGACTAGAATATATATTGTATCATAGATAAGTGTGTCGTCTATATCAAAATCATCAAATGAAATAAATGGTAAAGAATGACATGAGAGAGAAATAGTGCCAATCATAACATCCAATGGGTGATCATAAAAAGGCAACGATGACACTACACGATGTGTGTTAAGAAATTTTGAGGTAGATGGAGCATTAACATGCTTAGGAAGAGGGTCATTGAAGGTTTTTAACGTAGAATTTTTGTTGACAAGATTGAAATATTCCCGTTCAATTGCATTAGAGTCAATAAGATCTTGAATTATGTGTCACAACTTAAGACAATGATCCGTAGAGTGACCAATGCACCTATGGTAATTACAATAGGAATTAGCATCAAATATACTAATTTGGGGATTACTCGTATAAACCTCAAATGGTGGAGGGAGACACATGATATTGCATTCAAGTAATTTCTTTAAAACTCTACACAAAGCATAAAGGAATTGTGGAAATTGCTATCTTATAGGTTACAATGGGATCTTAATTGGTTGATAAACAACATGCAAAATGTCTGTAAAATCAACCTTAGGGTCATGATTTTTTCCTTTAAAAGTATGTTTTCTTTGGAATTTGGCATTGAAAGAATTATAGGTGCTAGTAACTATATGATAGAAAAGTGACATACGAGCATGGGAATCTACAAGTAGCTCTTCTTCATACCTGACCTCCCGAGGTCGTGCCGAGACAGGCGGTGGAAATGGAATATATGTGGATACAGAAAAACTAGTTGGGCAATCTTATATCCTCAACATGCAATAATGGAATCTATGAATCTAAGGCAAAGAAAGCTCTCCTAACCTAAATTGGTGTAATGGACCGTTCGGATATAATAGCTACTCGAAGGCTCTAATCAATGTCGAGCTCTGCCGAGGTCCTATCTATTGGCTGTTGGATGCGTGGAAAATGGCTTGTAGGTGCTTCGTGTATATTTCCAGACAAGGTCATGGAAAATGGTAATGAGAGGTGGAGTGGATTTATAATAAACTATGGGTGGTTTTCTGGTCTAGCCCAGAAAATGTTGGATTGATTGGCTTTTATGTTTAATACGGAAAATTGAGTTATGATATCTGGCAGGAGTGGTGAGGATCTAAATACCAACTTTCGTAATGTCAATACTTAACTGATTTATAGGCCCATTGGGTTATGCGACCTAGGGGTCACAACCATGAATTTGTGGTTTTTGTGGACCTGTTATGGTCATGTGAAGAATCAATCTCTTCTTTCGACTATCTAATGGTCATAAGCCTTTTCAGCTTCTATGTTTAGTACCAAGAGTTGTGTGATCTTCTCAGAATACCCTATGGGGGTTCTGGAAACTTGTATACGTAACCCTATGTCTATATCAATAAGAAGGTCTCCTGCATCTGGCTGTGGAACTAACGGATCACAGCCAAGCATTTTTTCTCTTTCGGGTTCTTGTATGGTCATGCGGATATCCTATCAAGGAAATCTATAGTTGAGTTGACTTGACCAAAATGTATACGTTTTTTCGTCTTCAATATTTAATTGCCTCATTTTTTCACTGATTTCTTGTGGATTTATTGTCATTTGAAAGACCTGAATCCTAAGCCCTTGATCTATATTTGTTAATGTTGTGAAGAGATTTGGCTGAGGAACTATCGGTTCGAACACGTATTCCTTGGGCTCTTTGGGTTCTCTAATTGTCATGCAAATGATAATTTAACTGAAATGATCAAATTAACCATGAAAGCTATATCTACACTATGCTTATATTTCTCTTATTTTTTTGTATTTTCAATGATGTGTATTTGAATGAAATTAAAAGAGCAGCTATTCTAATATATTCAAAAAATGGACAATTAATCTAATAACAGAATTAAAATGAGCAAGGTAGTCTGGTATAACTATTTTCCTGTGTATTTATGAATTCATCCTAAATATTTAAATAACTAACTAGTTTAATCAAAAGACTTCCAATCCTACCTCAGAAGTGAGGAATGAATCATAGTTTCTCATAAACTATCATTCCCCAAAGCTTCCCTAGCGATATCAAAAGTGAACTTTAACTGAAATGAAATAATTTGCTACTCTATTTGATATATTGTAACTACAACTTTGATAGCTCGAACCTGAAGTTTACATAACAGTGGTAAATCTAGTTGTGTCGTGACTTTCCCCCTTAGTGTGATCTCCTCGTTCCTTCCTATTCTCGTGAATCCAGCAAAGTGTGAGTGTTATATTGTCAACAAAAGAAGATACTCGAATAACGGCAGATTTGGATACAAACCGAATATAATGCAAGTAAGAGAGTGATAGTGTAAGTGAACAGAGCTTGACTATGTGATTCCTAGCAGGATTTACTATGGGGATACAATGCAAATACGTTGAGAATTCTGGGATCTATATATTGTGATAAAAAAAACCTGCAACTTTAAGATGGATTCTAATCTAAAAGTGAAACTACCTTATGCTAAACTGATTGTATGAGGTAGCAATGAAGCAATATGAAAGGAGGAAGATCAAATGACCTCTAAAGCAGAAAGGAGAGACTAATAATTCATGAAAAATATAAAACTATTGAAACTCATGCAAGAACTTCAAACAAAACTAAATAATCAAACACAGAAGGAGAGGGGCCATTTGTTTAAGAGAAAGTTGGGTATTTATAGCATTTGGATTTACCAGAGGGTAAATCTAAAATGAACTCTTCTATTATAAAAAAGGGAAAACAATATTTACCAGGTAGCCAAAACTTAAATGCAAGCTTTATTGGTTGAGGAATGCGGGTGAAATTTGAATTTTTGCGTTTGATGAAATCATCAGAACGTTCTGGAAAATGCACACATGACCATCACCTTGTGCAAGGAGGTGGTTATAGGACCACCGCCCTATCCTGGGTGGCGGTCACGGGACTGTCGCCCAGTCAGGGAAGTGGTTCTATAACTTAAAGACAAAAATGCAAGGAAAAGGTGGCCGAGGTTAGAACAAGACATGAAAAAGATAGACAAGGCTTTCTAGGATGCAAATGTACACTTGGCGATCTTTTCTGGATTCCAAACACCTTGCAAAGAGATCTGAATCATCATTAGGGTTTCGGTAACCTCTTTTTGGTAGTACAATACCTACATTTTTGGGTACATACATATTGCCCCCTCAGAGAATAATTTTCACCATGAAGAGACATAAAATGGTGGGGCCGAGTATGGCACTCCCAAAATGGGGAGTTAGAAGCTATACCTGACATGCCCGTGTGTCAAAATGTCGCCACCCAAATTCCCGCTATCTACAAGATGAAAAGAGGACTCAAGTGTAGATAGATAAAATAGATCGAAAAATAAATACTAAATTAATATGAAATGAGGACTTACCATTTACGCGGGGATAAGAACTTACCTCCGTCAATGCTCCAACTTTGTGGAAGAACACTCAAAACAAAATTAGAATACTATATATATGTAAAATGAACTCATTTTACTATTCATTTACACGTGTCGATTTAGTGATTTTTGAGCTCTGGGACCCACGGTGACCGTTTTCAATGAGAGTACAGTTAAAATGTTCATTGTGAGATCATGATCATGCCTCCGAGAGTAGGACATTAACCCGCGAAGTCTCAAGTTAATTCTTCTCAATTTATCATTTTTAAATCCAAAATATAGAAATGTTGAAATATTTGTCCTGGGGGGATTATGTTTGAAAATGTTAGTCTTAAATGAGTCTCTAGGGGGGTGCCTATAGGGTAGGTCTTTATTTCAGTTAAAATGGTGCATTTTTGTTCTTTTTAAGTGTTTTTAGGGCTTTCGAGCCATTTGGCAATTCGAGACAGGACCTCCACCCTATGATGGCGGCGGTTATGGGACCATCACTTCATAAGGCAGTGGTTACATGACTGCCACCTCAGAAGGTGGTGGTTAGGAAACCGCCGGTCTGCACAGGGCAGCAGTTTCAAACAGAATGTAAAAAGAGATGTAATTTTCAATTGTCTTTGCATTTTTGACATTTTTATATGTTATTGATAATTTTTCTAGTTGGATTATGTTACTAACTTACATTTTTTTCTTTGTTTTAGGTGGATACAAAAGGAGGGGTACATCAAATGGAGCAGAGAGAGGGAGTGTGATTGGCTCTTAGAAGTGCTAGAGGAACTTACTCAAGCAGAGCGAGATACTCTACAGAGGGCTAGCGTTTGGAGGATTACATAGGTCCCTCATGTTGCACCTACTAGTCACATATTGTGTGACTTATTTTCATACTAGGATGTATATTGGAACACTTTCTAATTTATAGGAGTTAGGGGTGAGTGGACTATCACCCTAGAGGAAATTTATCGCATATTAGGGGTCTCGATTCTTGGGAGATAACTGTCTCTCAAGACATCAGTATCTAGATCTCAGATGGTTCAGTGAGCCACCTACATGGGAGATGTTGTTGTCTCCATGGGCTCGAAGAAGGGGGTGAAGGTTTGTTCCATTGTTGATTCTCCTATCCCTGTGCTCCACCAGGATGTTATGGGTATCTTGGCTTCGTGATTGATTGCGGACAAGGGAGGAGATATTCTCTTATACTCCTGGGCTCCCATTATCACACAGATTGAGGTGCATGGCCATGTTTACGCTTAGGGAGTAGACATTCTTGGGACCACCTATCATTGTTTCGCTCGGAATGTTTCAGCTTCTGGGAATAGAGTTGCTTCTATCCTTTCATTCCTTTTAGAAACAGATAAGGTTAGGGCTAGGAGGAATGCTTGTTGAACGTCGAGATGGTGTGCGCGTACCGTAGAGAAAGATCAGGTTGACTGCGAAGAACTCCTTTTTGTCTTGGAAGGACTACCTACAAATAAGAACACAAGACCACACGATTTTGATTAGACAATAAATGAGGGAACTGCCTTGGGCCCAGGAAATATAAAACTTCCTTTCGAAGGTGGTCAGTTCCCCTGCTAATATGAATTAACACAAAAGACTGTAAGATATCAATTAAATTGCTACATTGAACTGGGTAGGGGAAAGGCTGGTTTTTGGTTATAGTCAGGATAACCGATACCGGTTGCTGATAACCGATATCGGTATGGTCTAGGATCTGAAGGTTGGTTGTTTTGTGGGGGTGGTTGTGTTGTTTGGTAGTTGTGTTATTTGTAAGGCTGTATATAGGTGATATTAGGAAATAAGGTGATGAGAGGTAGATGAATGATAGTTAGATGCAATAGCACGCTGGGTAGTGGATCTAGGAATGGATTTGTGAGGATTGTGCTTCAAAAAGTCTAAGAAATGTTATTAAAGAGGACATGCAAGATGTAACTTACTGGTTATTGACGAAGATGCAGGTCCAAGAACTCTGATGACAAAGGCAGAACTCTAGGTAGGATGGCTAGACAAACAGAAGATGAAATATCTCCCTCCCGATGATCAGCTGAGTATTTAAGAACTCTGGCTATTCTGTTGTAGTTTTGGGCTTGATCTCCTTTTGCGGCAACTCTTCTGGTTTCTTCACTCGTCTCTGCTCGGTCAAGTGAAGATCTGGACTCTCTTGATCACTCCCAAATGATCTCTGTTGATTCCTAAAATCCTTCCACCCTTGTTTCTGGTTAGGGGAGCCCATTTTACAGGGAACCGATGGCGGTTACGTAACCGATGGCGGTCGAGTAGGAATCGGCATCGGTAAGGAAAAAGTAGGCTATTTTTAGTAAAATAGCCCACCTTCCCTGCTTTTCTCCCGAGGGATTAGTTGCGGGCTTGGTCAAGTGACTAGAAGGTCGGTTTTGGGTCTGAGAAAGGGGTCATTAGTCATGGGTGTAGGTGTAGACCAAGTTATAGGTCTTAATTAGGTTAGTTTAGGGTTAGGGCTAGGTCATGATGAAGTGGCAAAATGAGGTGGCAGGTGAGATGATGTGGATTTGTCAATTACAAGGTAATTAATAAATAATTGTGTAAAGTTTAGGTGATGAGGTTAGGTTGCGAGATGAGATGCGGGTCACAAGGGGTCGTAAGACAAAAATTTGGTGTCTACATTAGCCCCTTATTGTCGTGTAGCTTGTTTTGTAAAGCTGCGCGGACAATAATATGAAGTGGTTTCTCCTGTTAAGGATATAGGTAATCCCCCTCTAATCTATCACAGATTGAGTGAACGAGAAATCAGGGATAGGGTTGATAAAGGGTAAATGTTTTAGAGAGGATGGTAAGGTGGTGGGGTAGGTCCAAGGAAGCAGACGCATGTTGAAATGCAATAGTACGACTAGGGTACATGATTTGACGAGCAAACCAGCAATGCCTAGGCAAAGGTTGATAGTTTATCCAAACAAGGGTGATATAATCCTGGTATCCAAGGCATAGGAAGTAGCTCCAGGGTATATAACAGGTAAGGTACAGGAACGTTTAGGCATGTTCAGCAGTACCAAATGGTTGGTTTGGTTGAGATAAATGTCACGGTCTAAGTCTGGGCAAAGTTGGTCGACAGATCAAGTCAAGGACCCTAATCATCCTAAAACACGAACAGGTGAGCTCGATTAAACAAAAAAAAAAGACAGGATGGGTGGATAAGAGTGTATGTTGGTGATGTTGGGTAGGGTATTGAAGTGGTACGGCCGTGGGTCGGGCCAAGTTGTTGGGTTGCGGCCTTGGGTTGGGCCGGAAGGGTAGAGTGAGGCCTTGGGTCAGGCCGGATGGGTAGGGTGAGGCCTTGGGTCGGGCCGGATGGGTAGGGTTGCGGCCTTGGGTCGGGCCAAATGGGTAGGGTGAGGCCTTGGGTCGGGCCAAATAGTTAGAGTTGCGGCCTTGGGTCGGGCCAAATGGGTAGGGTGAGGCCTTGGGTCGGGCCAAATGGTTAGGGTTGCGGCCTTGGGTCGGGCCAAATGGTTAGGGTTACGGCCTTGGGTCGGGCCAAATGGTTAGGGTTGCGGCCTTGGGTTGGGCCAAATGGGTAGGGTGAGGCCTTGGGTCGGGCCAAATGGTTAGGGTTGCGGCCTTGGGTCGGGCCAAATGGTTAGGGTTGCGGCCTTGGGTCGGGCCAAATGGTTAGGGTTGCAAGCCTTGGGTCAGGCCAAATGGGTAGGGTGAGGCCTTGGGTCGGGCCAAAATAGTTAGAGTTGCGGCCTTGGGTCGGGCCAAATGGGTAGGGTGAGGCCTTGGGGTCGGGCCAAATGGTTAGGGGGGAGGGTTGGGCGCCTTGGGTCCGGGCCAAATGGTTAGGGTGGGCGGCCCTTGGGTCGGGCCAAATGAATTAGGGTTGGGCGGCCTTGGGTCCGGGGCCAAATGGGTATGGGGGAGGCCTTGGGTCGGGCCAAATGGGTAGGTGAGCCTTGGCTATGGTTAGGGTTACGGCCTGGGTCGGGCCAAATGGTTAGGTTTGCGGCCTTGTGTTTTTGTCCAAATGGGTTTCGGGTGAGGCTTGGTCGGGCCAAATGGTTAGGGTTGGGCCTTGGGTCGGGCAATGGTTAGGGTATGCGGCCTTGGGTCGGCCAAATGGTTAGGGGTTGCGCCTGGGGGTCTTAGGCCAAATTGGTCTTTTGCGGCCTTGGGTCGGGCACCTAGTTAGCGTTGCGGCCTTGGGTGGGCCAAGATGGGTAGGTGGGTAGGGTGTGAGGCCTTGGGTCGGGCCAAATGGTTAGGGTTGCGGGCCTTGGTCGGGCCCACCCATGGTTAGGGTGGCGGCCTTTTGGGTGGGCCAATGCTAGGGTTCGGCCTTGGGTCGGGCCAAATGGGTAGGGGGAGGCCTTGGGTCGGGCCAAATGGTAGGGTGAGGCTTGGGTGGGCCCAAATGGTTCATAATGTTTGCCTCCCAGGTGATATAGGCGATGTTGTGGTGGAAAAGGGGCAATAGTAAATAAGGGCAAAAAGTTGGGTGAGGAAAGGAAAAACCGATATCGGTTATCTATGACCGGTACCGGTTAGGTAACCGATTGCAGTTTCTTAGGGCACGATTTGACCGGTATCGGTTCTATGTGAAAAACCTATAAAAATAAAAATACGGCCGGTCATTGTCACTTTGTCAATTTGGAAATCAAATTAAGTTGTCTGAGGTGGAATATTGACATTGGTGCATTTGTTCGCTGAGGTGGCACTATTGGACTGGAGGAGTGAGTTGGTAGCGGGCCCGAGTGAGGAGGAGGCAGTAGTTGATTGGTTGAGGACCCAGAAGAGGATAGTTGGAGCCATGGCACAGCTAGGAGGAGTAGGAGGAGCTAGACCAGCTGGACCACCACCACCCATCCCACCACGACGACGTGTCGTCGTACGGGTAGGTTTGAAACCCCTCATTGTGTTTATTTGATGTTATTAAGCTAGATGGGGGGTTTGGGTAGGAATTTACATGTTCTAGGAAATAATTAGAAAATGGAAATAATTCGAAAAAGGGAGAGGGTAGATAGGTGAAATAAGCCAAGGTGGCTAGGTGGGTAGATTTTTAGGGTGTTTGGGTGGGTATGTAGGTAGAAAGATGAAAAAATAGAGGTGGGGGGCCACGCGGGGGTTCGACTCGGGGAAATTACAGCGACCGATGTCGGTTTCTAAGCGACTAGCATCGGTCGCAAAATTTGCGGGCAGGGTGCTTTGTGTTTGGCCGGTGGCAGTCGGTAGTCGACCGGCGTCGGTGGGAAGAGGGCCGCGGTCGGTTATTGGGGACCGGTACCGGTCCGTAGTTTTTTTTTTTTTTTTTTTTGGATTAAGTTATTGTGTTGTGTTGAGTTTGTGATGGTGAGTTAGGTGTTGTTTGGGTTGGGATGAGGTGTTTGGGTGTTGTTGTTGTTGGGGTGGGGTGTTGTTTGGGTTGGGATGGGGTGTTTTGGGGTGGGTTGTTTTGGGTAGAAGAGGGAGGCGAATAGCGTAGAGAATAGGTGGGTAGAGGGGTGTGTTAGAGAGTCGTGGTGTGGCTAGGTGGAGAAGAAAAGTGGGTGTAGAGGGTGGTGGTGTTGTTGTTGTAAAGAGTAGAGCTAATGTTGTGGGTTAGTTTTGCAGGCACGTCAGCAGCTGACGATGCGGGACAGGATGCCCCCGCTGTTGGTGCGGATGCGACCACATGTATCCGCAGCACACTGGGCGATCATGCGCGAGGTGGGACTCGGTGGAGTCCAGCGATACAGAGCTATCGACAGATATCATAGTTTGATGGTTGCCCTCATCGAGAGATGGGATCCGGTGACCAATGTGTTCCATCTCCCGACTGGAGAGATGACCATCACATTGGAGGATGTATATCGCATCCTTCGATTACCTATTGATGGAGAGGCCATTTTTCAGGTGGATGCAGGGACAGCCATGGGCAGCATCCTACAGGTTTTCGGGGATGCAACTGCACTAGTGACATATCACAGTGCGAGCATCGGGTATGGTGATATGTACCGTGCGCACCGACATGAGACATGGCTTGCCGTGTTGATGATGATCGGGATCACCTGCTTCACCCTCCCGGACTCAGAGGGAGGCCGCTTTCCACGGGCATTGATGGGGGTGCTTCATGAGATGGTGGAGGAGCACACCTGTTATGCTTGGGCACCAGTATATCTGGTGCAGTTATACAGGGAGCTGTGGGGCTATCGCCGGATGAGGCGATTCGGGATTTGTTCGACATTTTTACTTCACTGTTGGGCATATGAGCACATCATATGCATCATACCAATAGGGTTACCCCAGCAGCCAGGGCCATAGGTCATATACAGATACGGCTTTCAGAGGTGGTTGGGGGTCGTGGGACAGCCACGAGCAGTGCTTGCAGGGTGGGCCGTCGCCTATTACAGGCATTTATTAGAGGACCTGACACTGGTAGACATCGTATGGAGACCTTACAGAGGTCATCACCTGCACAGAGGAGCCCGAGTACAGTTACGCTTGATCCAGTACACTTTCTGGATAGCAGGACGGAGGCCGGGAGAGTACGAGAGGATACCCCTAGAGAGGGTACGCAGGCAGATGGGGCTGTGACAGGACGAGCCACCTCCCTTCCCTCAGTACAGGAGGGATGATGTAGAGGCCCCACTGCCTGCACCACAGCCCGTGGATCCATATTGGGTTGCTGAGAGGCCGGCAGATGACACTGTAGATGATGCAGGTTGTACGGGAGCATATATGGTTTGGTGGGCTGGTCAGAGAGCAGCGAGGGTAGCACAGCCTGCACAACTAGATTTGGCAGCGGTGATGGCAGAGCGAGATCAGCTCAGGGGTCAGGTGCAGCTATTACAGGGGCAGAAGGGGGAAGATTTCCAAAGGCATTGATGTGTGTTATTTGGGAGATGATAGAAAGGAACGTGACTTTTGCATGGGCACCTGCATATTTGGCGGAACTATACAGGGGTTTATGGGCTTGTAGGTGAAATCATAGGACGACACTGGATTGTTCATACTGATTACACTGTTGGGCCTATGAGCACATTGTTTGTGTGCGACCAATAGGCCGACCCATCCAGGAAGGAGAGACCGGAGTACAGAGGTTGGGGTTCAGACGATGTGTCCAGACAGAACAAGAGGTAAGATCCCAAGCTATGACAGGTGACATTGAGTATTACAGGCAGGTATGGGAGAGGGTGACGATTGCGGATATCTGTTGGAGGCCTTACGGGAACTATATGGTAACAGAGAACATAGCTGAGGAGTTGAGGGGTTGTAGAGCGATTGAGGTGGATCGCAGGGCACAGACCAGGTGAGTATGAGAGGATTCCTCTAGATCGCGTGCGACGACAATTTGGATTTGTGCAGGATATACCCCTGGCTTATAGACCATATATGAGGATCGACACTAAAGCAGCATTCTCACCTCCCCGGCCAACACCTCCAGAAGGGCCAGAGGAGATAGCAGCTGATCGCAGGGTAATGAATGCAGGAATGACAGAGGCCTATAGGTTATGGTGGGTAGCAGAGCTGCGAGGTGTACGTGATCACCCTGACATAGCTGTGATTACAGCGGAGAGAGATCGTCTGCAGAGTTTAGTTCATCAGCTCCAAACGCAGATGAATGAGACAAGAGGATTGTTAGCGGTTGCAGAGTCACGAGCAGAGAGACTAGAGACTGGATTTCTCCATGCGAGAGGGTGTATTCATATGTTACAAGAGAGATTGGCAGATCAGTGGGGTAGGGTACCAATAGCCGTGGTACCTTTGAGGACGGAGAGGCCCGGCGAGAGGCGTCGACGATCACGATCATCTCCTGGGTCGGGATGAGTCGTGAGGGTCTAAGTAAATGTTATCGAGGTATAAGAATAAATAAGGATGCCGACCTGCGTGTCGATGATAGAGAAGACGTATTTGTTTAACATCTAAATAAAACTGAATATGTATGTTGATTTGAGTTATGATAATAATAAGAATGTTTGCGTTGTGATTTTTGGTGTTTTGAAAAAGGATAAAGAGGAATGTGATTAAATAGAAATACACAAAAATATTTATATTTACCACACATGATAGGTTATGGTAGGGGATGGTCGAGCTAACCTTGGGAGACCCCATGTCTCCGAAGTGCTGCCTACATAGCCCATTGCACAAAGCAAGGAGGGGCCTCAGACCGATGTAGTTCTCCCTTAGGACCAGGGAGAGGTGAATTTAGGCAATTTGGTATGGTTAGGCAATTGGTTGGTTGGTAAAAGTATTGATATTAATATTGGTAAGGTAAGGGTGATGGAGTTGGTAACAAATTGGTAATGTTGTAAAAGGTATAAGGGAAGCGAAAGTTAGCCTACCCAAGTGGAAGGGAACCATGTCCTGATTAAGATCAACACACAATCCTAGATGCGAGGCAAAGCGGAAAGAGTGCTCCGTAGGTGAAAAGAGCTAAATAAACCACACAACGTAGAACGAGCTTGAAGCCCTAGGTACCGTGCATAGACGAGAAGTCAATAGGTGAAAAGAATTGTATGATCACAATATATCGGGTGTACGTCACGTCCCTTGAGTTGAAACAAATGGTGAGGTGAGGTGGATGATATAACGGAGGTACAGAGAACTTGTTACAAAGCGAGTGTTCTGACGAAAGAGAACCTACCCTAAATAGACAAGTCCATGACTCAAAAGTTCTTTTGAATGAGGCTTTTATTTTACTGAATATAGACTGATCGATGCGGAAAGTCTATAAGGGATATTGATTGTACTATTCTTGAGGTCTTCACAAAGCTGATCAATGCGAGAAGCTTCTAATAAAGGCTGACTGTGTATAGCTGTCCTTCGAGGGAGCAGTCTATTTATAGTAGCAGATATGATTTTAGTGCATAGCTGTCCTTCGGGGGAGCAGTCTATATATAATAGTAGCAATAGTTTGGCCTATAGCTGTCCTTCGAGGGAGCAGTCTATATATAAGGTAGATAGCTAGATGTCCTTTTGACGTGAAACATCTAGTTTTTGTAGGAAGTTTGACTCAAGAAAATCCCATAAGAATACGGCTTATTTTAATACTTTGAAGTCATGGACTAGACTAAAAAGGGAAGGCATTGCTGAGGTGAAGTGAGAATCAAACTATGTGAGCTTGATTTTTATTATGAGGTGTAGGGAACAAAGTGTATGTGGTGGTAAGTGGGCTCAAGGGACGAGTGGCAGGTAGATAAGAAGTGATATAACACTAAATTCAACAGTAGAATGGTCGAAGATGCAAGGCATTAAGGGGTTCAGGCTCAGGTTTACCATTAAGCGAAGCTAAACGATAAGTGCCTGATCTATAAGTGTGAGTGATTATATAAGGGCCCAATCCAATTAGGAGCAAATTTTCCACGTTTGCTCTTTTCTAGTTTGGTTACATGTTGATTCTCTTTGAGGACAAGATCACCAACCTTAAAGGTACGCTCATGAAGTCACTTATCATAAGCACGCTTGATACGTTTTTGATAGATTTGGAGGTGATCAAGAGCTGTAAGACGACGCTCGTCAAGAAGCTCCAATTGGGCTAACCGCTCTTGGCGGAAATCATCGTTGGTGAGAATATCCTGAAGATATATTCTAAGGGAGGGTATTTGTACTTCGAGAGGCAGGACAGCCTCGGGTACCATATACCAAAGAAAAAGGTGTGGCATTAGTGGAGGTACGAATGCTAGTACGATAAGCCCAAAGGGCAAAGGGGATGTGATCGTGCCAATTTCTTCCGAATTCATTGACAACTTTCATGAGGATTTTGGTTAGGGTTTTATTAGAGGATTCAGCTTGTCTATTTGCTTGTGGATAGTAGGGTGATGAGAAGCTGAGTTTGATACCAAAGTTGTCGCAAAGGTCCTGTAACAACTTTTTTTTAAATATTTTCCATTATCTGTTATCAGGCGATGAGGAACACCAAAACGACAGATAATGTGGTGGTTAATGAACTCTACAATTTTTTCTTTTTTAGTTGAAATGAGCGGAATAGCCTCCACCCATTTTGTGTAATATTCGGTTGCTGTGATAATCCATCGGTGACGTTACGAAGAGGACGGATGAATCTCACCTATAAGGTCTAAACCCCATTGTGAGAAAGGCCAAAGATCTCGGGCGATCTGTAGCGGGTGGCTAGGAGTATGTTGAAGGTTGGCATGTTGTTGACACATAACACAATGCTTAACATATTCATAGAAATCGTTATTGAGAGTAGGCCAATAATAACCTAGGCGGAGGATTCGTTTGGCCACGGCAAGGCCGCTAAAATGTCCACCACAAATACCGTCATGGACTTGTTGGATGGTATGGGTGACCTCCGCACCGGTGAGACATCGAAGGAGGATGCCATCAAAGCCATGTTTATAAAGGAGTCCCCCCATAACAACATAACGAGAAACGCGTTTAAGAAATGCGCGTTTGCCGGGTACTAGTAAGGTCAAATGGGAGAACAGAGGTTGTAAGGGTAGTCATGAAATTGGTGATACCAGGTATCCTACGAATTAACAGACACATTATTTATCGTACAAACAACCGAGGCTGAATAAGATGGGGCAAAGAGTTGTTGGACCAAGACGAAAATGTCAGAGTCAGTTGATGAAGCTGGAATTTGCGAGGCTAAACAAGCCATAGTATCCGCAAATTTGTTAGTGGAGCGCGGAATGGTTTGGATAGAATAGCGAGTAAATAAGGCTAGAAGTGAATCCACGTAGTGTTTGTACTTTTGAAGTTCCTCATTTTTACATTGGTAGATGCCCATAACTTGATTGACTACCAATTGAGAGTCGCCAAAAATATTGATAGATTTGATACCTAAGTGTAACGCAACTTGGAGACCCAGAACAAGGGCCTCGTATTCCGCTGTATTATTAGTGCAAGGGAAATCGAGTCGGAATGAGAGAGGCATAGGCTCAGCGTCGAGAGGAATGAGAACAACGCCGGCTCCTCCGCTGCACTGGCATTTGGATCCATCGAAGAAGAGGGTCATTGGATACGACTCCTCCCTGAGTGAAAGAGTGGCGATGAGTTCGTTGGGGAATGTAAAAATTGGTAAATTGTTCCCCTGGTAAAGGGGCTTCCGCAAGTTGGTCTGCTATGGTTTGTCCTTTGATTGATTTCTGGTGGACAAACTCAAGGTCAAGGTCGGCGAGGAGTATGAGCCATCTGGCGATGCGTTGGTTGAGATGAGGTTTGGCATACATGTAATGGATGGGGTCTGTGTTGGTGATGACGAAATTTTTGTGATTCAGAAGGTAGTGTCGGAGTTTGGTGGCCACGAATGATAGGGCTAGGCACAACTTTTCTACATGTGTATACCTAGTCTCATAGTCCACCAAAGTACGACTTATATAATAAACGGCTTGTTCTCGATTCTCAGAGTCACGATGTGCAAGCATGGCCCCTACAGTGTGGTCAGTGGCGGAAAGGTAAAGATAGAAAGGGCGGTCGTCCTGGGGTGGGATAAGCACGGGTGGCTGCAAGAGATAAGCTTTGAGAGCCTCAAAGGCTTGGTGGCACTCTTCACTCCATTGAAAGTCAATGTCCTTTTTAAGGAGGTGATGGAAAGGTTGACATCGATCCGAGAGTTGGGAGATGAAACGTTGGATAGATTGGAGCTTACCTTGTAAACTACGCAATTGTTTAAGATTGGTAGGTGGGGGGCATTTCTAGAATAGCTTTGACTTTAGATGGGTCGACCTCAATACCACGCAAAGAGACGATAAAGCCAAGAAGTTTTCCCAAAAGGACACCAAAGAGACATTTTTTGGTTGAAGACGGATAGAATATTGTAACAGGTGATCAAAAATAATGGTTAAAACATCGAGATGTTCACTGCGATGTTTAGATTTGCCAAGAAGATCATCGACGTAATCTTCAAGGATAGTGTGTATAATGTCATGAAAAATGTAGGTCATAGCCCACTGATAGGTTTGCACCAGCATTCTTAAGGCCAAATGGCATTACACACGGTAACAGAAGGTTCCCCGAGGAGTTATGAAGGCAGTTTTATTGTGATCGGCGGGGTGCAACCAAAATTTGGTTGTATCCTGAAAAACCATCCATGAGAGAGAGCATCTCATGGCCTGCAGTGAGATCAATAAGTTGGTCAATACTAGGTAGGGGGAAGTCATCCTTAGGGCAAGCGAGGTTGAGATCTCGGGAATCCGTGCATATCCGAAGTCCCCCCGTCGCTTTAGTGATAGGTACGATGTTAGAAATCCATTGAGGATAGTCAATAGGCAAGATGAAGGAAACAGAAAGAAGTCGTTGAAGCTCCTCTTTGACCAAGAGGGCAATGCGTGGATGCATTTTTCTCAATTTCTGTTTAATTGGCTTAGAATCGGGTTTCAGTGTAATGTTATGGACGGCAATGTCAGGATCAATTCCTGGCATGTCAGCGTAGGACCAAGAGAAAGCTTGGTTGCGAGCATGGAGAAAGGTAGTAAAGGTGACTTGTTTTGATGCGTTAAGGGATTGTCCGATCTTCACAATGTGAGGATCCTCCTCCGTGTGGATGTTGATTTCTATAGTAGATTCGTTCAGCATGGTTTGAGTTTCAGATGGTAAGGCGCGTTGAATATAAGAGTCATCCGCGCCAAGTGAGGATGGAGTCATCATCCTGACACTCAACAACGTTAATTGAAGGTGAGTCCTCTTCAATCATGTCTGGATACAGAAAGGGGATAGAAGAGGGGTCCTCATTATCGCGTTGATAAGTGAGAGGACCTAGGAAGATAGCATTTATGAAAAAAAAAAGTTAGGAGGGATAGATTTGGGATCTATCGACTCTGTGGGTGACGAAGGCAAAATGGGTGATGATGGTTTGGTAGGGGTGACGTCATTGTCTTCTAGAAGACAACTGACACGAGGTTCCTTCGGTATAAGTGTTCCCGGAAAATCTGAGGCCACTACGATCATTGTGCTTACGTATAGTTACGGGGATGATTGTATGTCGGCCTTGTTCATAAAGACCAAAACCAAAGCCTTTCCAAGCACAGCGAGTCAAGAAGGTGAGGGCGAAATGACGATTTTATTGAAAATCGGATTGGAAAGGAACCACACCAAGAGGGGGCTCAGGGGCAATGGAAGATGCGTCGACACCCCCATATGTTAGGTTAGTGCGGGCTAGTGAGGTGGTTCGTAGGGGATTACTTCCCCCACACGACGGTCATAGGTAGGATGTGCATGTACCTGTCCGTACTCCTGTGGGGGTATGGAAAGAACTAACGTTATATAGGCGATACTCCCCCAGCGTAAGGTGTTGAAAAACATCTACTAAGGGGTTTGCGGTTGGGATATTAGCTGCAGGAAGGGAAGTGGTTTTTGCGACAGTGGTTTCATTTGAAGGTGTAGGTGCGGTTGAGGTGGATGGTTGAGGCACATTTGAAGAGGATGGTTGGGTTGAATGAATGGGTGTCTTGATTGGTACAAGTACATCATTAGGGTGGTATATCATATTGTAGGTTTTAAAGGGGGGAGGATCAGCTTTTTACGGTGTAGGACTTCCCCTCGTATTCAAATTTTATGCATCTATGTAAGGTTGAGGGAACGCATCCCATAGCCCGGATCCAAGGGCGACCTAGCAATATATTGTATTGAAACTCTCCCTCAAGGACATAGAAGAGTTCGGGTAAAGTACGTGGTCCTACACGAATGTTAAGAATCACGGTGCCTAAGGTAGAGGTAATAGCGTCATTGAATGACCACAACATGATGGGATTGGCACACATGTAGCTAGAAGGGATATTCATTTGTTGGAAGGCTTTTGAAGAGATGATGTTTTAGGCTAGCGCCCCCGTCAATCATAACACGACGTACCCGAATGTCTCGGACGTAAGCTGAGATGAAAAGAGCAGGGTCAGGATCTTCTATACCAAAGTCAACAATTTCGTCTTCAGAGAAACTGACTGCAGCAGTTTGTTGTACAGAGATAGAAGTGGTTGGGGCAGTGGGTTGTTTGGTGAGAGAAGCAATGTGATTGGGTGTAAGAATGGAGGTAACAGGCAGGGTTTCATTAGGTAAGACCTCGATCCCTTGAATAATTTCCACGAGAGCTTGTCGATGAGATTCAGAAGTCTGAATGAGATCATATAGTGTCATTTTTACGGGTGATTGGTGAAGCTGTTTGATCATGGCTCGATGGGCAACTCCATTGGAGACGGGGTAAGCGGGTCCACGAATAACCACTTTGGGTGGTGGTGCGATCGGGATGGTGGACGGAGAAAGAGAGGACGCAGGCGTGTTATCTTTCGCTTTCTCGTTGTTTTTCTGCGCTCGGGTAGCAACACTAATCATATTAATCTCGTAGACCTGAGATGAGGAAGATGGTTGGGATAAATCATGGTCTTCAAGAGGTGGGGTTGTAATAATGATAGATCTTGGTGAGGCGGGGGACAGATGGTATAGGAGAGGGAATTGAAGCTAAAAGTCTCTCCCTTCGTAAGTTGTCTTTCTTAACCTTTCTATCTGAGAGAGGTGACTAACGAAGGATGGCTTTTAAAGCTTTACATCCCTCCACATCATGTCCTAGTGTGTGGTGATAAGCGCAGATTTTAGACTCATCATAACCTATAGGTCGAGGTTTAGATGGGGTCATAAGGTCTAAGTGGGGGTAGGGAAATGGTCGCATTCTCCACCAACATAGCAAGGATTTTGGCGTAAGATCCTTTAAGTGGGTCAAAATCGGCGGAGGATGAGGGCATTGGTTGTACGGGTTTTGGTAATGTTTGGGCATGGTTGGTTCATACAGGTGGTGGTTTAGCCAAGGGATGTTGACACATGGTTTTCACTAAACGTGGTTTCTTTGGCGCAGGAGCTACGTTCAGCTGGTTAGATGATGAGGCTACAGATGACGTGGTAGCGGGGAACAACCACGGCGAAAGGGGAGTGACAGAGAATAAATCCTTTGATGATGGAGTTCGTTTAGGGTTGATGGGTGGACCAGATACGTGGGGTGACAACGTTGATATATCCTTTGATCTCTGTATGGGTGTAGGAGGCGTAGGTCGTTTTGAAGAAAACACAGAAGGTATGATATATTGATGCAAGGTGGAGGGGATGAGGTCCTAATATGGAAGGTAGGTGTCAAGATGATGGTTTTGATTGTGATAGAGGCACGGATGGAGTTTGTCTCCTAAGTGGCAGGGCGGCTTTATTTTTGGATAAATCTAGTCGCTTAGGCGGGTGTGTTAGGCTGGGTATTGGTGAGGTCCCACGTGTAGGGGAAGATTTGGTTAGGTTAATAGAGGTGGATGAGATACTTGGTATAGATGCGGGGGATGGAGATGAGGGACATAGGGATTTAGAGTTTCTGTAAACACTTAGGGTATATGGTAGAGGTGTCTGGATCGGTCACCTGCATTTGAGTAGAATAGGGGGTACTCAAACGTTCCCATAGGACTCGTCTATCTTCTGGAGAATGACAATCTTCAGGCGTGAATTATAAATTTGGTACGGAATAAAGACAGGTTGTGATTCCAGTCCACTGTGGGTGTGATACAGGGGGTAGATGAGGCACTGTATCAATAGATGTTAAGAGATCGACTGGTCGTTGAAAAGATTTAGGTGATGAAGAAACTAATAGGCAGGGAGGGGCATGTTTGAGAGGGTCTGTTATGGTTAAAGAATTCGGTGATGTCAGTGCGAGAGATTGCTCGTCTAAGGATGAAAAAAGGAGTGGCGAGCCTTCCTCTTGTGTAGCAAGAGCGGGAGGAGGAGACGTTTGGGAAATAGATAAGTTAGATAACATCCATTCGCAGTCTTGTAGGGATGTGGTATAAGAAGACTCATCGATGAGAAGAAAAGTCTGGGTAGTTAACTCCTTTATGGGGTAAAGGAATGATTTTGCCTTGGTTTGATGGTGGGTGAAGGAGGTTCGGGCCCCTGCGTTAGTGAAGAGGCTTGATTCAAAATTTTCTCGATAGAGGCTTTTGGCTGGGAGTCGAAGACTGCATGGATCTCATGAACACTTTCCTCGGCTAAGATATCCTGGTTTCACTCGGAATGTCTCGGCTGCTGCAGAATAGAGTTGCTTCTATCCTTTCATTCCTTTTAGAAACAGATAAGGGTTGGGGCTAGGAGGAATACCTGTTGAATGTCGAGATGGTGTGCACGTACCGTAGAGAAAGATCAGGCTGACTGCGAAGAACTCCTTTTTGTCTTGGAAGGACTACCTGCAAATAAGAACACAAGACCACAAGATTTTGATTAGACAATAAATGAGGAAACTGCCGTGGGCCCAGGAAATATAAAACTTCCTTTCGAAGGTGGTCAGTTTCCCTGCTAATATGAATTAACGCCAAAGACTGTAAAATATCAATTAAGTTGCTTTGTTGAAACAGGTAGGGGAAAGGCTGATTTCTGGTTTTGAACCACAATAACCGATGCCGGTTACTGATAACCGATATCGGTAGGGTCTACGATCTGTGGGTTAGTTGTGTTGTGGGGTGGTTGTCGTTGTAGGGTAGCTGTGTTTGTTTGTAAGGCTAGTATATGGGTGATATTAGGTAATGAGGTGATGAGAAGTAAATGAAGGATAGTTAGATGCAATATGTTGCCAGGTAGTGGATCTAGGAATGGACTTGTGAGGACTGTAATTCAAAAGTCTAAGAAGTATTATTAAAAGGACATGCAAGATGTAACTTACTAGTTATTGACGAAGATGCAGATCCAAGAACTCTGATGACAAAGGCAGAACTTAGGTAAGATGGCTTGACACACAGAAGATGAGAAGATCTCCCTCCCGATGATCAGCTGAGTATCACAGGTTTCTGGCTATTCCGTTGCAGTTTTGGGCTTGATCTCCTTTGCTGCAAACTCTTCTGGTTTCTTCACTCGTCTCTGCTCGGCCAAGTAAAGATCCGGATTCTCTTGATCGCTCCTGCTGATCTCTGTTGATCCAAAAATCCTTCCACCCTTGTTTTTGGTTTTGGGAGGCCCATTTACAGGGAACCGATGGCGGTTACGTAATCGACGGTGGTCGAGTAGGAACCGGTATCGGTTAGGAAAAAAGCAGTTTATTTTTAGTAAAATCGCCCACTTTCCCTGCTTTTCTCCCTGAGAGATTAGTTGCGGGGCTTGGTCAAGTGACTAGAAGGTCGGTTTTGGGGTGCGAGAAAGGGGTCATTAGTCATGGGTGTAGGTGTGGACCAAGTTATAGGTCTTAATTAGGTTAGTTTAGGGTTAGGACTAGGTCATGATGAGGGTGGCAAAATGAGGGTGGCAGGTAAGGTGATGTGGATTTATCAATTACAAGGTAATTAATAAATAATTGTGTAAGGTTTAGGTGATGAGGTTAGTTTGTGAAATGAGATGCGGGTCACAAGGGGTCGTAAGACACAAATTTGGTGTCTACAGTGCGACCTATCAGTGGGCTATGACTTACATTTTTCATGACATTATGCACCTATTCTTGAAGATTATGTCGATGATCTTCTTGGCAAATCTAAACATCGAAGTGAACATCTCGATGTTTTAACCATTATTTTTGATCGCCTGTTACAATATTTTGTGTGTCTTCAACCAAAGAAATGTGTCTTTGGTGTCCTTTCGGGAAAAATTCTTGGTTTTATCATCTCTTTGCGTGGCATTGAGGTCGATCCATCTAAAGTCAAAGCTATCCTAGAAATGCCCCCCACCTACTAACCTCAAACAATTGCGTAGTTTGCAAGGTAAACTCCAATCTATCCGGCGTTTCATCTCCCAACTCTCGGATCGATGTCAACCTTTCCATCACCTCCTTAAAAAGGATATTGCCTTTCAATGGAGCGAAGAGTGCCACCAAGCCTTTGAGGCTCTCAAAACTTATCTCTTGCAGCCACCCGTGCTTATCCCACCTCAAGACGATCACCCCTTTCTACCTTTACCTTTCTGCCACCGACCACGCTGTAGGGGCCATGCTCGCACATCGTGACTCCGAGTATCGAGAACAAGCTGTTTATTATATAAGTCGTACTCTGATGGATTAGAACAAGCTGTTTATTATATAAGTCGTACTCTGATGGATTATGAGACTAGGTATACACATGTAGAAAAATTGTGCCTAGCCCTATCATTCGTAGCCACCAAACTCCGACACTACCTCTTGAATCATAAAACTTTTGTCATCACCAACACGGACCCCATTCATTATATGTACGCCAAACCACATCTAAACCAACGCATCACCTGATGGCTTATGCTCCTTGCTGACCTCGACCTTGAATTTATACACCAGAAGTCAATCAAAGGACAAACCATTGCCGACCAACTTGCGGAAGCCCCTTTACCTGGGGCGCAATTTACCAATTTTAATTTCCCCGACGAACTCATCGCCACTATTTCACTCAGGGAGGAGTCGTATCCAATGACCCTCTTCTTCGATGGATCCAAATGCCAGTGCAGCGGCAGAGCCGGCGTTGTTCTCATTCCCCTTGATGCGGAGCCTATGCCTCTTTCATTCCGACTCGATTTCCCCTTGCACTAATAATACAGCGGAATACGAGGCCCTTGTTTTGGGTCTCCAGGTTGCGTTACACTTAGGTGTCAAATCTATCAATATTTTCGGCGACTCTCAATTGGTAGTCAATCAAGTTATGGGCATCTACCAATGTAAAAATGAGGAACTTCAAAAGTACAAACACTACGTGAATTCACTTCTAACCTTATTTACTCGTTATTCTATCTAAACCATTCCCCGCTCCACTAACAAATTTGCGGATACTATGGCTTGTTTAGCCTCGCAAATTCCTGCTTCATCAATTGATTCTGACATTTTCATCTTGGTCCAACAACTCTTTGCCCCATCTTACTCAGCCCCGGTTGTTTGTATGATAAATAATGTGTCTGCTAATTCGCAGGATACCTGGTATCACCAATTGTCACGACTACCTTACAACCTCTGTTCTCCCACCTGACCTTACTAGTACCGACAAACATGCTTTTCTTAAAAGTGTTTCTCGTTATGTCGTCATGGGGGGACTCCTTTATAAACGTGGCTTTCTTGGCATCCTCCTTCGATGTCTAACCGGTGGGAGGTCACCTATACCATCCAACAGGTCCATGACGGTATTTGTGGTGGACATTTTAGCGGCCTTGCCGTGGCCAAACGGATCCTTCACCTAGGCTATTATTGGCCTACTCTTAATAACGATTACTACGAATATGTTAAGCGTTGTGTTATGTGTCAACAACATGCCAACCTTCAACATACTCCTAGCCATCTGCTACAGGTCGCACGAGATCTTTGGCCTTTCTCACAATGGGGTTTAGACCTTATTGGTGAGATTCATCCGCCCTCTTTGCAACATCACCGATGGATAATCACGGTAACCGAATATTACACAAAATGGGTGGAGGCCATTCCACTCATTTCAACCAAAAAGGAAAAAATTGTAGAGTTCATTAACCACCACATTATCTTTCGTTTTGGTGTTCCTCACCACCTGATAACAGATAATGGAAAATATTTCAAAAATAAGTTACAAGACCTTTGTAACAACTTCGGTATCAAACTTAGCTTCTCGTCACCGTACTATCCACAGGCCAATGGTCAGGCTGAATCTTATAATAAAACCCTAACCAAAATCCTCATGAAAGTTGTTAATGAGTCCGGAAGAAATTGGCATGATCACATCCCCTTTGCCCTTTGGGCTTATCGTACTAGCATTCGTACCTCCACTAATGCACACACCTTTTTCTTTGGTATATGGTACCGAGGTTGTCTTGCCTCTCGAAATACAAATTACCCTCCCTCAGAATATCTCTTCAAGATATTCTCACCAACGATGATTTCCACCAAGAGCGGTTAGCCCCAATTAGAGCTTCTTGACGAGCGTCGTCTTACGGCTTTTGACCACCTTCAAATCTATCAAAAACGCATCAAGCGTGCTTATGATAAGCGACTTCATGAGCATACCTTTAAGGTTGGTGATCTTGTCCTCAAAGAGAATCAACATGTAACCAAACTAGAAAAGAGCAAACATGGAAAATTTGCTCCTAATTGGATTGGGCCTTACATTATCACTCATACTTATGGATCAGGCACTTATCGTTTAGCTTCGCTTAATGGTAAACCTGAGCCTGAGCCCCTTAATGCCTTGCATCTTCAACCATTCTACTATTGAATTCAGTGTTATATCACTTCTTATCTACCTTGCGCTCGTCCCTTGAGCTCATTTACCACCGCATACACTTTGTTTCCTACATCTCAAAATCAAATCAAGCTCACAAGGTTTGATCATCATCTCCTCTTAAAGATGCCTTCCCCTTTTTAGTCTAGTCCATGACTTAAAAGTATCAAAATAACACATTCTCAATTATACAATTATGGGATATTCTTGAGTCAAACTTCCTACAATACTAGATGCTTCATGCCAAACAGACATCTAGACCTCAAAGTTATACATAGACTGCTCCCTCAAAGGATAGCTATGTGCAAAGCCACATCTGCTACTATAAATAGACTGCTCCCTTGAAGGACAGCTATACAAAGTCAGCCTCTATCAGAAGCTTCTCACATTGATCAGCTTCGTGAAGACCTCAAGAATAATACAATCATTATCCCTTGTAGACTTCCCCGCATCGATCAGTCTACATTCAATAAATAAAAGCCTCATTCAAAAGAACTTTTGCGTCATGGACTTGTCTATTTAGGGTAGGTTCTCTTTCTTCAGAAAACTCACTTTGTAATAAGTTCTCCGTACCTCAGCTATACCATTCACCTCACCTCACCATTTGTTTCAACTCAAGGGACGTAACGTACACTCGATATGTTGTGATCATACAACTCTTTTCACCAATTGACTTCTCGTCTATGCATCGGTACCTAGGGCTTCAAGCTCGTTCTACGTTGTGTGGTTTGTTTAGCTCTTTTCACCTACGGAGCAATCTTTCCTCTTTGCCTCGCATCTAGGATTGTGTGTTGATCTTAATCAGGGCATGATTCCCTACCACTTGGGTAGGCTAACTTTCGCTTCCCTTATACCTTTTACAACATCACCAATTCATTACCAACACCCTCAACCTTACCTTACCAATATTAATATCAACATTTTTACCAACCAGCCAATTGCCTAATCGTACCAAGTTGCCTAAATTCACCTCTCCCTGGTCCTAAGGGAGAACTACATCGGTCTGAGGCCCCTCCTTGCTTTGCGCAATGGGCTATGTACGCAGCACTTCGGAGACATGGGGTCTCCCAAGGGTAGCTCGACCATCCCCTACCATAACCTATCATGTGGGGTAAATATAAATATTTTTTTGTATTTCTATTTAATCACATTCCTCTTTTATCCTTTTTCAAAACACCAACAGTCAAAACGAAAGCATTCTTATTATTATCATAACTCAAATCAACATACATATTCAATCTTATTTAGATGTTAAACAAATACATCTCCTCTATCATCGACACACAGGTCGGCATCCTTATTTATTCTTATACCTTGCTAACATTTATTCAGACCCTCACGCCTCATCCCGCACCAGGTGATGACCGTGATCGTCGACACCTCTCACCTGCCCTCTCTGTCCTCAACGGTACCACGGCTATTGGTACCGCCCACTGATCTGCCATTCTCTCCAATAACATATGAATATGCTCCCTCGCATGGAGGAATTCAGCCTCTAGTCTCTCCGCCCGTGACTCCGCAACCGCTAACAATCCTCTTGTCTCATTCACCTGTGTTTGAAGCTGCTGAACTAAACTCTGTAGACAATCTCTCTCTGCTGTAATCATAGCTATGTTAGGACGATCACGTACACCTCGCAGTTCTGCTACTCACCATAATCTATAGGCCTCTGTCGTTCCTGCATCCATTACACTGCGATCGGTTGCTATCTCCTCTGGCCCTTCTGGAGGTGTTGGCCGGGGAGGTGAGAATGCTGCCTCGGCGTCGATCCTCATATATGGTCTATAAGCCAAGGGTATATCCTGCACAAATCCGAATTGTCGCCGCATGCGATCTATAGGAATCCTCTCATACTCACCTGGCCTGTGCCCCGCGATCCACCTCAATCGCTCTACACCCCTCAACTCCTCAGCTATGTTCTCTATTACCATATAGTTCTCGTAAGGCCTCCAACAGATATCTGCTATGGTCACCCTCTCCCATACCTTCCTGTAATACTCAATGTCACCCGTCACAGCCTGGGATCTTGCCTCTTGTTCTGTCTGGACCCATCGTCTGAACCCCAACCTCTGTACTCCGGTCTCTCCTGCCTGGATGGGTCGGCCTATTGGTCGCACACAAACAATGTGCTCATAGGCCCAACAGTGTAATAAGTATGAACAATCCAGTGTCATCCTATGATTTCGCCTACAAGCCCATAAACCCCTGTATAGTTCCGCCAAATATGCAGGTGCCCATGCAAAAGTCACGTTCCTTTCTATCATCTCCCAAATAACACACATCAATGCCTTTGGAAATCTTCCCCCTTCTGCCCTCGGTAATGCATAATACCCTACCGCTATCATTAATATCACTGCTAACCTTGTCTCCTCAGGGTGTGCTGCATACATTATCCCATATGTGAATGACAAACCTCGTTGTGTCAAATCTCGTGCATATGGACCAAATACTGCTGTTATCACTCCCCGCACCGCGCTAGGTAATGCCTGATATACTGGTTTTCCTGTAATAGGGAGCCTCAAAATACGGAACACATCTTCCAATGTTACTGTCATCTCCCCTGTTGGCAGATAGAACGTATTCTTCTCTGGATTCCATCTTTCAATCAATGCCTGTAGCATAGCATGGTTACGTGTGAATCGTGAATAATAGCGGATTCCACTTAACCCCAAACGATTTATTAATGTCCATTCCGCTGGTGTTACATCCGCTCAGATTCGTGACAATAGCGCTGGCACACTATCATTCATCCTCAACCCTGCTTCTGCCTGCATACATCAAAACAACAAACAACCATTCAATCCATCAAATCCCTAAGGGTTTTTATCACATTCTGGAAATTCCTCCAGTAGCCGGTATCAGTTATAAATAACCGGTACCGGTTCAGTGACCGATACTGGTTATCCCTAACCGCTATCGGTCACTGTCAATTACATACACCTTACCTAAACAACCACCTACGACAATCAATTGCTCGTTTATTCCTCTCTGTATACACAGACATACCCAAAACCCTTGATTACCTACCACGTAATACTCACCTCATTTATAACCCTTGTTATCATGTTTCCTTTCTCATATCTACCCACCTACTCTCCCCCATCTTATTCACAAAACATGCAGTAATCAAATCACAACCAAAACGTTTACCTCTTGAGTTACAGCAGCTTGAGGTGGCACTTGTCTTCCCTCTCGTCCCTGCCTGCTGGATGCTTCTCCTCATTCTTCCATGATCACCACCCTTTTCAAATTCACCTTTCTGCCTTCTGAATCTCAGAACACATTCACTTTCCCTGTCTCTTTTCTCCTTATCACTCAAATCTCTCATGCAATTACCTGTCTCAGTCGTCAAAAAGCGTCGCGTTCACGTATTTAACTTCTTGCATGGCTCTCAAAATTAGAACTTAAGTTGCCACCCTAGCTTTTCTATTTTTAGAAAAGCTCATACCTAAATAACCGGTTCGGTTACATGACCAATATCGGCCTAGTAACTATCGGCGTTGGTTACATAACCGATATCGGTTACACACCTGCCTTTTTGAAACATAGTTCTTTTCTTCATTTTCTACCTAATTTTTTATCGCGCCCGCCTCTTTTCCTGCATAACAACACCATTATCCATATTTGTCCATCCAATCCACTTCTCATTACGATTTCATCCATATCATCTATCTACATTACCAAAACAAACATGCCATCATCTAAGGATATCAAAAAAACTATCAATCTATACACCATTTGGATCCAACTCATCAGATACATATATAACAATGTCACCAAACCAGCAACAAAACATGCCACATTTCATAATATAACATGACTGCATCCCATTAACAACAAACATCAACATCATCAATATATTAACATGTCAATTAAACTTATCATACATCAAATATCACAAACCATTGACAAAATACTTAAAAACATTTTGAACACAGCATGTGAGTCAAATCCTCATATCTATATATCACATATACAACGTTTCCAATATACAATATGCCCTGCATCGGGACCTCTGTGATCTCATAATACAACAAAGCCGGCACGCAGGCCGCAATAAATGACAATAATCTCGACTCGGCTCGCAGGCCGGTCCCTCATATCAAAAATATACTCAGCTCGCAGACCGGTATCAACTATACAACCCGTACTCGGCTCGCAGGCCGGTATACAATAAATGAATGAATAAATGAATAAATGTAGGCACGCAGGCCTCTATCAACACAACCGGTGCGCAGACCGGTGCCCATGTCCATATACAAAAACAATGCAGGGATCCCTCAGCTCTCCCCACCGCCCTCAGCACCTCTCCCTGCTGGTCCCTGTGGTGCCTCTCGCCTCCTGCCTATAACAGACACGCCGGCTGTGGCTGCACCTCCCTGCGATCTCTGACTATGGGAGGTCTCTGCTCTATAAGTTGCATATGGCTGATACTCAGCTCCGGTACCATCAAGAACATCTTGATAGTACCGGGCCTCCGGCTCTCGCCTCCATATATCTGTCCCGTGCCACCATAGGTGCTGGGGCCGGTCCCCGGACTCCTACTACCAGTGACCCCTGTGCCTGTGATGGTGCCGCTAGTGGTGCCTGTGGCTGTGGTACCTGTACCTGTACCTGTGCCTGGGGCTGTGGCTGTACCGCTGCTAGTGGTGGTACCTGTACCTGTACCTGTGCCTGGGGTTGTGGCTGTACCGCTGCTGGTGGTGGTGCCTGTGCCTGTACCTGAGCCTGGGCTAGCTGCCCCTGTGAAACACCTATCTGTGCCTGTGCAGCAGCCAACTGCCCCTGTAATAGCTGCACCTGACCCCTGAGATGATCTCGCTCTGCCATCACCGCTGCCAAATCTGGCTGTGCAGGCTGTGCTACCCTCGCTGCTCTCTGACCAGCCCACCAAACCATATATGCTCCCGTACAGCCCGCATCATCTACAGTGTCATCTTCCGGCCTCTCAGCAACCCAATCTGGATCCACGGGTTGTGGTGCAGGCAGTGGGGCCTCTACATCATCCCTCCTGTACTGAGGGAAGGGAGGTGGCTCGTCCTATCGCAGCCCCATCTTCCTACGTACCCTCTCTAGGGGTATCCTCTCGTACTCTCCCGGCCTCTGTCCTGCTATCCAGAAAGTGTACTGGATCAAGCGTAACTATACTCGGGCTCCTCTGTGCAGGTGATGACCTCTGTAAGGTCTCCATACGATGTCTACCGCTGTCAGGCCCTCTAATAAATACCTGTAATAGGCGACGTCCTGCCCTGCAAGCACTGCTCGTGGCTGTCCCACGACCCCCAACCACCTCTGAAAGCCGTATCTGTATATGACCTGTGGCCCTAGCTGCTGGGGTAACCCTACTGGTCTGATGCATATGATGTGCTCATATGCCCAACAGTGAAGTAAAAATGTCGAACAAATCCCGAATCACCTCATCCGGCGATAGCCCCACAGCTCCCTGTATAACTGCACCAGATATACTGGTGCCCAAGCATAACAGGTGTGCTCCTCCACCATATCATGAAGCACCCCCATCAATGCCCGTGGAAAGCGGCCTCCCTCTGAGTCCGGGAGGGCGAAGCAGGTGATCCCGATCATCATCAACACGGCAAGCCATGTCTCATGTCGGTGCACACGGTACATATCACCATACCCGATTCTCGCGCTGTGATATGTCACTAGCGCAGCTGCATCCCCGAAAACCTGTAGGATGCTGCCCATGGCTGTCTCTGCATCCACCTGAAAAATGGCCTCTCCATCAATAGGTAATCGAAGGATGCGATATACATCCTCCAATGTGATGGTCATCTCTCAAGTCGGGAGATGGAACACATTGGTCGCCGGATCCCATCTCTCGATGAGGGCAACCATCAAACTATGATATCTGTCGATAGCTCTGTATCGCTGGACTCCGCCGAGTCCCACCTCGCGCATGATCGCCCAGTGTGCTGCGGATACATGTGGTCGCATCCGCACCAACAGCGGGGGCATCCTGTCCCGCATCGTCAGCTGCTGACGTGCCTGCAAAACTAACCCACAACATTAGCTCTACTCTTTACAACAACAACACCACAACCCTCTACACCCACTTTTCTTCTCCACCTAGCCACACCACGACTCTCTAACACACCCCTCTACCCACCTATTCTCTATGCTATTCGCCTCCCTCTTCTACCCAAAACAACCCACCCCAAAACACCCCATCCCAACCCAAACAACACCCCACCCCAACAACAACAACACCCAAAACACCTCATCCCAACCCAAACAACACCTAACTCACCACCACAAACTCAACACAACACAATAACTTAATCCAAAAAAAAAAAAAAACTACGGACCGGTATCGGTCCCCAATAACCGACCGCGGCCCTCTTCCCACAGACGTCGGTCGACTACTGACCGCCACCGGCCAAACACAAAGCACCCTGCCCGCAAATTTTGTGACCGATGCCGGTCGCTTAGAAACCGACATCGGTCGCTGTAATTTACCCGAGCCGAACCCCCGCGCGGCCCCCCACCTCCATTTTTTCATCTTTCTACCTACATACCCACCCAAACACCCTAAAAATCTACCCACCCAGCCGCCTTGGCTTATTTCACCTATCTACCCTCTCCCTTTTTCGAATTATTTCCATTTCTAATTATTTCTAAAACATGTAAATTCCTACCCAAACCCCCCATCTAGCTTAATACATCAAATAAACACAATGAGGGGTTTCGAACCTACCCGTACGACGACACGTCGTCGTGGTGGGATGGGTGGTGGTGGTCCAGCTGGTCCAGCTCCTCCTGCTCCTCCTGGCTGTGCCATGGCTCCAACTGTCCTCTTCTGGGTCCTCAACCAATCAACTACTGCCTCCTACTCACTCAGGCCCACTACCAACTCACTCCTCCAATCCAAATAGTGCCACCTCAGCGAACAAATGCACCAATGTCAATATTCCACCTCAGACAACTTAATTTGATTTCCAAATTGACAAAGTGACAATGACCGGCCGTATTTTTCTTTTTATAGGTTTTTCACATAGAACCGATACCGGTCAAATCGTGCCCTAAGAAACCGCAATCGGTTACCTAACCGGTACCGGTCATAGATAACCGATATCGGTTTTTCCTTTCCTCACCCAACTTTTTGCCCTTATTTACTATTGCCCCTTTTCCACCAACATCACCTATATCAACCTTTGATGCAAACATTATTAACCATTTGGCCCGACCCAAGGCCTCACCCTACCCATTTGGCCCGACCCAAGGCCTCCCCCCTACCCATTTGGCCCGACCCCAAGGCCGCAACCTAACCATTTGGCCCGACCCAAGGCCACAACCCTAACCATTTGGCCCGACCCAAGGCCGCAACCCTAACCATTTGGCCCGACCCAAGGCCTCACCCTACCCATTTGGCCCGACCCAAGGCCGCAACTCTAACTATTTGGCCCGACCCAAGGCCCTCACCCTACCCATTTGGCCCCGACCCAAGGCCGCAACTCTAACTGTTTCTAAACTCACACTTATGGATCAGGTACTTATCGTTTAGCTTCACTTAATGGTAAGCCTGAGCCTAAACCCCTTAATGCCTTGCATCTTCGACCATTCTACTGTTGAATTTAGTGTTACATCACTTCCTATCTACCTACTGCTCGTCCCTTGAGCTCACTTACCACTACATACACTTTGTTTCCTACATCTCCAAATAAAATCAAGCTCACTTCTCACCTCCCCTTAACGATGCCTTCCCCTTTTTAGTCTAGTCCATGAATTCAAAGTATTAAAATAACACCTTCTTATGGGATTTTCTTGAGTCAAACTTCCTACCAAACTAGATGCTTCACGCCAAAAGAACATCTAGCTATCTAAATTATATATAGACTGCTCCCTCGAAGGAAAACTATATGCCAAACTATTGCTACTATCATATATAGACTGCTCCCCCCGAAGGACAGCTATGCACTAAAATCACAGCTGTTACTATAAATAGACTGCTCCCTCGAAGGACAGCTATGCACAGTCAGCCTTTTATCAGAAGCTTCTCGCATTGATCAGATTCGTGAAGACCTCAAGAATAATACAATCATTATCCCTTGTAGACTTCCCGCATCGATCAGTCTACATTCAATAAATAAAAGCCTCATTCAAAAGAACTTTTGCGTCATGGACTTGTCTATTTAGGGTAGGTTCTCTTTCGTCAGAAAACTCACTTTGTAATAAGTTCTCCGTACCTCAGCTATACCATTCACCTCACCTCACCATTTGTTTCAACTCAAGGGACGTAACGTACACTCGATATGTTGTGATCATACAACTCTTTTCACCTATTGACTTCTCGTCTATGCATCGGTACCTAGGGCTTCAAGCTCGTTCTACGTTGTGTGGTTTGTTTAGCTCTTTTCACCTACGGAGCAATCTTTCCTCTTTGCCTCGCATCTAGGATTGTGTGTTGATCTTAATCAGGGCATGATTCCCTACCACTTGGGTAGGCTAACTTTCGCTTCCCTTATACCTTTTACAACATCACCAATTCATTACCAACACCCTCAACCTTACCTTACCAATATTAATATCAACATTTTTACCAACCAACCAATTGCCTAATCGTACCAAGTTGCCTAAATTCACCTCTCCCTGGTCCTAAGGGAGAACTACATCGGTCTGAGGCCCCTCCTTGCTTTGTGCAATGGGCTATGTAGGCAGCACTTCAGAGACATGGGGTCTCCCAAGGGTAGCTCGACCATCCCCTACCATAACCTATCATGTGGGGTAAATATAAATATTTTTGTGTATTTCTATTTAATCACATTCCTCTTTTATCCTTTTTCAAACACCAACAGTCAAAACGAAAGCATTCTTATTATTATCATAACTCAAATCAACATACATATTCAATCTTATTTAGATGTTAAACAAATACATCTCCTCTATCATCGACACGCAGGTCGGCATCCTTATTTATTCTTATACCTTGCTAACATTTATTCAGACCCTCACGCCTCATCCCGCACCAGGTGATGACCGTGATCGTCGACACCTCTCACCTGCCCTCTCTGTCCTCAACGGTACCACGGCTATTGGTACCGCCCACTGATCTGCCATTCTCTCCTATAACATATGAATAGGCTCCCTCGCATGGAGGAATTCAGCCTCTAGTCTCTCCGCCCGTGACTCCGCAACCGCTAACAATCCTCTTGTCTCATTCACCTGTGTTTGAAGCTGCTGAACTAAACTCTGTAGACAATATCTCTCTGCTGTAATCATAGCTATGTTAGGACGATCACGTACACCTCGCAGTTCTGCTACCACCATAATCTATAGGCCTCTGTCGTTCCTGCATCCATTACACTGCGATCAGCTGCTATCTCCTCTGGCCCTTCTGGAGGTGTTGGCCGGGGAGGTGAGAATGCTGCCTCGGCGTCGATCCTCATATATGGTCTATAAGCCAGGGTATATCCTGCACAAATCCGAATTGTCGCCGCATGCGATCTATAGGAATCCTCTCATACTCACCTGGCCTGTGCCCCGCGATCCACCTCAATCGCTCTACACCCCTCAACTCCTCAGCTATGTTCTCTATTACCATATAGTTCTCATAAGGCCTCCAACAGATATCTGCTATGGTCACCCTCTCCCATACCTTCCTGTAATACTCAATGTCACCCGTCACAGCCTGGGATCTTGCCTCTTGTTCTGTCTGGACCCATCGTCTGAACCGCAACCTCTGTACTCTGGTCTCTCCTACCTGGATGGGTCGGCCTATTGGTCGCACACAAACAATGTGCTCATAGGCCCAACAGTGTAATAAGTATGAACAATCCAGTGTCATCCTATGATTTCGCCTACAAGCCCATAAACCCCTGTATAGTTCCGCCAAATATGCAGGTGCCCATGCAAAAGTCACGTTCCTTTCTATCATCTCCCAAATAACACACATCAATGCCTTTGGAAATCTTCCCCCTTCTGCCCTCGGTAATGCATAATACCCTAACCGCTATCATTAATATCACTGCTAACCTTGTCTCCTCAGGGTGTGCTGCATACATTATCCCATATGTGAATGACAAACCTCGTTGTGTCAAATCTCATGCGTATGGACCAAATACTACTGTTATTGCTCCCCGCGCCACACTAGGTAATGCCTGATATACTGGTTTTCCTGTAATAGGGAGCCTCAAAATACGGAACACATCTTCCAATGTTACTGTCATCTCCCCTGTTGGCAAATAGAACGTATTCTTCTCTGGATTCCATCTTTCAATCAACACCTGCAGCATAGCATGGTTACGTGTGATTCATGAATAATAGCAGATTCCACTTAACCCCAAATGATTTATCAATGTCCATTCCGCTGGTGTTACATCCGCTCGGATTCGTGATAACAGCGCTGGCACACTATCATTCATCCTCAACCCTTCTTCTGCCTGCATACATCAAAACAACAAACAACCATTCAATCCATCAAATCCCTAAGGGTTTTTCCCACATTCTGGAAATTCCTCCAGTAACCGATATCAGTTATAAATAACCGGTACCAGTTTAGTGACCGATACCGGTTATCCCTTACCGCTATCGATCACTGTCAATTACATACACCTTGCCTAAACAACCACCTACGACAATCAATTGCTCGTTTATTCCTCTCTGTATACACAGACATACCCGAAACCCTTGATTACCTACCACGTAATACTCACCTCATTTATAACCCTTTTTATCATGTTTCCTTTCTCATATCTACCCACCTACTCTCCCCCATCTTATTCACAAAACATGCAGTAATCAAATCACAACCAAAACGTTTACCCTCTTGAGTTGGCAGCAGCTTGAGGTGGCACTTGTCTTCCCTCTCGTCCCTACCTGCTGGATGCTTCTCCTCGTTCTGCCATGATTCACCACCCTTTTCAAATTCACCTTTCTGCCTTCTGAATCTCAGAACACATTCACTTTCCCTGTCTCTTTTCTCCTTATCACTCAAATCCCTCATGCAATTACCTGTCTCAGTCGTCAAAAAGCGTCGCGTTCGCGTATTTAACTTCTTGTATGGCTCTCAAAATTGGAACTTAAGTTTCCACCCTAGCTTTTCTATTTTTAGAAAAGCTCATACCTAAATAACCGGTTTCGGTTACACACATCAATGCCTTTGGAAATCTTCCCCCTTCTGCCCTCGGTAATGCATAATACGCTACCGCTATCATTAATATCACTGCTAACCTTGTCTCCTCAGGGTGTGCTGCATACATTATCCCATATGTGAATGACCAACCTCGTTGTGTCAAATCTCGTGCGTATGGACCAAATACCTGCTGTTATCGCTCCCCCGTGCCACGCTAGGTAATGCCTGATATACTGGTTTTTCCTGTAATAGGGAGCCTCAAAATATGGAACACATCTTCCAATGTTACTGTCATCTCCCCTATTGGCAGATAGAACGTATTCTTCTCTGGATTCCATCTTTCAATCAATGCCTGCAGCATAGCATGGTTACGTGTGAATTCGTGAATAATAGCGGATTCCACTTAAACCCCAAATGATTTATCAATGTCCATTCCGCTGGTTTTACATCCGCTCGGATTCGTGACAACAACACTGGCACACTATCATTCATCCTCAACCCTGCTTCTGCCTGCATACATCAAAACAACAAACAACCATTCAATCCATCAAATCCCTAAGGGTTTTTTCTCACATTCTGGAAATTCCTCCAGTAACTGGTATCGGTTATAAATAACCGGTACCGGTTCAGTGACCGATACCGGTTATCCCTAACCACTATCGGTCACTGTCAATTACATACACCTTGCCTAAACAACCACCTACGACAATCAATTGCTCGTTTATTCCTCTCTGTATACACAGACATACCCGAAACCCTTGATTACCTACCACGTAATACTCACCTCATTTATAACCCTTGTTATCATGTTTCCTTTCTCATATCTACCCACCACCTACTCTCCCCCATCTTATTCACAAAACATGCAATAATCAAATCACAACCAAAACGTTTACCTCTTGAGTTGCAGCAGCTTGAGGTGGCACTTGTCTTCCCTCTCGTCCCTGCCTGCTGGATGCTTCTCCTCGTTCTTCCATGATCACCACCCTTTTCAAATTCACCTTTCTTCCTTCTGAATCTCAGAACACATTCACTTTCCCTGTCTCTTTTCTCCTTAATCACTCAAATCTCTCATGCAATTACCTATCTCAGTCGTCAAAAAGCGTCGCGTTCGCGTATTTAACTTCTTGTATGGCTCTCAAAATTAGAACTTAAGTTGCCAACCCTAGCTTTTCTATTTTTAGAAATCTCATACCTAAATAACCGGTTCGGTTACATGACCGATATCGGTCTACTAACTATCGGCGTCGGTTACATAACCGATATCGGTTACACACCTGCTTTTTTGAAACATAGTTCTTTTCTTCATTTTCTACCTAATTTTTTATCGCGCCCGCCTCTTTTCCTGCATAACAACACCATTATCCATATTTGTCCATCCAATCCACTTCTCATTACGATTTCATCCATATCATCTATCTACATTACCAAAACAAACATGCCATCATCTAAGGATAATCAAAAAAAACTATCAATCTATACACCATTTGGATCCCAACTCATCAGATACATATAACAATGTCACCAAACCAGCAACAAAACATGCCACATTTCATAATATAACATGACCTGCATCCCATTAACAACAAACATCAACATCATCAATATATCAACATGTCAATTAAACTTATCATACATCAAATATCACAAAACCATCGACAAAATACTTAAAAACATTGTAGAGGTTCATTAACCACCATTCTAAAATGTTTCGCTCGGAATGTTTCGGCTTCTGGGAATAGAGTTGCTTCTATCCTTTCATTCCTTTTAGAAACAGATAAGGTTAGGGCTAGGAGGAATACCTGTTGAACGTCGAGATGGTGTGCGCGTACCGTAGAGAAAGATCAGGTTGACTGCGAAGAACTCCTTTTTGTCTTGGAAGGACTACCTGCAAATAAGAACACAAGACCACACGATTTTGATTAGACAATAAATGAGGGAACTGCCTTGGGCCCAGGGAATATAAAACTTCCTTTCGAAGGTGGTCAGTTCCCCTGCTAATATGAATTAACACAAAAGACTGTAAGATATCAATTAAATTGCTACGTTGAACTGGGTAGGGGAAAGGCTGGTTTTTGGTTATAGTCAGGATAACCGATATCGGTTGCTGATAACCGATATCGGTATGGTCTAGGATCTGAAGGTTGGTTGTTTTGTGGGGGTGTTTGTGTTGTTTGGTAGTTGTGTTATTTGTAAGGCTGTATATAGGTGATATTAGGAAATAAGGTGATGAGAGGTAGATGAATGATAGTTAGATGCAATAGCATGTTGGGTAGTGGATCTAGGAATGGATTTGTGAGGATTGTGCTTCAAAAAGTCTAAGAAATGTTATTAAAGAGGACATGCAAGATGTAACTTACTGGTTATTGACGAAGATGCAGGTCCAAGAACTCTGATGACAAAGGCAGAACTCTAGGTAGGATTGCTGGACAAACAGAAGATGAAATATCTCCCTCCCGATGATCAGCTGAGTATCTGAGAACTCTGTCTGTTCTGTTGCAGTTTTGGGCTTGATCTCCTTTTGCTGCAACTCTTCTGGTTTCTTCACTCATCTCTGCTCGGTCAAGTGAAGATCTGGACTCTCTTGATCACTCCCAAATGATCTCTGTTGATTCCTAAAATCCTTCCACCCTTGTTTCTGGTTAGGGGAGCCCATTTTACAGGGAACCGATGGCGATTATGTAACCGACGGCGGTCAGAGTAGGAATCGGCATCGGTAAGGAAAAATAGCCCACCTTCCCTGCTTTTCTCCCGAGGGATTAGTTGTGGGCTTGGTCAGTGACTAGAAGGTCGGTTTTTGGGTCCGAGAAAGGGGTCATTAGTCATGGGTGTAGGTGCAGACCAAGTTATAGGTCTTAATTAGGTTAGTTTAGGGTTAGGGCTAGGTCATGATGAAGTGGCAAATGAGGTGGCAGGTGAGATGATGTGGATTTGTCAATTACAAGGTAATTAATAAATAATTGTGTAAGGTTTAGGTGATGAGGTTAGGTTGCGAGATGAGATGCGGGTCACAAGGGGGTCGTAAGACACAATTTGGTGTATACAATCATGACTTATATAGGATGGTCATATTACAAGGATAGTCATTGAGTCACCCTACTCTAGTTATGAGTTGGGTGTAAGAGCGCATCATTCCCTATGGAGAGGTGTACAGGTAGAGGGATCCAAGGGCTTGCACTGTAGCAAGGTGGATAGGGATGAGTGTAACTTAGGACCCGCACCAGCCATTGGCTTCTTTGACTATTCAAACATGAAGGCCACTCCCTTATCAGGGCCATGGCAGGGTTATGGGGAGAGGAGACACACACATTGATTACCTGCTATAACTACCAGTCAGCTGATAGATAGGACAGGGAAGTTGAAGATCCACCCCTTTGACAGAGTACCACAGTAGTTTGGCCTCCCCTATAATTGATATGTTTCCCTCCAATGAGGCCAGTATAACAGGTCTGTTCATGAGGAGAGGGGAGGTCCTAGAGGGACCGAGGTTGGACCATGACACTCCTAGGGTTCCATTGCAGCTAGGTGGGTGGTTCATGCCCGAGGGGTAGCCGGTGCTCCTCAAGCACTTTACTTCAGATCGGAGCCAGTCCTTCTCATAGTGGAGAGGGAGATGAGCCCATTGATGTGGACTCATACTCTGAGGAATTCACAGGAGAAGAGACAGAGGAGGATATGGCAGGGGATGACACTAGAGGTGGGGCTAGTGGGACAGATGAGGAGGATGATAGTGACTCTGAGTGGCATGAAACTCAGAGTATCTTGAGGGCCAAGAGGGTAGAGGAGAGTGTAAAGAAAGGTGACCCTAATCTTAGAGGAGTTTCCTTTTCTCGAGACATTGGGGGGATGATGAGTCCCGGTAGCAGGATGTCATTTATTTCCAGATTTGGGGGAGGCTTTTCACAGTCGGTAAGCAGCCGTCAGTGGCAGGTGCAATCCTAGAGAATCCCACCTAGAGTTCCTTGAGATCTGAGTGAGTTACTACTCTTTTTCGATGTTTTTTTAGCTAGAAATTTTTAGTTATATTTATTTTTGTTGTTTGTTTTGTTTTGGCAATTTTCTAAACTTGTTTATTTCTTTTTTTCTTTGTAGGACTATTGAGGGATGGCGGACTTGATTCACAACAGGTGTGATGGACACTCTACTGATTCCTTCAGAGAACGTACACTGGCCAGGCTTATGAGATTGGGAGAGCTCGCAGCGATTCGACATACTGATGTGTTTTCCCCCCGTCGGAAAGGTGAAAGATAGACCTCTCTCCGTGCTGAGGTAGTTGGATTAGAGGAATCTTGGTGCTTGATAGAGGAGATCCGTTCTCATAGTGAGACCATAGCTACTGGTCCCATGATCGTGAAGGCCCTCAGATTCATTTAGAGCATTGGTTGTAGCAGGATCCTAAGACGCGGTCGTGCCCATCGAGTGGATCACACAAGGATTGAGAGATTCATGGTGTCTTTTTGTAGTGGCTTTTGGTCAGATGTTATAAGAGTGTTTTTGTATTTTTTCGGATCATTGAGCATTTGAACATGCCTCCTGCATGATGGCATTGTATATAAAACACACTTTACATAATATATATTATATATATATATATATATATATTTTTATATCTAGAAGTTTTTGTGATTCGTTTCCCATGTGTAAAACTAGATGTTTTAGAATTTTGTTTTATATGCTTTCAAAATGTGATGCAATGGATGATAAATGATAAAAATTTTTGAACATAATGTTTCTTTTATTTGTTTTTGTAAGGTGATATATGATGAATAGAAAAACATATTGTAGTACCAAAATTTTGGCTTCTTTGGGCAATGGTTCGTGTGCTTCTTCTTGTTGTTTCGGCAAAATGTGATGGATATATAGTGATAACGAGATGAAACTTGCCCAATCCTAAACTCCATGCAGACTAAGTAAGAGCCGAGGCTTCATCAACAAGTTGGAAGGGTGCAGTTGTATGAGTTTGACTGAATGGAAAATGATGAAAAAGAAAGACAAGGGTTTTGACAGAATTAAAGATTCAGACTTGCGTACTTACTCTTACTCGAAACTACTACATGTTCAACTAGAATGTAACTTATTATTCTAGTTTTATCTACACTTAGATCATGGATGGCAACTTGGTTGACAAAATCTGGTTTTAAGGATTTGTCTTCTTGAATTTGGATATTTAACTTCACTTAACACTTTGCTTTAAAAATATTAATTTCACTAATTTGCGTGAATGGATCCCCGTTACACCCTGTCTCATCACTGTATGCACCATGGGCTCTACGAGGTTGGTGAGGCAAAGAAGTTGTGTAAAATAAAATATTCTTTTTGGTTAGCAATTTTTTATTTAACTTTACTTCTATTTTTGACTTCGGAGTTCTTGTTTCAAAAGAGATGTAATACAAAAACAATGCAGGGATACCTCCAGGCTCTCCCCACCCCTCCCCACGCCTCGCAAACCTCTCCCTGCTGTTCCACTTGGTGCCTCTCCGCCTCCTGCCTCATACCAGACACGACCGGCCTTCTGTTGGCTGCACCTCCCCTGCGATCTCGGACTATGGGAGGTCCTGCTCTATAAGTTGCATATAGGCTGATACTACTCATCTCCGTTACCATCAGAACTCTTGATAGTACCGGGCCTCCGCCTCTCGCCTCCATCTAGTCTGTCCCGTGGCCACATGAGGTGCTGGGGCGTCCCCGGACTCCTACTACCAGTGACCCCGTGCCTGTGATGGTGCCTCTAGTGGGCCTGTGGCTGTGTTACCTGTACCTATTACCTGTGCCTGGGGCGGTGTCTTTACCGCTGCTAGTGGTGGTACCTGTACCTGTAAAACCTGTGCCTGGGGTTGTGGCTGGGTACCGCTGCTAGGTGTGGTGCTCTGTGCCTTGTACCTGAGCCTGGGCTAGCTGCCCCTGTGAAAAACCCTATCTGTGCCTGGCAGCAGCCAACTACTGCCCCCTGTAATAGCTGCACCTGACCCCTGAGATGATCTCGCTCTGCCATCACCGCTGCCAAATCTGGCTGTGCAGGCTGTGCTACCCTCGCTGCTCTCTGACCAGCCCACCAAACCATATATGCTCCCGTACAGCCCGCATCATCTACAGTGTCATCTTCCGGCCTCTCAGCAACCCAATCTGGATCCACGGGTTGTGGTGCAGGAAGTGGGGCCTCTACATCATCCCTCCTGTACTGAGGGAAGGGAGGTGGCTCGTCCTATCGCAGCCCCATCTTCCTACGTACCCTCTCTAGGGGTATCCTCTCGTACTCTCCCCGGCCTCTGTCCTGCTATCCAGAAAGTGTACTGGATCAAGCGTAACTATACTCGGGCTCCTCTGTGCAGGTGATGACCTCTGTAAGGTCTCCATTACGATGTCTACCGCTGTCAGGCCCTCTAATAAATACCTGTAATAGGCGAACATCCCGCCCTGCAAGCACTGCTCGTGGCTGTCCCACGACCCCCAACCACCTCTGAAAGCCGTATCGTATATGACCTGTGGCCCTAGCTGCTGGGGTAACCCTACTGGTCTGATGCATATGATGTGCTCATATGCCCAACAGTGAAGTAAAAATGTCGAACAAATCCCGATCACCTCATCCGGCGATAGCCCCACAGCTCCCTGTATAACTGCACCAGATATACTGGTGCCCAAGCATAACAGGTGTGCTCCTCCACCATATCATGAAGCACCCCCATCAATGCCCGTGGAAAGCGGGCCTCCCTCTGAGTCCGGGGAGGGCGAAGCAGGTGATCCCGATCATCTCAACACGGCAAGCCATGTCTCATGTCGGTGCACACGGTACATATCACCATACCCGATTCTCGCGCTTGTGATATGTCACTAGCGCAGCTGCATCCCCGAAAACCTGTAGGATGCTTGCCATGGCTGTCTCTGCATCCACCTGAAAATGGCCTCTCCATCAATAGGTAATCGAAGGATGCGATATACATCCTCCAATGTGATGGTCATCTCTCAAGTCGGGAGATGGAACACATTGGTCGCCGGATCCCATCTCTCGATGAGGGCAACCATCAAACTATGATATCTGTCGATAGCTCTGTATCGCTGGACTCCGCCGAGTCCCCACCTCGCGCATGATCGCCCAGTGTGCTGCGGATACATGTGGTCGCATCCGCACCAACAGCGGGGGCATCCTGTCCCGCATCGTCAGCTGCTGACGTGCCTGCAAAACTAACCCAACACCAATTTAGCTCTACTCTTTACAACAACACACACCACAACCCTCTACACCCACTTTCTTCTCCACCTAGCCACACCACGACTCTCTAACAACCCCTCTACCCACCTATTTCTCTATGCTATTCGCCTCCCTCTTCTACCCAAAACAACCCACCCCAAAACACCCATCCCAACCCAAAAACACCCCACCCCACAACAACAACCAAACCCAAAACACCTCATCCCAACCCAAACAACACCTAACTCACCACCACAAACTCAACACAACACAATAACTTAATCCAAAAAAAAAAAAAACTACGGACCGGTATCGGTCCCCAATAACCGACCGCGGCCCTCTTCCCACAGACGTCGGTCGACTACTGACCGCCACCGGCCAAACACAAAGCACCCTGCCCGCAAATTTGTGACCGATGCCGGTCGCTTAGAAACCGACATCGGTCGCTGTAATTTACCCGAGCCGAACCCCCGCGCGGCCCCCCACCTCCATTTTTTCATCTTTCTACCTACATACCCACCCAAACACCCTAAAAATCTACCCACCCAGCCGCCTTGGCTTATTTCACCTATCTACCCTCTCCCTTTTTCGAATTATTTCCATTTTCTAATTATTTTCTAAAACATGTAAATTCCTACCCAAACCCCCCATCTAGCTTAATAACATCAAATAAACACAATGAGGGGTTTCGAACCTACCCGTACGACGACACGTCGTCGTGGTGGGATGGGTGGTGGTGGTCCAGCTGGTCCAGCTCCTCCTGCTCCTCCTGGCTGTGCCATGGCTCCAACTGTCCTCTTCTGGGTCCTCAACCAATCAACTACTGCCTCCTACTCACTCAGGCCCACTACCAACTCACTCCTCCAATCCAAAAGTGCCACCTCAGCGAACAAATGCACCAATGTCAATATTCCACCTCAGACAACTTAATTTGATTTCCAAATTGACAAAGTGACAATGACCGGCCGTATTTTTCTTTTTATAGGTTTTTCACATAGAACCGATACCGGTCAAATCGTGCCCTAAGAAACCGCAATCGGTTACCTAACCGGTACCGGTCATAGATAACCGATATCGGTTTTTCCTTTCCTCACCCAACTTTTTGCCCTTATTTACTATTGCCCCTTTTCCACCAACATCACCTATATCAACCTTTGATGCAAACATTATTAACCATTTGGCCCGACCCAAGGCCTCACCCTACCCATTTGGCCCGACCCAAGGCCTCCCCCTACCCATTTGGCCCGACCCAAGGCCGCAACCCTAACCATTTGGCCCGACCCAAGGCCACAACCCTAACCATTTGGCCCGACCCAAGGCCGCAACCCTAACCATTTGGCCCGACCCAAGGCCTCACCCTACCCATTTGGCCCGACCCAAGGCCGCAACTCTAACTATTTGGCCCGACCCAAGGCCTCACCCTACCCATTTGGCCCGACCCAAGGCCGCAACTCTAACTGTTTCTAAACTCACACTTATGGATCAGGTACTTATCGTTTAGCTTCACTTAATGGTAAGCCTGAGCCTAAACCCCTTAATGCCTTGCATCTTCGACCATTCTACTGTTGAATTTAGTGTTACATCACTTCCTATCTACCTACTGCTCGTCCCTTGAGCTCACTTACCACTACATACACTTTGTTTCCTACATCTCCAAATAAAATCAAGCTCACTTCTCACCTCCCCTTAACGATGCCTTCCCCTTTTTAGTCTAGTCCATGAATTCAAAGTATTAAAATAACACCTTCTTATGGGATTTTCTTGAGTCAAACTTCCTACCAAACTAGATGCTTCACGCCAAAAGAACATCTAGCTATCTAAATTATATATAGACTGCTCCCTCGAAGGAAAACTATATGCCAAACTATTGCTACTATCATATATAGACTGCTCCCCCGAAGGACAGCTATGCACTAAAATCACAGCTGTTACTATAAATAGACTGCTCCCTCGAAGGACAGCTATGCACAGTCAGCCTTTTATCAGAAGCTTCTCGCATTGATCAGATTCGTGAAGACCTCAAGAATAATACAATCATTATCCCTTGTAGACTTCCCGCATCGATCAGTCTACATTCAATAAATAAAAGCCTCATTCAAAGAACTTTTGCGTCATGGACTTGTCTATTTAGGGTAGGTTCTCTTTCGTCAGAAAACTCACTTTGTAATAAGTTCTCCGTACCTCAGCTATACCATTCACCTCACCTCACCATTTGTTTCAACTCAAGGGACGTAACGTACACTCGATATGTTGTGATCATACAACTCTTTTCACCTATTGACTTCTCGTCTATGCATCGGTACCTAGGGCTTCAAGCTCGTTCTACGTTGTGTGGTTTGTTTAGCTCTTTTCACCTACGGAGCAATCTTTCCTCTTTGCCTCGCATCTAGGATTGTGTGTTGATCTTAATCAGGGCATGATTCCCTACCACTTGGGTAGGCTAACTTTCGCTTCCCTTATACCTTTTACAACATCACCAATTCATTACCAACACCCTCAACCTTACCTTACCAATATTAATATCAACATTTTTACCAACCAACCAATTGCCTAATCGTACCAAGTTGCCTAAATTCACCTCTCCCTGGTCCTAAGGGAGAACTACATCGGTCTGAGGCCCCTCCTTGCTTTGTGCAATGGGCTATGTAGGCAGCACTTCAGAGACATGGGGTCTCCCAAGGGTAGCTCGACCATCCCCTACCATAACCTATCATGTGGGGTAAATATAAATATTTTTGTGTATTTCTATTTAATCACATTCCTCTTTTATCCTTTTTCAAAACACCAACAGTCAAAACGAAAGCATTCTTATTATTATCATAACTCAAATCAACATACATATTCAATCTTATTTAGATGTTAAACAAATACATCTCCTCTATCATCGACACGCAGGTCGGCATCCCTTATTTATTCTTATACCTTGCTAACATTTATTCAGACCCTCACGCCTCATCCCGCACCAGGTGATGACCGTGATCGTCGACACCTCTCACCTGCCCTCTCTGTCCTCAACGGTACCACGGCTATTGGTACCGCCCACTGATCTGCCATTCTCTCCTATAACATATGAATAGGCTCCCTCGCATGGAGGAATTCAGCCTCTAGTCTCTCCGCCCGTGACTCCGCAACCGCTAACAATCCTCTTGTCTCATTCACCTGTGTTTGAAGCTGCTGAACTAAACTCTGTAGACAATATCTCTCTGCTGTAATCATAGCTATGTTAGGACGATCACGTACACCTCGCAGTTCTGCTACCCACCATAATCTATAGGCCTCTGTCGTTCCTGCATCCATTACACTGCGATCAGCTGCTATCTCCTCTGGCCCTTCTGGAGGTGTTGGCCGGGGAGGTGAGAATGCTGCCTCGGCGTCGATCCTCATATATGGTCTATAAGCCAGGGGTATATCCTGCACAAATCCGAATTGTCGCCGCATGCGATCTATAGGAATCCTCTCATACTCACCTGGCCTGTGCCCCGCGATCCACCTCAATCGCTCTACACCCCTCAACTCCTCAGCTATGTTCTCTATTACCATATAGTTCTCATAAGGCCTCCAACAGATATCTGCTATGGTCACCCTCTCCCATACCTTCCTGTAATACTCAATGTCACCCGTCACAGCCTGGGATCTTGCCTCTTGTTCTGTCTGGACCCATCGTCTGAACCGCAACCTCTGTACTCTGGTCTCTCCTACCTGGATGGGTCGGCCTATTGGTCGCACACAAACAATGTGCTCATAGGCCCAACAGTGTAATAAGTATGAACAATCCAGTGTCATCCTATGATTTCGCCTACAAGCCCATAAACCCCTGTATAGTTCCGCCAAATATGCAGGTGCCCATGCAAAAGTCACGTTCCTTTCTATCATCTCCCAAATAACACACATCAATGCCTTTGGAAATCTTCCCCCTTCTGCCCTCGGTAATGCATAATACCCTACCGCTATCATTAATATCACTGCTAACCTTGTCTCCTCAGGGTGTGCTGCATACATTATCCCATATGTGAATGACAAACCTCGTTGTGTCAAATCTCATGCGTATGGACCAAATACTACTGTTATTGCTCCCCGCGCCACACTAGGTAATGCCTGATATACTGGTTTTCCTGTAATAGGGAGCCTCAAAATACGGAACACATCTTCCAATGTTACTGTCATCTCCCCTGTTGGCAAATAGAACGTATTCTTCTCTGGATTCCATCTTTCAATCAACACCTGCAGCATAGCATGGTTACGTGTGATTCATGAATAATAGCAGATTCCACTTAACCCCAAATGATTTATCAATGTCCATTCCGCTGGTGTTACATCCGCTCGGATTCGTGATAACAGCGCTGGCACACTATCATTCATCCTCAACCCTTCTTCTGCCTGCATACATCAAAACAACAAACAACCATTCAATCCATCAAATCCCTAAGGGTTTTTCCCACATTCTGGAAATTCCTCCAGTAACCGATATCAGTTATAAATAACCGGTACCAGTTTAGTGACCGATACCGGTTATCCCTTACCGCTATCGATCACTGTCAATTACATACACCTTGCCTAAACAACCACCTACGACAATCAATTGCTCGTTTATTCCTCTCTGTATACACAGACATACCCGAAACCCTTGATTACCTACCACGTAATACTCACCTCATTTATAACCCTTTTTATCATGTTTCCTTTCTCATATCTACCCACCTACTCTCCCCCATCTTATTCACAAAACATGCAGTAATCAAATCACAACCAAAACGTTTACCTCTTGAGTTGCAGCAGCTTGAGGTGGCACTTGTCTTCCCTCTCGTCCCTACCTGCTGGATGCTTCTCCTCGTTCTGCCATGATTCACCACCCTTTTCAAATTCACCTTTCTGCCTTCTGAATCTCAGAACACATTCACTTTCCCTGTCTCTTTTCTCCTTATCACTCAAATCCCTCATGCAATTACCTGTCTCAGTCGTCAAAAAGCGTCGCGTTCGCGTATTTAACTTCTTGTATGGCTCTCAAAATTGGAACTTAAGTTTCCACCCTAGCTTTTCTATTTTTAGAAAAGCTCATACCTAAATAACCGGTTTCGGTTACACACATCAATGCCTTTGGAAATCTTCCCCCTTCTGCCCTCGGTAATGCATAATACGCTACCGCTATCATTAATATCACTGCTAACCTTGTCTCCTCAGGGTGTGCTGCATACATTATCCCATATGTGAATGACCAACCTCGTTGTGTCAAATCTCGTGCGTATGGACCAAATACTGCTGTTATCGCTCCCCGTGCCACGCTAGGTAATGCCTGATATACTGGTTTTCCTGTAATAGGGAGCCTCAAAATATGGAACACATCTTCCAATGTTACTGTCATCTCCCCTATTGGCAGATAGAACGTATTCTTCTCTGGATTCCATCTTTCAATCAATGCCTGCAGCATAGCATGGTTACGTGTGATTCGTGAATAATAGCGGATTCCACTTAACCCCAAATGATTTATCAATGTCCATTCCGCTGGTTTTACATCCGCTCGGATTCGTGACAACAACACTGGCACACTATCATTCATCCTCAACCCTGCTTCTGCCTGCATACATCAAAACAACAAACAACCATTCAATCCATCAAATCCCTAAGGGTTTTTCTCACATTCTGGAAATTCCTCCAGTAACTGGTATCGGTTATAAATAACCGGTACCGGTTCAGTGACCGATACCGGTTATCCCTAACCACTATCGGTCACTGTCAATTACATACACCTTGCCTAAACAACCACCTACGACAATCAATTGCTCGTTTATTCCTCTCTGTATACACAGACATACCCGAAACCCTTGATTACCTACCACGTAATACTCACCTCATTTATAACCCTTGTTATCATGTTTCCTTTCTCATATCTACCCACCTACTCTCCCCCATCTTATTCACAAAACATGCAATAATCAAATCACAACCAAACGTTTACCTCTTGAGTTGCAGCAGCTTGAGGTGGCACTTGTCTTCCCTCTCGTCCCTGCCTGCTGGATGCTTCTCCTCGTTCTTCCATGATCACCACCCTTTTCAAATTCACCTTTCTTCCTTCTGAATCTCAGAACACATTCACTTTCCCTGTCTCTTTTCTCCTTATCACTCAAATCTCTCATGCAATTACCTATCTCAGTCGTCAAAAAGCGTCGCGTTCGCGTATTTAACTTCTTGTATGGCTCTCAAAATTAGAACTTAAGTTGCCACCCTAGCTTTTCTATTTTTAGAAAATCTCATACCTAAATAACCGGTTTCGGTTACATGACCGATATCGGTCTACTAACTATCGGCGTCGGTTACATAACCGATATCGGTTACACACCTGCTTTTTTGAAACATAGTTCTTTTCTTCATTTTCTACCTAATTTTTTATCGCGCCCGCCTCTTTTCCTGCATAACAACACCATTATCCATATTTGTCCATCCAATCCACTTCTCATTACGATTTCATCCATATCATCTATCTACATTACCAAAACAAACATGCCATCATCTAAGGATATCAAAAAAACTATCAATCTATACACCATTTGGATCCAACTCATCAGATACATATAACAATGTCACCAAACCAGCAACAAAACATGCCACATTTCATAATATAACATGACTGCATCCCATTAACAACAAACATCAACATCATCAATATATCAACATGTCAATTAAACTTATCATACATCAAATATCACAAACCATCGACAAAATACTTAAAAACATTGTAGAGTTCATTAACCACCATTCTAAAATGTTTCGCTCGGAATGTTTCGGCTTCTGGGAATAGAGTTGCTTCTATCCTTTCATTCCTTTTAGAAACAGATAAGGTTAGGGCTAGGAGGAATACCTGTTGAACGTCGAGATGGTGTGCGCGTACCGTAGAGAAAGATCAGGTTGACTGCGAAGAACTCCTTTTTGTCTTGGAAGGACTACCTGCAAATAAGAACACAAGACCACACGATTTTGATTAGACAATAAATGAGGGAACTGCCTTGGGCCCAGGGAATATAAAACTTCCTTTCGAAGGTGGTCAGTTCCCCTGCTAATATGAATTAACACAAAAGACTGTAAGATATCAATTAAATTGCTACGTTGAACTGGGTAGGGGAAAGGCTGGTTTTTGGTTATAGTCAGGATAACCGATATCGGTTGCTGATAACCGATATCGGTATGGTCTAGGATCTGAAGGTTGGTTGTTTTGTGGGGGTGTTTGTGTTGTTTGGTAGTTGTGTTATTTGTAAGGCTGTATATAGGTGATATTAGGAAATAAGGTGATGAGAGGTAGATGAATGATAGTTAGATGCAATAGCATGTTGGGTAGTGGATCTAGGAATGGATTTGTGAGGATTGTGCTTCAAAAAGTCTAAGAAATGTTATTAAAGAGGACATGCAAGATGTAACTTACTGGTTATTGACGAAGATGCAGGTCCAAGAACTCTGATGACAAAGGCAGAACTCTAGGTAGGATTGCTGGACAAACAGAAGATGAAATATCTCCCTCCCGATGATCAGCTGAGTATCTGAGAACTCTGTCTGTTCTGTTGCAGTTTTGGGCTTGATCTCCTTTTGCTGCAACTCTTCTGGTTTCTTCACTCATCTCTGCTCGGTCAAGTGAAGATCTGGACTCTCTTGATCACTCCCAAATGATCTCTGTTGATTCCTAAAATCCTTCCACCCTTGTTTCTGGTTAGGGGAGCCCATTTTACAGGGAACCGATGGCGATTATGTAACCGACGGCGGTCGAGTAGGAATCGGCATCGGTAAGGAAAAATAGCCCACCTTCCCTGCTTTTCTCCCGAGGGATTAGTTGTGGGCTTGGTCAAGTGACTAGAAGGTCGGTTTTGGGTCCGAGAAAGGGGTCATTAGTCATGGGTGTAGGTGCAGACCAAGTTATAGGTCTTAATTAGGTTAGTTTAGGGTTAGGGCTAGGTCATGATGAAGTGGCAAAATGAGGTGGCAGGTGAGATGATGTGGATTTGTCAATTACAAGGTAATTAATAAATAATTGTGTAAGGTTTAGGTGATGAGGTTAGGTTGCGAGATGAGATGCGGGTCACAAGGGGTCGTAAGACACAAATTTGGTGTATACAATCATGACTTATATAGGATGGTCATATTACAAGGATAGTCATTGAGTCACCCTACTCTAGTTATGAGTTGGGTGTATGAGCGCATCATTCCCTATGGGAGAGGTGTACAGGTAGAGGATCCAAGGGCTGTCACTGTAGCAAGGTGGATAGGGATGAGTGTACTTAGGACACCGCACCAGCCATTGGCTTCTTTGACTATTACAAACATGAAGGCCACTCCTTATCAGGCCATGGCAGGGTTATGGGGAGAGGAGACACACACATTGATTACCTGCTATACTACCAGTCAGCTGATAGATAGGACAGGGAAGTTGAAGATCCACCCCTTTGACAGAGTACCACAGTAGTTTGGCCTCCCCTATATTGATATGTTTCCTCCAATGAGGCCAGTATACAGGTCTGTTCATGAGGAGAGGGGAGGTCCTAGAGGACGAGGTTGGACCATGATCACTCCTAGGGTTCCCATTGCAGCTAGGTGGGTGGTTCATGCCCGAGGGGTAGCCGGTGCTCCTCAAGCACTTTTACTTCAGATCGGAGCCAGTCCTTCTCATAGTGGAGAGGGAGATGAGCCCATTGATGTGGACTCATACTCTGAGGAGTTCACAGGAGAAGAGACAGAGGAGGATATGGCAGGGGATGACACTAGAGGTGGGGCTAGTGGGACAGATGAGGAGGATGATAGTGACTCTGAGTGGCATGAAACTCAGAGTATCTTGAGGGCCAAGAGGGTAGAGGAGAGTGTAAAGAAGGTGACCCTAATCTTAGAGGAGTTTCCTTCTCGAGACATTGGGGGAGATGATGAGTCCGTAGCAGGATGTCATTTATTTCCAGATTTGGGGGAGGTTTCACAGTCGGTAGCAGCGTCAGTGGCAGGTGCAAATCCTAGAGATCCCACCTAGAGTCCTGGAGATCTGAGTGAGTTACTACTCTTTTCTCGATGTTTTTTTAGCTAGAAATTTTTAGTCTATATTTATCTTTTGTTGTTTTGTTTGTTTTGGCAATTTTCTAACTTGTTTATTTCTCTTTTTTATTTGTAGCGACTATTGAGGGATGGCGAGACTTGATTCACCAGGTGTGCATGGACACTCTACTGATTCCTTCAGAGAGTACACTGGCCAGGCTTACTGCAGATGTGGGAGAGCCTTCAGCAGCGATTCGACATACTGATGTGTTTTCCCCTGTCTGGAAGGTGACAAAGATCATGACCTCTCTCCGTGCTGAGGTAGTTGGATAGAGGACTGTTGAGTGCTTGATGAGGAGGATCCGTTCTCATAGTGAGACCATAGCTACTGGTCATGATCGTGAGCCCTCAATTCATTTAGAGCATTGTTGTAGCAGGAGTCCTAGACGCGGTCGTGCACCATCTGAGGGATCCCACAGGGATTGAGAGATCATGGTGTCTTTTTGTAGTGGCTTTTGGTCAGATGTTTATAAGAGTGTTTTTGTATTTTTCGGGATCATTGAGCATTTTGACCATGCCTAGTGCATGATGGCATTGTATATAAAACACACTTTACATATATATATATATATATATATATATATATATATCTTTTTATATCTAGAAGTTTGTGATTCGTTTCCCATGTGTAAACTAGATGTTTTTAGAATCTTTGTTTTTATATGCTTTTCAAAATGTATGCAATGGATGATAAATGATAACAAATTTTGAACATAATGTTTCTCTTTTATTTGTTTTTGTAAGGCTGATATATGATGATGAAAACATATTGTAGTACCAAAATTTTGGCTTCTTTGGGCAATGTTCGTTGCTTCTTCTTGTTGTTTCGGCAAAATGTGATGGATATATAGTGATAACGAGATGAACTTGCCCAACTCCTAACTCCATGCAACTAGTAAGATGCGAGGGCTCATCACCAAGAGTTGGGAAGGGTGCAAGTTGTATGAGTTTGACTGAATGGAAATGATGAAAGAAAGACAAGGTTTTGACAGAAATAAAATTCAGACTTGCGTACTTACTCTTACTCGAAACTACTACATAGTTCAGAATGTAACTTATTTTCTAGTTTATCTACACTTAGATCCATGGATGGCAACTTGGTTGACAAAATCTGGTTTTAAGGATTTGATCTCTTTGGAATTTGGATATTTAACTTCACTTAACACTTTGCTTTAAAAATATTAATATTCACTAATTTGCGTGAATGGACCCCCTACACCCTGTCTCATTCTACTGGTATGAAGCATGGGCTCATCACCGAAGGTTGGTGAGGCAAAGAAGTGTGTAAAATAAAATATTCTATTTGGTTTAGCAATTTTTATTTAACTTGTCACTTCTAATTTTTGACTTCGGAGTATCCTTGTTTCAAAGAGATGTAAGAAGGATAGATGTGACACTAAGAAGCTTCTAGAACAGACCATAGGTAAGAACAACTTAACCAAGTAAAAAAGAATGAGTATGACCAAGTATGTAGGCGTTGGTATGGTTTTTGTCAAGACGTTGTCTGTCGAATTGATGAAATGATTTTGGAACCGTTTGATGATATTATGAAAACTAAAGAGATATGATTTTGAATGCTTTTGCCAATATTTTTAGGAGCTTGTAATGAATTTTTTAAGAATAAGTTCCTTGACCACAATAGTTACGAAACGAGTGAACAAAATGAAACAAGTGACTAAATGCAATGTAGGTAGATATAATATACAAATGGTGATGTTGATGACCTATGCATAAAACCGTTTAAGATGCAAGGAATTGACAGTTTCATTGAATTCCTCACCTTCTAGTGTACACAAGAGATACGCACCATTTCCGTAGTCTTTCATGACTCGGTATGGGCCCAACCACTTGGGCCGGAATTTCCTTCCTTTGCCGGTTTTCTTATCAATCCGGTTGTCTAGTCTTAGAACTAGATCTCCCTCATATATTTCTCACTCGTAGACCTTTTTGTTATATTACCGGCACATCCGGTCAACATAGGCTCTGTGCCTTTGTTTGGCGTTTAGCTTGGACTCATAAAGGATTTCTAGTTGAGAAAGGTGTGCCTCTCTATAGGCTTCTTCTCCCAAAATCCCTTGTAATGAGATGCGGAGGCTAGGTATTTTGACCTCAAGCGGGAGAACCACTTCTGCCTCAAATACTAATGAGAAAGGGGTTACCCCCATCGGTGTTCTTATTGAGGTTCGATGGGCCCACAAGGCTGGGTATAATTTTAAATGTCAATCCCATTTATTTTCCTTAACTTTTTTGAGGAGAATAGCTTTTAATGTTTTGTTCATGGCTTCAGCTTGTCTATTGGCTTGAGGATAGTAAAGAGAGGTCGTATGATGATTTATTTTGAATTTACTGAATAACTCACAGACCTCATCATTCTTAAAGGATGTGTCATTATCTGAGATAATGAATTACAGGACACTGTACCTATAAATGATTTAATTTAAAATGAACTTAGCGATTACAGAACCAGGTACGGTGGTGAGATGCATGGCCTCTACCCACTTGGTAAAATATTCTATGGTAGTGATTATAAAATTATGGGCATCTGTTGATGAAGGAGATAATTTCCCTGTCATATCTAGGCCCCATGTGGAAAAGGGCCATGGGGTTGTGATTGGTTGTAGAACCTATACTGGCATGTGAATCTCATGGGAGAATTCTTGGCATTTATGGCATTTGCACACAAAATCTACTACGTCATGTTTAAGAAAGGGCCAAAAATAGCCCATCCAATGTATTTTATGAGTTGTGGGGTGATCACCAAAGTGGCCTCCACATATCCCATTGTGGGATTCATACAGAATCTTTTTAGATTCTTCAGTGTCAATGCATCTTAAAAGCATTCCATCGAAGGCTTTACGATAGAGCACTTGTTCTACTATAACATATTTAGCAACAATAATGTGTAACCGCCTTCTTTGTTGTCATGTGGAACCTTCCGGGTACGTATGGTCCATGATAGAATTGACGATGTCAGTGTACCAAGGGCATGTAGAGATGGGGGGTCTAGTTTCGACAAAGTATATGCACTCATCAAGAAAATCTAGATTTACCAGATCACCTCCATCTAATGGATTGTCAGTTAACCAGTCTACAATGATTTGTCCCTTAATAGATTTCTGGTTTACAAATGTTAAATCGAATTCACCCATTAAGGTTATAAATCTTCCAGCCTTTTTGGATAAAGACCCTTGGGTGATGAATGTTCATAAATTATCTGTCTTTACAATAACCCTTGTTTCTTGATTTAACATGTAATGTCTTAGATGTTTTGTTGCAAAGACTATGGCAAGGCATTCTCTTTCTTCCTATGTATAATGTGTTTCATAATCAAGCAACGTCTGGCTAATGAAATGGACTACACGTTCTCATTTATCATTGTCTTCTTGAGCCAGCATGTAGGCTAGGGAGACATCAGTAGCCCGTGAATACAGGATCAAAGGATGATCTGGTCTAGGAGGCATTAACATGGGAGGAGACAATAAGAAGTGTTTAGCTACTTCAAAGGCCTCATTACATTCTTCTGTCCAATCAATGCTATAATATTTTTTCAATAAATTGTTGATTGGATGAACAAAAAAAATTAAGTCTGGAATGAACCTTCAAATTACACCTAGTTTTCCAAGAAATGATCTGATACCAGACTCATCTGATGGTGGAATCATTTCATGAATAGCTCAGATTTTGGTTGGATCGACATCAATCCCTCATGAGGATATAATGTAACCCAGAAGCTTCCCTCTTGTTACACCAAATACACATTTCTCTAGATTCAATGTGACACCATATTTGATCAATCGTGAGAGAATGATTGATCAGGGGATCATTTTTTAAAAAGTTCCCTAAACATCCATAAAATGGTTTCAGTGTAGAAGATCATCTTGAGAGATTTCCAACGACTATAAGAACGCGACAAACGGACATCAGGAGCTCTAGTTATGTCCGGTCAAAGTTCGGTCAATGGGAAAGTAAACTCTAGTTAACTGGTCAATAATGGACCAATCGCATTGCGACACATGGCAAAAAGGAAAAAGGGAGTTGTTTGTTGGTTTTCGATCACTGGTCTTCAACGAGCATAAAAATGGTGCATGGGAACAAGAGGCTCAACTTTTATTACGGAGGGGAACCCGGCCGCCGTGTGGACTATGGTATCGCCGATGTGGTGGGTCCACAAGCCACCACGTAGCTTGCCACAACTCATCGAATTCGCTCGATTTTCCTATCGAGGGTTGAAAAGTGGTATTTATTGCCATATTTCATTTTGAATGTCATTATATTGCTTGGGTCGAAATTATATTATCTTGGTAAGTCCACTTTCCATATTCCACGCATTATATTTGGTTTAACCTCCAAGCATTATTCAAGGCACCTAAAAATACTGTCTATACATGGCCATGTGCATCCTTATCCAACCAGCAAATGAACCCACATTCCAAGTGGATAAAATGGCTCACAAGCCAATACAAAAGTGCCCCCTTTGCATTATTAAATACCTCCCTTCATCCACGCACCCACAATGTGGGATAAACCTCTTGAAATCCGCCTAAGGAGAAGAAAGTGGAGATATGGGGAGGATTTGAACCATGGTCTCCATGGTAAAAGATAAGGGCTTTGACGGCTGTGCCACTTGTTTATAAACAATATAAAAGGAGCTTTATTGTATTTGAATAGCAATAGATTCAGGTCTGTGCAAAGGAAGAGGAGGCAGTTTCAGAAAACGCCATTTTTGAAGGCCTTGCACTCAGATTGGGAACTCGGAGTAAAAATATGAAATGAAGGAAATTCTGAGATGATTCCAACGATGTAATATTTGATATTTTTTGTTGAGTTTTAACCTATTTTTGGAAGCTTTGCATATTTTAACAGGGATCTACAAGACAGCTAGTTGAAAAACATGAATTTCAATGCACTTCTGGTCTGAATTGTGACTTGGTGTAAACATGAAAAGTGTTCAAAATTTAGAAATGATCTCAAATATATGATTTGTTTTCATAGAATGTTTTTAAAATCTCCATTTGTAGGTGTTTTTCTAACACAGTTGCAGGGAGATCACATTGTGAAAACACTGTAGGAGCCACGGATCGTTCTTGGGACAGTTTCTGCTATTTTTCAAAGTTCTTGGGACATTGATCAGCTCATTTGTAGGTTTTGATTAATTATTTGTTGTTTGTAAGAGTTATTGTACTTAAATTTCAATATTATTAATGGATCGGTTCAATCTGAACCTGAGGACGTAGGAATTTCCAAACTCCGTAAACAATCTTGTTTATTATCTGAGTGTTTTCAGTTTTTCTGATTATTTATTTGCTACACAAGTTTTCCACACTTCTATGGATGCATAATAATCAAAATTTAATCAATTTGTGGAGTTTAGAATACTTAAAATTGGTTAAGAAAATCATGATCTTTGGAAACTTTCAAAAGTGATAAAAATACAACGCATGGTTTTCAGATCAAGTTTGGTATCAGAGCAGTTAGATTACTGGATTAGCTTCTAATTGTGTTTGAAAATTTGGCTTCAATTTTAGTATTGATTTCACTTTTCAGTGTGTAGACATTTTGGGGCTTGTTAATCTTCTTTTGCAGTGTGCAGTTTTGGAAGTACAGGTTGTGTTTGCAGGAACCGGGAATCATGGGCAAGTCATCCGAACAGGAGCAACTGGATGAGCTTGAAGCCATAAACCACCAACTCCAAGAAGAAAACTCTTTATTGAGAGATAAATTTTATTCCTTGGAAGAGGAAATAGTGCGGTTAAAATCTGAGCCAAAATCCTCTATAACCAAGAAAGAGGAGTATGTCAACAAGATGCTTGAAGAGAGCAAGAAGTTGATGGGCTTTGTTAAAGAGTTGCAGGAAGAAATACAGACCAAGGATGCCCTCTTGGAAAAGCTGCAACAAGGTGAACATAAGAAGGAATTGCCTTCCAAGTCAAATGCAGGTACTATGAAAGAATGCACTATAAGTTGTTCACATTTTAATTCTTCCTCTCATTCAGTTTCAGATGTTCCTTTGGGTCAATTTGAAAAACACACTAAGGGAATTAGATCTAAGATAATGGTTAAGATGGATTTAACAGAACGGGGCCTTGGTAAAATGGACAAGGTGATGCTAACCCAATATAGGGTAAAGGATTAGCCTCGGTTTGCAGGTTTGGGGTTATTCTAGTGGGAAAATGGAAATTGGAGAAAGTTCCAAAGCAGCTGAAGGAAGACAAGCTTCCAACAGCCAAGGATTCTACACCACTAGAATTGCAAGATTCTGCCATCAGGAGGAACAATGAAAGGTGTAAGAAAAATAGGCAAAATAGGTAATCAGATTCCACCTCCTTCCACATACACTAAAAATAGCACTAAGGGAAAATCAAATCCTAAAAATTCTAATACACTCTTTCAGTTGGGAAACAATATAGCTTTGGTAGGCAGAAATATGCTTTTCCCTTGCACATTTTTGTGAAAGGTTACTAATCAATCTGTTGCATATTGTTGGAAAGAGGAAAATTTTGATTAAGAAGTTAATGCCCTTGTGTGAATGATAAGGCAGGTGCTAAAGACCAATCTCACCATGGAAAGTGAGAGAAATGGCAAGAATGTTACCTCTCCTAAACAGGGGAATCATTCTCGTAGACAGAGGTTCTGGAGAATGGTAAAATGGGTAAGACTCCTAAAAATAGGGAAGTTAAATTTTGTTCCCATTGTAATAGGAATGGTCATGATGTAAAGGTTTTTTGGTTTGTTCCTAGACAACAAAATTGGAAAGTTGTCAAAAAGAACAGTATTGTAAAAACCAACAGTGTTAAACCTAACTAAAAACTCATTGTGGTACTGAGAAGGTAAAAACAACCAAAACGGAAAAAACCCAAGTGATTGGTTGGGAAAAACACTCCTCAACTTTATATTTGCACTACAGTAAATGGTTGATAGTAGGCAAGCAAAAATGTTTTTCAGAGCTATATTTTTAGGGTATTTCCCTGTTTATTGATAAGGATTTGTTCCTAAGTTGAATATTTACTGCTTTGTAAAATGAATGGAAACAGTTGAAGAGAAGATTTGAGTGATAGGTTCATCATACTCATGTTTTGTTTTCTCAGATTAGTTGGTAGTTCCATTATTGAAAACACTATGTAGGGATAGGGCATCAGTATCATGTCTAAATTTGAAACTTGCGGTTGTAATCAGCATAATCACAAGAGTGTCAGTTGAACACTAGCTTCTATTATAGATGGGTGTTATTATCTGACTTATTATTTGTGATGGCGATACAGTGTTTTGGCATATTCATGTTGATTCAGTTGTTGACTATAGATATTTTTGGTCATTGATAGTCTATTATATTCTGATAGTGAATACTTGCAGTTGTTACAGTTTCAGATGGGCAGTGGGCACTAGCCTAATTGGGGGAAGTTTAGATGTCTTGTATATTGATCTGTGTCATGGAATTGTAATTTTTTGGTAATCGGCCGTATCACAAAGTGACAGTTGAACACTAGAACTTTCCATAATAGAATGGGTGTTATTATCTGGTCAGTTATTTGTGATTGGCATTACAGTGGGGTAATGACAGTTCACAGTTGTGGTAGAGTTGACAGGGTTGCAACGTTTCAATTGAACACTAGCTTAATTGGGTGTTATTATCTGATCGGTTATGTGACTAGCTAATTCAACTATTTGCATTTATTTAACCTATAATTTTTATTTTGGGTTCTTGTATGTGTTTGTTACAATACAGGAAGAAGATAACATGTTTTTGTGGGTTGATACACAGCTTTTTGTGGACAAAAAGCCTTTCTCAGTGGGGAGGTGTGATCAGGGGATCATTTTTGAAAAAGTTTCCCTAAACAACTCCTAAAATTGTTTTCAATGTATAATATCATCATCGAGAGCTTTCCAACGAATGTAAGAACATGACAAACGGACATCGGGAGCTCTAGTTATGTCTGGTCAAAGTTTGGTCAACAGGAAAGTCAACTCTAGTTAACTGGTCAATAATGGACCAATTGCACTGCGACACATGGCGAAAAGGCAAAAGGGAGTTGTTTGTTGGTTTTTGATCATTGGGTCTTTGACGAGTGTAAAAAATGGTGCAGCGAGAACAAGAGGCTCAACATTTTATTACGGAGGGGAGCCCGGGCCTAGCCGTGTGGACTATGGTATTATCGCCGACGTGGTGGGTCCACAAGCCACCTCTGTGGCTTGCCACCACTCGTCGAATTCACTCGATTTGCCTATCGAGGGTCGAAAATTGGTATTTATAGCCATATTTCATTTGGAATGTCATTATATTGCTTGGGTCAAAATTATATTATCTTGGTAAGACCACTTTCCATATTCCACGCATTTAATCCAAATCCATATTACATTTTCCATGCATTATATTTGGTTTAACCTCCAAGCATTATTCAAGGAACCTAAAAATATTGTCTATACATAGCCATGCACATCCTTATCCCAACTAGAAAATGAACCCACAATCCAAGTGGCCTAAAATGGCTCACAAGCCGATACAAAAGCGCCCCCTTTGCATTATTAAATACCTCCCTTCATCCACGCACCCACAATGTGGGATAAACCTCTTGAAATACTGCCTAAGGAGAACGAAGTGGAGGTATGGGGGGGATTTGAACCGTGGTCTCCATGGTAAAAGATAAGGGCTTTGACTGCCACGCCACTTGTTTATAAATAATATAAAAGGAGCTATTATTGTATTTGAATAGCAATGAATTCAGGTCTGTGCAAAGGAAGAGGAGGCAGTTTCAGAAAACGCCATTTTTGAAGGCATTACACTCAGATTGGGAACTGGGAGTAAAAAATATGAAATGAAGGAAATTCTAAGATGATTACAACAATATAAGATTTTATATTTTTTTTGAGTTTTAAACCTATTTTTGGAAGCTTTGAATGCAGATTTTAACAAGGATCTACAAGACAGCTAGTTGGAAAACACGAATTTCAATGCACTTCTGGTCCAAATTGTGACTTGGTGTAAAACATGAAAAGTGTTCAGAATTCAGAGATGATCTCAGATATATGATTTTTTTCATATAATATTTTTAAATCTCCATTTGTAGGTGTTTTTCTAACACAGTTGCAGGGAGATCACCTTGTGAAAACATTGTAGGAGCCACGGATCGTTCTTGGGATAGTTTTCTGCTATTTTTCAGAGTTCTTGGGACATTGATCAGCTCATTTGTAGGTTTTGATTCATTATTGGTTGTTTGTAAGAGTTTATTGTACTTAAATTTCAATATTATTCAATGGATCGGTTCAATCCAATCCCGGGGACGTAGGAATTTCCGAACCCCGTAAACAATCTTGTTTGTTATCTGAGTGTTTTCAGTTTTCTGATTATTTATTTGCTACACAAAGTTTTCCGCACTTCTATGGATGCATAATAATCAGAATTTAATCAATTTTTGGAGTTTAGAATACTTAAAATTGGTTAAGAAAATCACGATATTGGGAAACTTTTAAAAGTGAAAAAAAAAATACAACACACGTTTTTCAGATCAATGATATGGAGTACTTTTAGGTGATCGCAGCGCTTCATGGCCTTGGCCAACAAGTCATCTACATAGGATTCCACAATATTATGAATAAGGTCGTGAAATATGTATGTCATTTCTCGCTGGTATGTAGCGTCGGCGTTCTTAAGACTGAACAACATGACAAGCGTAACAATAAGTTCCCCAAGGAGTTATAATACATGGTTTTGGCTTGATCTTTCTCAAATATTTTAATCTGATTATACCCTGAGAACCCATCCATGAGAGAAAAAATATCAAATCCATCATTGTGTCAACAATAATGTTGATGGATGGTAACGGGAAGTCATCTTTGGGACAAGCTTTGTTAATGTCCCAAAAGTCTAGGCAAATGTGTATCTTCCCATTCTTTTTTAGAACAGGGACGATATTAGATACCCAATTGTGAATAGTCAACTGATTTAATGAATCCCACTTGGAGAAAGTTTCATTACTTCTTCTTTTACCATGAGAGCCACTTTTTGTTTCATTGGTATCGAATTTTTTTTAATTGGCTTTGCATACAGTTTGGTGACAAGATTATGTACCGCGATATGTGGTGCAATTCCCGTCATTTCTTTATAATTAAATGCAAAATCCTTTTGATGTTAATTGAGGATCTGAGTATGTATTTCTATCTCCTCTGGATTTAATGAGGATCCTAACTTCAAAATATTTGGCTCTTCCTTTGTTCCGATGTTTACGTCAATTGTTTCTTCGATTAAGGAAGTGTTGCCTTCTTCAAATTTAGGTGAGGCCAGAGGAAGTTCCAAAATTTTTCCATTCTCTATCTCATAGATATCGAGATCCTTTTGTCGGAGGAGACTCTATCATATTATTTCCAAAATAGGAAGAGGAGTGTGGGATTAGGGAAAGATCCACTATGTGATGAGTGAGATGTAGCTCCGCATAGGTGTTTAGATATTCGAAAGTGATTATATCACTGTCAAAGTGATCCATGCCAGAAAACTCATTCTCAGCTTCTATATGTGTCAAGAGTGGGTTTGTTGGTATTTTACACACCAATGGTTTAGTACAAAGTGATATCATGAAACTTGTGTTTTCCAACTCACTTTTTGGAGTGAAACAGGAAGCTGAGGTTGCTATTGAATCTACGAGAAGGTTCTTCTCTAGTGGGATTGCTTTGATTGATATGAAGTTGAATCCTTTGGTTAGATCTAATACCACCATTTTATAGAGTTGTAAGTGCTCAGCTCTAGTCTCATATACCTCAGAAGACTTGGATTATAACTAGTTACGAATCTCCTAGCACTCTAATGTTATCAACGCCCATCCTTTTGGCTATGATTAGGCCCAGGAGGAGGGCTTTGTGCTCATACCCTGTTGTTTCTACACTCAAAATTTAACTTAAAGGAAAAAGGTAGGATCGTTCCCTCGGGAGAAGTAAATATCACACCTTCCCCAGCTCCAAAACAACATCTAGCTCCATCAAAGTGGAGATTCCAATATTTTCTTGGAAAAATGGATGTTGGGACATTCCTTGTGTCTATTTATTCTACCTCGGTTACTTCTACCATACAAACTTTGTTTGATGAAAGGGAACCAATTCCTAGAGTGTATCTCATACCCATAGAATCAAATGGTAGGAGAATGGGTAGATCTTTCTCTAGTAATTCTAAAAATTTTATGGTAGTCCCTAATGATACCATTTCTACGACGTTAGTCTTACTTTCGAGTGCTGGAATGCCTTCGACTAGATTTGTAATTTCTAATTATGTTGTAGGTATCAACTTCTCTTCTAGTTTTGGATTGATTGGTTTGCTAAATTGATTTGTTGGGAGTTTAAAGTTAGAGTGTATGCTTGGTCTTTTCTTCGAGTCCGCTAGGTGTATATCGAAGGGCTTTAGGTCACCTTATGCCACAAATATTTTTCCTAGGTGCAAAAATCTTATTTCCTGGAATAACTTGGAAGGGATTGCCTTCATGTGGTGTATCCATGGTTGACTGAGGATCATATTATAGTTGGTTTCCTGTTCTATAATATAAAATTTGGTGAGGACTATCTTGGGTCCTAATGTGACTGGTAAAACAATGGTTCCAATTGAAGTGGCTTTGAGGCTATCGTAACCTCTTAGCGTATTCCATGTTATGGAACAATTTGTTTCTCCATATCCTAGATTTTGAAGAAAAGTGAAGGGGACTATGTTAACTATTTTCCCATCATTAATCATTACGTGTTTAACATAATTATTGTAAACCCATACCTGTAAATGTAAGGTTGGGTCACCTCTGCACGTAATTTCAACATATGTTGGAATTTTTCTTATCTAAAATATAAACTCAGTATCCATATCTGGCTGTCCTGAAGGGTAGACATCAAATTCTACATGGTTTACTTGCGTTTCTAGAGGAGGAGTGATGTTAATTAAATGACCAAGTCATAATGCTTCTAAAAAAGTATCCCTGTGGGTGGGAGAGTTCTTTAAAAAATTTAAGAAGGAAATGTCAGAGGTCTTTGTTAAGTCATTAATTAAATCATAAGCGTCTATAGGTTTTACCAATGTTTGTTGAATGTTGTTTAGTTCTAATGGATAGTTTGGAATTGGTTGAGAAGAATAATCTTGTGTTCTTGTTATGGTTTCTATGGGTAGCTCGGTATCTAACTCTACTAGGCCAACTATCTTGGTTTGCGGTCGGTCCCTAATTGGGGTGTGATCGGTGGAATTTAATGAAGTTGAGGCTTCAATGATCGTTATTTCTTGTCATAACACCTTTGTTCGTCCCGTTTGGACCTAACTTGTTATTGTTAGAGTGATTTGACAGCGGATCATTAAAGATCTCGAGGGGTGCATTTTGAGGGGAAACTACCCCTGTGTAAGTGTTTGGCGTGGGTACTACAAAATTTGCTAAGAACATATCTATAAAGAGTTATCTTTGGTCTTCTGGAAAACGCTGCATGAATTTATTGTAGTCACGACAAGTCCTAGTATCATGGCCTTGAATCTTGTGGAAACCACAATGTAAGTTGGGATTATAGTTTTAGGTTGTTGATTTGAAACCTGCTATGGTTCAAAATTCTGATTAAGTTGCCGGTTGTTAGAGTTAAAACTTTGAGGCTGTTGCCTTTGGTTTTGACTCTGATATGCTGTTGGGTTTCGATTTGGACCTTATGTTTGGATTTTCCATTATTGTTGTTGTTGTTTTTTTTGTTGTGATGGGTGATTAAAATCCACCACGTTGATTGTCGAAGTAAATTTGTTATTTTGCTAATTGTTAAGAGGTGGTGAAATTTTTACGACATTTTCCCTTTTAACTTGGTCAATTACTCCATCTGTTGTTACCCAATGGTTTTTGTTAAGGATTTTGGGTCCTTTATTGGTATTACCGAAACTAGGATAGGTCGTAGTGTTTTGATTGGGAGTGATTAATTTCCTATTTATTCCATACGTCTTATGACCACTATCTATTGTCACTTGATCTATTCGGAGAGAACTCTCAAGTACTTCATCATAAGTCCTTAGTGGGAACTTATGGACTTCTTACTTTATCTCTCTATTGAGGGAATGATGGAATAAATCACATAGTTCCATCTGATCCATGTTTAGAGCACTCGTTGATGAGAAGAGAACCGTATGCCATCTTTGAATAAAATGAGTAGCGGATTCATTATGCTCTTGTTTAATATGCAAGAATTCCCTGATTCCTATTCTTAACAATTTGTTCATGTCAAAAGCTTTGATAAACTCTGACACAAGTTATTTAAAGGAGTGTATTGAGGCTTCAGGTATTCTATAATACCAATCAAGGGAAATACCCTCTAAGGTTTTAGGGAATATCTTAGCAACAACCCCATCCCAAGGGAGAAATTGTTGAATGGCCATGGCATAGGCCTTGATATGTGCATTCGGATCTCCCTTCCCTTTGTATTTGGGAAAATCGGGAAGAGGTCTTGGAAGCATAGACACTCCGTATGGTGAAATCTAGAGCCTCTTTTAAATATTCTGAAAGTCCCTACTGCATAGATTTTGACCATCAATGGTGCCTGCTAAGGGGGTGGAGGTGCTATGGGTTGTTGATATGGCATAGCATATGTATTTGTAGGGACATAAGGAAATCCCTGTGGTTGAGAAAACATCCCAAGAGAAGAGAACATGTCTCCTTGTGGTGATTTTGAATAAATGTTTAAGTAGGGAGGAGCATTACTCTGGTATGGTTGTTTGGTGCTAATCCGGGAGGTATCATATTTCCAACTAGAGCGTCGTTTGAAAATGTGGTTCTAGTTGGTGTTTTGCTACTGATAGTTATATGAATGTTGAGGAGGCATGCCTAACATGCCTGTTCCTGTAAGGAGGTCAACTTGGCTGGGATGATGCGGAGGGTTAGGGATTCCTACTTTCCTGAAATATGAATTTTGACTTGCTTGAGCAAGTTCCAATCCTCTAACCTTCTCAACTAAGGCTGAGATGACCTCGATTGGTGAAGACACAATGTTTTTCCTTAATGGTAGTTGTTATACACCTTGAGGTTGTAAAGGGGTATGATATCCTACTATGAATTGATCATTACCTTGCCAAGCTTCCCCGAGAGTTTTTCCCATAGGTGGAGGAATGGGGTAATTTTCTTGGAGCAGGGTATTGGGTTGTGTTTTCAAACTCCCTATAGGTGGGTACATGTTTTGGAAGTGTTGTTCACTTCTAGCGTAGCATGATAAATACTCCTCATCCAAAAATGGGAGTGGATCTGACTGTCTACTAATTTTTGGTCTGAACAAAACTCGAGGAGATGAAGTGGATTCTCCAGTAAATTTCATATTGTTAGAGCCTGAGGATCTGGTTGTTGTGTTTGTGTGAGCTGATCCAACTCCTCAATTCCAAATGAAGAACTAGAGCTAGTTCTTTGAGGAGGAGTTTTTGATGACAAGTAATTACTTGAATAGTTTTCAGCCCATGCAGAAAGTGAGGGTGGTGGTTGTCTATTTGTTTGACTGTAATGTGCTTCAAGACCTGAGAGAGGTATGCCATATGTGTTGTATCCTGACATATTCGGGGGGTATATAAATACCCATAGAATAATGGGAAAGAGTGAAGATGGATGAAAGAAATGAAAATAAAAGGGGAACAATTGTTTGTTTCATGTCAGGTTCACCAATTTTATACGATAGAAAAGTGACATGCAAGCATGGGAATCTACAAGTAGCTCTTCTTCGTACCCGACCTCCCAAGGTCGTGCTGAGACAAGACTATTGGAAATGGAATATATGTGGATACAGATAAACTAGTTGGGCAATCTTATATCCTCAACACACAATAATGGAATCTATGAATCTAAGGTAAAGAAAGCTCTCCTAACCTGAATTGGTGTAATGGACCATTCAGATATAATAGCTACTCGGAGGCTCTAATCAATGTCAAGCTCTACCAAGGTCCTATCTATTGGCTATTGGATGCATGGAAAATGGCATGTAGGTGCTTCATGTATATTTCCAGACAAGGTCATGGAAAATGGTAATGAGAGGTGTAGTGGATTTATAATAAACTATGGGTGGTTTTCTAGTCTAGCCCATAAAATGTTGGATTGATTGGATTTTATGTTTAATACGGAAAATTGGGTTATGATATCTGGCAGGAGTGGTGAGGATATAAATACCAATGTTCATAAACTGGTGTCAATACTTAACTAATTTGTAGGCCCATTGGATTGTGGGACCTGGGGATCACAACCATGAGTTCATGGTTGTTGTGGACCTGTTATGGTCATGTGAAGAATCAATCTCCTCTTCTAACTATCCAATGGTCATAAGCCTTTTCAGCTTCTATGTTTAGTACCAGGAGTTGTGTGATCTTCTTAGAATACCTCACGGGTGTTCTGGAAACATTGTATACGTAATCCTATGTCTATGTTGATGAGAAGGTCTCCTACATCTGGTTGTGGAACTAACGGATCACAGCCAAATATTTTTTCTCTTTTCGGGTTCTTGTATGGTCATGCAGATATCCTATCAAGGCAATCTATAGTTGGGTTGACTTGACCAAAATGTGTATGCTTTGTCGTCTTCAATATTCAATTGCCTCAATTGTTCACTAACTGCTTGAGGATTTGTTGTCATTTGAAAGACCTGAATCCTATGCCCTTGATCTATATCTGTTAACGTTGTGAAGAGATTTGGCTGAGGCACTATCGGTTTGAATACATATTCCCTGGGCTCTTTGGGTCCCCATAATTGTCATGCAAAAGATAATTTAACTAAAATGAGCAAAATTAACCATGAAAGTCTATATCTACACTATGCTTATATTTCTCTTATTTTTTTGTATTTTCAATGATGGTGTATTTGAATGAAATTAAAAGAGCAGCTATTCTAATATATTCAAAAAATGGACAATTAATCTAATAATAGAATTAAAACGAGCAAGATAAACCTGGTATAGCTATTTTCCCATGCAATTGTGAATTTATCCTAAATATTTAAATAACTAACTAGTTTAATCGAAAGAATTCCAATCCTACCTCAGAAGTGAGGAATGAATCATAGTTTCTCAGAAACTATCATTCCCCATAACTTCCCTGACAATATCGAAAGTGAGCTTTAACTGAAATGAAATAATTTGCTACTCTATTTGATATATTGTAACTACAAACTTTGATAGCTCAAACCTGGAGTTTACAGAACAGTGGTAAATCCAGTTGTGTCGTGACTTTTCCCCTCAGTGTGATCTCCTCATTCCTTCGTGTTCTCATGAATCCAGAAAAGTGTGAGTGTGATAGCGTCAGTAGAAGAAGATACTCAAACAATAGAAGATTTGGATATAAACCAAATACAATGCAAGTAAGAGAGGGATAGTGCAAGTGAACAGAGTTTGACTATGTAATTCCTAGTAGGATTTATTGCGGGGATACAATGCAAATATGTTGAGAATTCTGGGATCTATCTCTTGTGACAAACAAAACCTACAACTCTAAGATGGATTCTAATCTAAAAGTGAAACTACCTTATGCTAAACTGATTATATGAGACAGAAATGAAGCAAGATGAAAGGAAGAAGATCAAATGACCTCTAAAGCAGAAAGGAGAGAATGATAATTCATGCAAAATATAAAACTATTGAAACTCATGCAAGAACTTCAAACAAAATTGAATAATCAAACACAGAAGGAGAGGGGCCATTTGTTTGAAAGCAAGCTGGGTATTTATAGCATTTAGATTTACCAGAGGGTAAATCTAAATTGAACTCTTCTATTATTAAACAAAGGGAAAACACTATTTACCAGGAGTCCAAAACATAAATGCAAGCTTTAGTGGTTGAGGAATGCGGGTGAAATTTGAATTTTTACGTTTGACTAAATCATCGGAATGTTTTGGAAAACGCACATAGGACCACCGTCCTACACACTGGAGGCGGTTACAGGACCGCCACGCTGTCCTAGGTGGTGGTCACGGGAGGTGCTACCCAGTCAGGGTGGTGGTTCCATAACTTAAAGACAAAAATACAAGGAAAAGGGGGTAGAGGTTAGAACAAGACATGCAAAATCTAGACAAGGCTTTCTAGGATGCAAATGTACACTTGGCGAGTTTTTCTAGATTCTGAACACCTTGCGAAGAGATCTGAATCATCATTGGGGTTTCCGTAACCTCTTTCTAGTAGTACAGTACCTACATTTTTGGGTATGTACAGTAACATACTTAAGTTTATTCATGTGTAATAGCTTATCTTCACACTCTCTTTAGTATATGACAAATATGGTCAAAATATTTTGGTTCAAATCAAACAAATATGACACAATAATAATTTGTATTTTGTATTTCTTCATACGATATATTACATAGCTATATAGGAAATGTCTTTCCTATATTTATGGAGATCATATCTCCCAATAATATCTCATTAACAATATTCTCATAATATACATTTTTATAAAAATATATATACAATTTAAAAAAATTAATGTACTATATTAATTTTATTGTAAAATACTAAATAGTAAGTAATATTTACCTGATGGTTAATATACCAAAAATGTAAATACTAATGTGAACACTAATTGTTCCTAACATTCCCCCCTTAGTGTTTACATTCAAATAAATCACATCTCAAGAATTGGAAATAGAATTGCATGCCTCTCCATACTTTTAGGTTTAGATACTGCCATCTAGATCTTGTTATACATCCATCCACTTCATCACAATGAATCCATCACTAGATGATCACACTTCAACCAATTAAACTACATATGTGAACTCAACATTTCCCTCTTTCACTTCCAGTGAATGCTCTTTCACTGACCTATTGATGAAGAAGTATGACAGTCAGAGAATCTTAGCAGTCAGAAGATCTTTTTAGTCATCTTCCCTCCTATACAAATGTTCTCACCCATTTTTTTGGTGAAATAATTTTTCATGTTAAAAATAATGTGTTTTCCACCAATGCTCACAGGGCTACACCCCTCTTTTTTATGTATGGAGAGGCTCCTGTTATTTAATGTAAACTAATCTATTTCTATGGGGTGGAAAATTAGGCCAAAGATCACACATAAACACTTCATTGAACCTATGGAAAAGTGTTTGTATGGAGTACAAGGGAGGAATTTACAGATATGAGGGGTAAAGGAGATAAATTAGGAAAGAGAAGGTTATTTATGTGAGTAGGCACTAGTAGATTTCACACACAATAATTGGATTAGGTCCACAATCAATTAGAGGAAGAAAAAATGTAGGCAATTAACAAGACTATCCAACTAGAGACACATAGTTCTTTAGATTCATTAATCAAGGGTGCCAAGTTACTTCTTGGTTTTTCAAGATCATTATGCTTGAAAAGTTGCAAAAAAAGGAGAGAGTATAGGAAAACATGAGTTAGGGAAATGGAAGAAATGTAAATTTTATTTCTTGCATAGTGGTGATACAAAGCTTCACAATCTACAACAATCCACAATTTCTAAAGAAAATACTCGCTTTCCAATATCTCTTTGAATGGAGAAGCCATTCCAAATTTATAGAATTTTAAATTGACCTCTCATCTACCTCCCCTCCCCCCACCCACATGACTCTTCATGTCCCCACCACTAGTGACTTTTCAATTTCCCTTAGAAAAGACAAATTAAATTTCTCTCTTATAATCTTGAGAGAGTTCTTTTTACAACTTAGAAATGTACATTCTCAATTAAAAATTAGAATATGGAGAGAGAGAGAGAGAGAGAAGAGAGAAAGGAAATGGATTGAGTGATCTATTTTTGATGATTGGTCACAATATCCTCCTTCTGCAAAATGCTCAGACACTTCAGAATGTTGAATGAGTGTTTAGGAACATTATTGTGAGACTTTCTTGATGTGAGTCTTGGATGGCTGAGGGAATTGCTTATTATTATTTCTTCTTGGTCTCCTAGCGAGAATAAGGATCACTCTCTTGCTCTTCAGTATTTCATAATTGTCATTAGTGATCATAAAGCAGCCCCATGATGCGCAAACCTCTTGATGTTTGTCCCTAATTTACTAAAATAGGCCTTCACATTACGGATGAAAGGGATAGCGCCTAAACGGAATTCTTGATAAATGGCCACCGAATGGAATGAAATGAGGAGATGAAAATTACCAAAAAATGAGGTTCAAGGTGAGTGTTTAGGAACACTACTAAGTGAATATAATAGATTTAATTATTCATTATTATGATTATGGTGCTCTAAATGAATATTATACCTTTTCCTTTCTTAGATCTAGAACACTTCTTGAATGAGATCAACTCATACAGCTCCCATGCACATGTTTCTTATGGGATTAGGTGACCTTTCTTGATAACAAGATTGATCCTAGATTTAACTTGAAGTAATGAAATAGAATGAATCATCTATTATTTTCCTGCACACTACACTAAAGAACTAAATTTTTTTCCTCTACTATCTTGTAAGATGTGAGCTCCCTATTGAGCATGGATCAAGTGTTTAGAAACACTTCATGAGGAATGCATTTCTTGAGATGACATGTTTCCTTACCCATAGATAATATTTTGTATCATTCTTTTGATGATCATCTTCTCAAGGAATTGAATTGAATGAATCTCTTTATCCTCTTCGACCTCTTTGTTAACCTTACCATTTTCCTAACTTTCACCTGTTGCGCCTCAATATGCTCTGTCTTGTTTCTTGACACAATTGGGATTAGATTGGTGCTCCATGATCCTTAAGGAGGAATTATTTCCTTTTTCAAGCTATGTAACCATCTTACAAACCTGTGAGGATGGAAAAAATAATTGAGATGAGTGAAAATGAGTCCAACTGCAACTTTGTGCACTAAAAACTGAAAATTTCTATTTTTGGTAGGCCAGACCAAGAGCTACTATTTTGGGAATTTTTTTCAATTCTACTCAAATTTGATCTTCTGAATATTTTTGCATACTCAATTTACCTCCGTTGATGATGATTTACCATTTTTATGAATTTTCTATTTTAGCAGGTTGTTTTTTTCAACCTTGTTATTTTGGGAAATTTACCAATTTTGCCATGTTTGCCATTTTTCCTTGTTTATGGATGTGCTGAGTAACTGGAGGTTGAAATTTTGAAATTTTTACCATTTTTAGCATGTGAGTGATCATAGTATATGTTATTTTTAGTAATTTTCCATTATGGAATTGTTTTGCAACAAAAACATTGTTTTTGGATTTAACTTTGTATTGTGATCTCATGCTTCGATTTTTGTCGTGATCTACCCATTAGAACTCTTGAAAATCAAAAAGGAAATTTTTGGAATGGATAATTTCATGCCTTCTACTATTAATTCATCCATTAATGGAGGCTTTAATCTTTAGTGATCACAAGTTTCACTAGGAGGATGATCAACTAAGAAAATTTCACTCGAATCTGGTTTCAAACTTAGAAGCTATAAAGAAATCACTATTTTTCATGTTCATGACTACCCAGAATGATTTGGAAATAATGATATATGTTTTCTCATGAATTTTAAGGTTTCATAGGTTCAAAAATGGCAACTTGGTTGAAATGTGTAGATAAATAATCTTGAAAGCAAGTTACTATGTGTTTTTGAGTCACCCAGCAATTACTTTTTGTTCATGGTGAACAAGTTGCTTTTGCTTTAAACATAGTATTTTAGAAGCTTGTGTGTGGGTAACATTTTTTTTCCCCTCTATCCCCTTGGGAATATTTACAAGGAAGAAAAAATGCACCTTCACCAGATGAGGACAAGTGGCACTTTGTGGTGCAAGGATGGAGAGATGGAGGAAAATGTACCCTAGCTCCTGGGAGTTGTTAGCTAGTCACATGAGGAACCTGAAGAGGGGATAGATAGGAGATAATTTATATTTCCCCTTTTCCCCCTTGGGAATTGGGAAAATAGGGAAAATAAAGTGAACCGTAACCAAATGATGCCAAATTTCTCTTTGTGATGAATTGTGAGTGTAATGATATTACTTGTATAAAATTGAATATCAACAACAATAGAACGCCAAAGAACACAATATTATTTATAAATGATCACAATATGTAAGTATAATAGTCTAACCACTTCAAGGGGGAAACCTCCAAACTATAAAATAATACTCAAATGCTCAATATTATGATTAACTACTCCTCACTACCACCTATATATACCAATCCTATGTTATAGCCAACACCAAGGTCGGCCTATAAAATATATGAAAGTATAAATGAATAACATATGACAAGAATAAAGATTATGTAAGCCATAAGTCAGCACTACATATCCAATATAAGTTATAGGACTAAGGGCATACCATGTCCCTCCCCTTCAAAGTAATATGTCCCCCAATGTTGGGAAGCCTTGGATGTTGCTGCATAAATGCTTCATCCTCCCATAATGCATCCTCAATATTCATATTCTTCCACTGATCAGGTACTCAATAATGACTCTGGTCATCAATATTTTGGTGTGTGTCTGAAGAATAACTTCAGGTTCTAATATGATATTTTCCTTCCTCATCCAGTTCAGGAAGCACTGACTGGATGGAAATGTGTTTCCCAATAACTTTATTGAAGTAAGAAACATGGAAGAATGAATGTATTTTACTTCCTGGAGGGAGATACAACTTATATGCCACACTACCAATTTTCTGCAACACTCGGTAAGGACCATAGTATTTAGGATCAAGCTTATTATCCTTCTTATGTTGTTTTAAAGATAATTACTTACATGCCTGTAACCATATAAAAATAAATTCACCCTCTTCAAAGTGTCACTTACTACGATGTTGATCAATTTTTTGCTTCTATACCAGGGAGTTTTTACTTTCTAACTTTAACTTAATAAAATGAAATTAAAAAAACAGACTGACCTCAAAAGATGGCAAGGTTTAATAATACCTGAGATATTATTGATGTTTATCTTAATAGCTGATTGAAGTTGACAAGTCCAAATGAATGCATAAGTCCTATTGTCTTGTGAAGAACTCTGTAATCAAAGACACTAAAATAGAGAATATTAGATAGAGAGATAAATGAGCTACTCGACAAATTCTGATTCTAGGAATCCAAAGGGACTTCCTTGGAGGATGTCATCTCACTTTTAGAAAATTAAGTAGATTAATAATGATAAAGATATGTAATATAAACAGATAAACATATAATGTATGCGAAGCTCTAGAACTCAAGGTTAAATTGTAAGTCCTGTGCAGCTTCAAAGGTGGCCCAAGCAAGGGTGGATATGATATGGATGGACTCAAAGTAATCGTACCAAAATTCCTTTGTCTCTTATTGGATGTAGTGGAGAAACTCGATCTTATATTTGATGTCTTCTTTATTAGTGGAAAATCTTATTGCACACAGTGTGAACTCATTAAGGATGTTGTATTGTTTCCTAAAATAAGGGATGCTAACCTATAGAAAATTCATAAATTATTGTAATGGGATGAGACCGTCCAGGTACTGCCATATAAAGAAAAAATCATACTTGCTAACAAGGTTAAATACAAAAAGGTTGATAAAAATGATGATAAAATGATAAATTTATGAAAATATTTAATTTAGATAGGGATCATTGATGATTCAAGCTGATCACTAGCAATTTAGGTAATCGTTGGTGATTCAGGTAATCATTGGCGATTATTGCTAAAAGATAACTTTGCTAAACCCAATGAACGAATCTCTAAACTGATCATTTTGATTGTTTTTTATGTTTGTATGAACTAAAAATGATAAAACCAAATAGATTAATACCTTTGGATGTGAAAATGAGCTAAAATATGCCTCAAATCATCAAATGGACTTGATTTAAGTTAATGTCTTGTTATTGAGCTTCCTTAGAGTTTATTGATGAAAAGACTACCAAAATGATGTGTTGATAGTTTCTAGAGATTGATACAGAATCTTGGTGATCTCTGGAATGATCTAAATTCTTTGAGAAGTCAAAAACTAAGTGTGGACATGAGAAAAATATTTCTAAAGATCCCTGAAAGAGGAGAAAAAACCATATTTATAATCATTAGCGATTAGTTAGGATCATTGACAATTATCTTTTTTTTTTAGGGAAAATGTCTAAGAAGTGGTTAAAACCACTTCCAAACATGGTTTTTAGGAAATTGATGAAGGGAAATGGTTAAAGGGAGGTTAGGGATGAGGTGTAGAGGTTGAGATGTGTTAATAAAATAGGTTTAGGTGGTTTGTAAGATGGCTAGGGTATATTTAAAGTGGTTAGGTGGTTTAGGATGGGTAAAATAGGATTTTACAGCTGTAGAATGGTATTTTACGAGTGTAGTATAATATTTACATGGACTAAATACCATGGGGGAGGATATAAATTAGGATAAGGGTTTAATATATTAAATAATGTGTGTGGTGTGGAGTTAGGTGACTTATTTTAATTTGATATTGTTGAGAGGTTAGCACACATGCATAGGGAAATTAGCGGTGATAATTTTAGGTGTCTACAGATTCATGAGGTTTTATGCCTTTGATAAATTCTCTCTAAGACTAGAGAGTACCTCGTGCTAGTGTTGAATGTGATCTTCGATTGGACTCACCTTCGGTTTAACCTTAAAGCTAGATATGAGTGATGGAGGATGGTACCTGTAAAGTTCTAAAAATGGAGACATTTTTGAAGGAGGTATGAAATGAAGTATTATACCACCATTCTACAAGTTGAAATCATTACACCCAACGTTCTTATCTATCTGAAGTAAAACATTGAATATATCTCTCCAAACATTTATTTACCACCTTAGTTTTCCCATCTGATCGAGGATGACAAGATGAACTCTGGGCCAATTGGGTACCCAAACAAGAGAACAAATCAGTCCAAAAATTGATTTTAAATATCAGATCACGTTCACTTACTATAATTTTGGGCATGTCATGGAGATTTTGAACTGTTTCCATAAATGAGATGGTAACTATACTAGATGTAAAAGGATGAGCCATTGCACAAAAATGAGCATACTTGATAATTCTATCCACCACTACCATGATGACGCTTTTCTGTGATTATTTAGGAAATCCTATGATGAAATCCATCTATACCTCTTACCATCTCTTGTTAGGAATAAAAAAGGGTTGGAGGAGACCTAGTGTCTTAATGGTCTCTTCCTTATTATGTTGACACACCAAAAATTTTGCCACAAATTTTTGAACATCTCCTTTCAAACCCTCCCAAAATAAATCTTTCTTAACTCTATGATAAATTTTTAAGAACCCAAAATGGCCACCTAGTGGAGAAGACTGGAACTCTAAAAGAATGTGGCATTTAAGTGTATATTTCTGACACAAATATAACCTATCTTTGTACCACAATGTATCCCCCTTCCATATAAATTGTTCAAATATGGTTGGATATGTATAGAGATTCTGAATGAGATAATGGGTTGTTGTGTCTTTCTTTCATTCTTCCCTTGCTTGATCTATCCAAACTTCCTTTAGTATAGATATGGTGCATAAAAATGTTTATGTGGACTCATCCCTCCTAGATAGAGCATCAGCTACCACATTTTCCTTCCCTTTATTATAAATAATCTCAAAGTCATAACCCAACATCTTTGTGACCCATTTTAGTTTCTCTTTTAAAGATATTTGTTTCTCCAAGAATTATTTCAAACTATCATTATCAATTTTTACCTGGAAGTGTCTACCCATCAATTATGGTCTTCATTGTTTGACTGCATGTAATATTGCCATTATTTCCTTCTCATATGTGGGCTTCAACAAATTCTTTCCTTTTATTTTTCATCTCTCAATGTTATGGTATGTCCTTTTTACATGAGTATTGCTCTTATCCCATTTCTTAAAGCATCACATTCAACTATAAAGGTCTTGGAGAAATATGAGGTTGTCAATATTGGAGTGGTGCATAATTCCAACTTAAATTTTTCAAATGCCCTAGAAGCTTCCTCAATCCAATGAAAGGAGTATTTCTTCAATAATTTTGTGAGTGGTGATGTTATACTACCACAAGTTTTTTACAAATATGTCATAATACCCTGTGATACCTAAGAAACCTCATAAATTCTTGAGGGTTCTTGGGACTTCCCATTCCACCATGACCTAGATCTTGTGAGGATCCACCTTAACACCTTCATTAGAGGTAATATGGCCCAATTATTTCACTTCATGTACACCTAAAGAACACTTTGAAGGATTGGCATGTAGTTGATGTTTCTTTAGGGCTTCTAATATTGTATTAACATGATGTAAATGTTTCTCCTAGGATTTTCTATAGATGAGGATATCATCAAAAAATACCAAGACAAACTTCCATAGGAATGCTCTAAATAATGAATTCATAAAACTTTGAAATGTGGATGGTGCATTAGAAATAACAAAAGGCATCACTAGAAATTCATAATGCCCTTGATGAGTTCAAAAGGTTGTCTTATGAATATATTATTTCTTTACTCTAATTTCATGATACCCAAAATGCAGATCTAGTTTTGTAAAATAAATTGCACCATACAAGTCATCAAATAAATCATCAATGAAAGGAATAGGAAACTTATCTTTGATAGTGTATTTTTTAATTTCTATGTATTTTCAACACATATGCCACCTTCCACCCTTGTGGCATACCATCCCCACTGAAACATGATAAGCACTCTAACTGTGAAAAATAATACCCATTTCCAACATTTCCTCCACCATCTTCTCAATCTCACTCTTTTGCACATATGGGTTTCTATAAGGCTTGAGGTTGGGGGGTTAGCTTCCTGTAATTAACTAAATGGCTTGATCATGATCTCTTTCAGGAGGAAATCCTATAGGTTCCTCTAATACAATTGGAAGTTGATCAATAACCTTCTGAAGATCAAGGTGCACGACCGTCATTGGTGGTTGAACTTCAATGGAGAAAAATCATGTTACAAATCCTTCACCCCCTTTTTAAGAATGTTTTACATTTGGTGAGAACTAACCACCTCAGGATTTTTTTACTGTGGTCCTTGAAGCTCAAACTGTTTACCCTCATAATGAAAGCAAGTGAAAAAATCCTGGAAATTTATCTCTATGGTGCCCAAAGTTACGATCCATTGAACACCTAAGACAATATCATCTCCGCCCATGTGAATAGAAAATATCATAGATTTCAATATGTAGTCAACCATCATAAGTCTAATTTTATGGAATTTACCAAAACATTTGACTATGCCACCTTCTACAATCATTACTTGAAATTCAAGTGATGGGTAGATGAAACAATTTATCCTTCCTTCCATCTTATGATTGATTAAATTATGGTTTCTCCCTAAATCAATCAATATTATCACCTTTATCTTCTTAAGATACCCATGATATGAAGCGTTTATGGAGTCCTAATACCTGATAAAGTATGGCATGATATAGTGGGATGGGGCTCTTCAGAGTCTTCCTCTAATTTTTCCATTTCCTTGCTCGATGATTCCTCATATTCTTCTTCATCATCGTTCCCTTCAATGTAAAACAATTTCTTATTAGCACATTTATGACCTGGTCTATATTTACTGTCATAGTTAAAATATAACCCTTTTTCTCTTTTTTCTTCAATTTGTTGAGGTTTCAATCAAACTGTTCGCGGGTACAATTGTGGAAATATGCTATGATATTTTATGTTAATGAAGGTATTCCTTTTTCTTAAAATAAATTTTTCCTCTACACTACGTGTCATGATAATAGAATCAGAAACCTTGATTGGATTAAACATGCACACCTCATGCTCAATGTGGTCCTTAAGACCCCCAAGAAATAGGGCATTCAAATACTCTTCTATAATATCCTCTACATGCAAGGGAAGATTTTGGAATTGATGGAAATACTCCTTTACTAAACTTGTTTGTCATAAATTTTCTAATTAGCTGAATCAATTCTCTAATGCACTAGAACTATAGTGTAATTAACTCTCTTCAGTGAAAACTATCCATGTGACACTTAGAGCATTATTCTACCTTTGAGCACATAACCAATGATACCAGATGAATTGGTTAGGTTCTATACATAAGGATGTCATGGTCACCTTTTTTCCCGATGTGATTTAAAGGAGATCAAATAAATTATCCATTTTTGTAAATCCGATTGAGCAGATCCTTTCCCTCGAATTTATGCATTTTCATTTTTGGAATAATGCCCCACCATTGGTGAGGAGATCCACCAGAGTGTGTAAAGGATCATCCTTAATTGGATTGATTTGGACCTATGTGAGTATTTCTAGAGGAACCTATATGACTAGAATTGGGATTTATTTTGGAAAGAGCGAGAAACAACACCTGCTTTATTGATTGAAAATCCATATGAAGTTCACACCTAAGGCTAAATTTAAGATGAAGAAGCTCATTATTGAGGTCATCCTTACTCACCATATTATTTACCCTTTCCCGAAGTTGGATGTCTATCTCTGGTATTCCTGAGCAAGAAGATTATAAATCCATATCTTCCCTTTTTGGGGACATTCCTAGAGTTTCTTGACCTTTCCCTTGGCCTCAAGTTGATCTACTAGTCATGGCATAGGGTTTGGGACTCAATATAGAAGAAATAGAGTAAAACTTTAGGGTTTGGGGTTTTGTAAACTTACTAGATGAACATAGGAAATCATAAAGAAAAAAATCTAGATAAGTTTTTGAAATATTTCAAAAATATAACAAACTTATAAAATTTCCAAAAATTACACCTTAGGTAGCTAATTTATAAAAAAACCATAAAAATGCAATAATGTTTTCAAAATAAGTCCAAAATTTTTGAAATTTGGAGAGGATCTTACTTGACTGATTTCTCCACACCACAAAAAAATGAATAAAAATTCACTTCTAATTTTGAGATATAGCTAAACCTTCACATTTAGGGTTTGATGGAGCTCTGGCCGAGATCATGCTCTGATACCACTTGTAATATAATTACTTGTATAAATCTAAATATCAACAGCAATATAACACCAAAGAACATAATATTTTAGATAAATTATCACAATATGCAAGTAGAATAGCTTAGCTACTTCGAGGGGGAAACTTCCAAACCATATAATAAGACTCAAATGCTCAATATGATGATTAAATGTTCCTCACTACCACCTATATATACGAATCCTATGTTATGGCCAACACCAAGGCCAATCTATAAAACATATGGAAACATAAATTAATAACATATTACAAGAATATAAATTATTTAATCCACAACTCGGCACTACATATCCAATATAAGCTATAGGGCTAAGGGCATAATAGTGAGGGAGATGGTAAAACTGACTTAAGCACCCGAGAGCTGAGTTTGGGTCATATGGAAGACGAGATGGAAGGGATGAGGTGGGGCACATTTTTGTGTCCCATATGTCCCCTATGGAATGTGGATAAGAGGGACAAAAAAAATTTCCCTCACCAGAAAGTGATAAGTGTCACAACAAAAAAATGACTAAGTATGAGAAGCGTACCTACACCAAAGAGTACTTTGAGAGACAGTTCTTGGAACTCCAAAAGGTATTTTATCATGAAGTGTTATATTAATTTTACTCTCAAGACCATTCCAAGAAAAATGGGATATGTTTCAGGACCTGATTATTCTTTAATTATAAAAAATTGGTCCCTTTTTGTTTGGGAGAATAGGGTGTATCTTCCAAGATTGAGCTACTTTGAGAAGCCATCAGATCTTGTAAAATATTTTATGATTCCACCATGTAGAGAATTATTTAATATTTCTAATTAATATTTTTTTCCTTACAAATCATTAAAGAGCTCCTAAAATCATCCTATGAAGTTCAGGTTCTGATTTTGACTGCATGCTCCATACACCTAAAAAACCTGCTTTCATACCAAATGTTCCCAAACCTCAAAATCTTCCCCAAATCTTCCAAAATCACTTACAACACCTTAATAACTCAATAATACCACCTCCAAATTATTATGGTATTTCAAATCCATCCTAAAGGATATACACCAGCCCTCAAAAGACCAAAATTATCCTTTTTAATCCTATCACAGAACTAGCCTTTGGAAACACTTTATTGAATGAGATGAATGACCTTGTTACCTCATTTAAAAAATTGGGTCAAGATTTTTCAACACATGGGGAGGACCTAAAATGTTAGGTTGAACATGATATAGAAGCAAAAATGATCTGGAGAGGGGTTTGGGAAGACTCGGGAGAAAATTTTCACCTTTAGGCCTAGTTTTCATGCTTGAAAGTTTGAATTTTTGAGCTAGTAAAAATGCATGACAACCGCTGGATTTATCTTGGGGAATTTTTCTGGATAAAACATAGTGATAATAGGACAATCATGAACCACAAAAATGTCAGTACATTACATGGATTGGTGCCTTATCCATCGGGCTATAGAGTCACCACTAAGATACACAATGAAACCTCTTTTATTGAACACACACACACACACAAAAAAAAAACAAGAAACAAACACACAATAAGAAAAGGAAATCAAAAATGATAAGGGAAACATAAAAAAAAGGGAAAAATGAAAAGATAAGGGAAAAATACCAAATCACCAATTTATATGTGGGGAATATCCCCTTGTCATTGAAGCACCAATTTAAATTGAGTGTTTACTCGTAAATGAGTATCAATGAATGCCTTTCTTCTGCAAATCCATTGACAAGATTTCTGAAATATGAACCATTCCTCAACTTCTTGAGAAAAATATCATGATTACTATTGTAATTGATGACCCACTTATTCAATTCATTTCCTCTTTTTCTTTGACGTAATCTTTCCATCTTCTCCTTGAGTCTCAAGTTCGTTCCAATTGCTAATTTTCCATCATTGTTGTGAAGAAGATTATTGATCACACTTGGCTTATCATTTTCATACCAAGGTCTATGTGATTTGATAGAAATTTGTTCTTCATTTTATATTGGCTTCATGAACACTTCCTTTATGGATTGATTCTCGATAGATTCTTTGAAAACTTTGACATTATCACTAACCTTTTGATGTTCTTTGTTTCTCAATTGGTCCATGCAATCTTCTTTCACATACTTTGACTCTTTCACAACATGATTCCCTATACAATATGGAACGTAAATTGCTTCATTATCTTAAAAATATAATGATCTCAAGGTTGGGCATGCAACATGGAAACTATCATCTTCTTCATATTCCATTTTGAGCTTCGAAAACCATTTTCATTTGAAAGCATCCTTCTCTTGAGCATAGTGAACATTGAAAGATTGAAGCCCATTGGGAATATTTTCATTTTGAACAAAATTAACCTTAAGATCAAGAAACATTTAATCTCTCTATTTTTTTATAATGTTTCCATCTTCATGAAAATATAATGAGTACACCATTGGAGATAAAATATTTACATTATCATTTTCCCAATATTGATCACTGAGAACCAAGAAATCTATTTCTGTCATGAAATCATCACCTCCTTGAATAGGTTCAAAATCAAGACGCTGAAACATTAATATCATTCTAGTATCTCTTATCATCCTCTCTTAATGAAAAAGATAAGTCTTAATATTCACAACCACACTCATTGAATGCAACCTCATGCATAACATCAAGAACATGATTTGAAACATTGAACTTGTCTGAGAAGAATTTTTTGGACATCACTCTTTATTCTTGATCCCCATTTATTATCACTTCTAAATTGATTTTTTGCAAGTCAAGATTCTCATGACCATATTAACATTCAGCGGAGAAACATCATTCATGCTAACATCCCAAGGGAAGTACATGCTTTCAAATTTTGATTCCATCAAGTCACCATTATGCTCTCTAACCAACTCTGTGATGCTTAGATACTCTTCCACCAACATGGGAAGCTCAAGATATTCCTCTAAATTCATAAAAAATTTGTAATACTTTGAATTTTGGCACGGGATATCCATCATTGGGTCATCTGTTCTTTGAACAGTCTACTTCATTTTCCTGATGGGAAGAATTTTATTCACTTTACCATTGACCAGAATGGTTACATTTAACCAATCCATCTTCATATCTCCACCAACATCTTGGTAGAAGCTTTAACCCAAAATCATACCATACAATGTGGGCATGTCTGCTACTAGTATACTCATCAAGATATTCTTATTAGGTAGATCTTCCAGTGCCACCTGAGCATCCTTGGCCTGGCCAACGAGAGATACTTTTTTCATTTCCATGGAGAGGAAATGATTAGAGGTAGGAGAGAGATAGACCAAGATATTTATCCACTTTTACAGGCATGACGCTGTCCAAAGCACCAGATTCAATGATGTAATTATTTATTTTGTACCCATTGATCAACAAGGATATATAGAAAGGTTCTACCTTCCTAGAGGTAGAGGTTGTGGAAGTGAGACAATTCAGAAATGGAGTGCAATGAGAGAATGAGGTATTTTTTTGGTAGTATAATTTTTAGAACATGAAACAGTATTAATTCATTTTATATGTTGAACAAGCCTATCAAATTTCTTGGGATGGGTCTTTAATTACTCATACTAATAAATTTGAACTTTGGAATTTTTTAAATGCTCAATGATATCAAAGGATGAGGAAGTAGTATACACATTGGGGTTTATGGAAGCCTTGACATGGATGTTCTTGGGATCCAAAAAAACTGATTTATCAAAGGAATTTAAAGGAGACTTACCTAAAGAGGTGGAAGGATTATTTCTTGAAGTAGTCTCATACTTCTTCTCAGCTAACCCTATGGAAGCGTACTTTGATTATCCTCATTTCATTACTATTTTTCATAGAGTATCCTTTTAAGGATTCAATTTCTTGGCTTGGGCAGTAGAAGAAGTGTCTACTTTATCATTTTTTGATGGAGTGAATATTGCATAGGAGTAGCTAAATGTATATTATTCAATCTCTTCATTTGGTGTGAATTCACAATACCTAATCCTAGCACATTATTATTCTCTTTCCTCTTCAAATTATAATTCAAAAAATTATTCGCCTTCATCTTCATTGGCCTTGCATATTGCATTGACTAGTGGATCCTCCAAGGAAATACTTCATGGTACTTCTACAATTTGATTCCTATTCCAATTTGGATGAGATTCTCGTTAAGAAACTTCTTTCTTTAACATTGTCAATTCATTAGCCAAATTTTGCAGTAGTGAATCGGATCTCTCATCTTTAGAACATTGGCCTTTATCCTTCATTGAATATTATTGATCTTCCCTCACATGATCAAGTCATCATCCACTCCAATAGAAAGTTATTGAGCATTGTCTAAATTATTTTTTAAAATCTCTGTAGAATGAAACTGACTTCACACAACTAGGAATTCGTGAAGAACATTTTTAGATTATCTGCAGTAGGACAGGCAACAGTGGGAATATTGTTGAATTTTTCTACGAAGTATCTCAAGTATTCTTGTAGTTCTTTCTTCATCTGAGTAATTTGATAAAGGAGGGCATGAACATCTTCGGCAATTTTGAATCTTTCTTCAAACTTATTTTTTATATCATCCCGATTAGAAATTGAGCGTGATGGAAAGTAGTAGAACCGATCCGCAACACCATCTTGTAATGTTTCTATGAAAAGCCACACTGAAACATCTTCATGTTGTACTCTAAGGATACTACGGGATGTAATGAAGGTTGTGATATGATCGTCAAGACGTGGTTTACCATATCCATATAATTTCATAAAGATCTTTCTTGATTCTTTTGGAAGTTCATAAAGTGGTGGAGCGAAAGCCAATGAACCAATGTTTTTTCCCCATGGAAATGGTGCTTGTGTTGTCATATCAAGTTCTTTCCTTTCTTCTTCTTGTGTAATGAAGAATAGTGGTTCTACAATTGGTTCTTCAGTATGGCCTTCAAGAGGATTTCCAAAAACTTGTCTTAGTACCAATACAATGGGAAGTCTAAAATAAAATCTTATTTTCTCCTCGATGATGGGGTCGATAATGCCACCTACACGATCAACTTAGGTGTACATTATTTATTCTATCTTGCCTCAAAGCACCTATAAAGGGAATGAAACTGGGTATGTGTGAATTTCTCAAAAAGATGGCAACAAGGCTTTTGAACATAGATAATATTTTTGACTTTTTTGGTTTTTATGGATTTTTGAATATATGATTTTTTGTATTTTCATAGATCTTTATGGGTGCACAAGGGTAGATCTCCCCTTAGTAGAGTCACCAAAAATTATTGATGAAATAATTTGTTGTGTTGCAAATTATGTGTTTCCACCAATGCTCATAGGGATACACCCCTCCTTTTTGTGTATGGGGAGCCTCCCTATATACAAGAAGGAAGGGTATAGCCCCATGAGCATTAATGGAAACACATAATTTGCAACACAATAAATTATTTCACCAACACATGCATACATTCTTTTTTACTTTTCCATTTTTTTGTTTTTATTATGTAGCCATCCTCTTGTTGTACAGACACATATTTTTTCCACAATGTTTTTCAATTGTGTCTAACTTCAATTGTAGTTTTTGTTGTTTTCCTAGTTTCCATGTACATGTACATTCAATTGGTATATTTTTAGAATTAGTTAGCTCTAATAATTCGATAAAAGGAAATTTCAAAGCCCACTTGAACTTATATGACCTACCAAATGTCCACATAGTCTTGTTTTATTTCAAAGTTTTGTGACCAAATTTTTTTAGGAATATCTCAATCATCTTGTTTCCTCTTGCGTGAAACATAATTTTTAATTGAATTTGGTGGTGCAGTTTATTGAGTATTTTAGATATCTTGATCCTCTCCTGGTTGCATCTCAACATGAATTTTTTCCAATGTTGATGATCCTATTTTATTGTTCATAGGAAGAGTAGTATATTCAACTTATGGCATGTTGTCATCTATGATAAGACGGAATGATGACAAATCTGAAATATCAAAGTAAATTATGATATTAACATGAAATTGTTACAATCTCACCCATGAGGTACTTCAACAAGACTATGGGAGAAACTTTACAATTACGCCTCTTGATGGCTTCTTCAACACACCTTTAACTGATGGCTTCCTTTGCACACTTCCTACAATATTTCTCACTACTTCTTTCTATGCTAAATGAGGGGGGTGGCCTCTCTATTTATAGAACTTCCAGGCTTATCCATCCTATCTCTAAGATAGGATAAGAAATCCACTCTGACAAATCATATTCCATACCTTAACTTTTATCTGTACATGTAAGCTTATCTCTTAAGATAAGATAAACCTTATCATTTTACATGGGTTCCACATTTTTAGACTTTTTACAAATAAAATACACAAAATATTTATGACCTCACTCCTTGTCCTTATTACCAATATAATATTTCTAATTCCTAATCATGTAGACCCTACTTCTCTAATTACCCAAACTTTGAAATTTTAACATTACCGGACCACTTACGACAAATATTTACTTTTTACAACATTCCTATTGTACTTTGACTGTTACCGTACTCCACATTATTGGCGACACCGTAGTGAAGGCGCCGTTATCTTCTATCAGACGCTACTACTAATTATACTTAACAACATCCTATTCCTAATACATACATTAATGAAATAGAAATTATGGAGGAAAATTTTAGTGTCGACATCTTCCCCCTTCCTAGCTTCTACTCCGTCCTCGGAGTAGACTCTTCTGGTGCTTGGAAAATCTTCAACTTGTCGTGGTTGACCCATTTCGTAATGGGAGTGCCATCCAATTCCTCCAGTCGGTACGTACCATTTTCATGCACAGCTGCTATTTTGTAGGGCCCCATCCATTTTGGAAGAAATTTTCTCTGTCTTCTTTTTTTGTATCTGGAATCATATACTAGAACCAAGTCATTCACTTGAAATGGAGACCACCGGATCTTTTGATCAAAGTACTCCTTCTGCTTCATTTTCTTCTTATGGCTTGTATCCTTTGCTATTTCCCTCATTTCCTCTAGCAAATGAAGATGTACCAACCTTTCTTTTACTGAATCACTTTCATCCATCCTTTCATTTTTCATAACTCTCACAGTGGGAATATCAAACTCAATAGGAAGAACTGGATCAATGCCATAGGCCAACTGAAATGGGGAGTATCCTGTTGCTGACTTTGATGTTGCCCTATATGCCCACAATGCTGCTATGAATCCTCTTATCCCATTTATGTACCTGCAAGGCTGCATCTTTTGCTAGAATTTGACACAGCACAAAATTTGTTCGTTCCACCTGTCCATTTGTGCTTGGCTTGTATGTTGTTTCCTTCCTGTGCTTAATAGAAAATTTATTGACTAGGGCTTCTACCACCTCATTAATGAAGTGGCTTCCTTGATCTGTTACAATTTCTAATGGACAACCAAATCTGGTGACAATACGTTCATATATGAACCTTGCCACTTCATCCATAGAAGCTGTCTTCAATGGCCTAGCTTCAACCCACTTGGTTAAATAATCTGTGGCAACTACAATATACTTATTTTGGCGTGATGTAGTTGGAAGTGGACCTACAATGTCTATTCCCCACTTTTCAAAGGGACCAAGGGGAAGAATAGGACATAATGGAGCTGATGAAGTCTTACGGTTACCATGTGTTTGACAAATATCACATGTCTTACAATAATTATAACAATCTTTAAAAAGAGTGGGCCAGTGATAACCTGCATCCAAGATCCTTCTTGCTGTAAGTTGTCCAGAGAAGTGCCCTCCACATGTACCATTGTGGAATTCTTCTAGCAGCTCCTTTCCTTGATCACGTCCAACTGCCCTCTTGTACTGTCCATCAGGTCCTATTCAAAATAATACTCCATGCAGAATAGAATATGGACGACTGGCTTGAGTAATCTTTCTCTTAGTCTTTGCATTGGCACCATCAGGAAACTTGAATTCATTTAGATAATTCCAAATATCTATGTATTCACTAGGGATTGTGTCAAGGGAGAACAATGTTGTATCGGGAAAATCATCATCATCACAAGATGATCCTAAACCATCATAGGCTCGAGAGAGTGCATCTGCATTGACATGCTTCTTTCCTAGCCTATCTATAATATCAAATTCAAATTCTTGTAGCAAAATTATCCATCTTGCTATTCTCCCTGATGGGTTAGGCTTATTGACAATATATTTCAGAGCCTGATGATCTGTTACAACTATAAATTTCTACCCTAGCAAGTAATTTCTAAACTTCTTTACAGCAAAAATGATAGCCAGAGCCTCTTTTTCAGTTACAGTATAGTTTACCTCAGCACTGCTCATTTGTCTGCTCCCAAAGTAAATTGGATGTTCATTCCCATTTTCATCCTTTTGGCTCAAAGTACTACCTAGTGCTGCATCTGAGGCATCAGTGTACACAATGAATGGCTTGCTCCAATCTGGATTCTTCAAAACAGGTGAAGACACCAGGGCTTCCTTCAGTTGTCCAAAAGCTTCATGTGCCTTGTTTCCTGGTTCATAAGCAACATCCTTCTTCAAGAACTGGGTTAGTGGCTGTGCAATCTTTGAGAAATTCTTGATGAACATTCTATAGTAACCCACATGGCCTAAAAATGATCTCAACTTACTTCTATTCATAGGAAATGGTAAATCTTTGATTTTTGAAACTTTATCAGGATCAGTACCAATACCATCTCTGGATACAACATGCCCTAACAAAATGCCTTTAGAACATCCAAAGACACACTTTGTAGGGTTTAGTGAGGCTTGTGCTTCATCTAACCTTTGAAATGTTGTCTCCATCTGGTGCAGGTGGTCCAACTTGCTCCCATAGATGCAAAAATCATCCAGAAATACTCTGATGAAGGTCCCAATGTAGGGTTCGAACACCCTATTCATCAAACGCTGGAATGTTGCTGGAGCATTACACAACCCAAAAGGCATAACTCTATAAGCAAACATTCCCCAAGGAGTGGTGAACGTGGTCTTCAGCTGATCTTTCTCTGCTATACGAACTTGGTTGTAGCCGCTATATCCATCAGCAAAACTATAGCACTCCTGGCCAGCTACTTCGTCCAAGATCTGATCTGAAAATGGAAGAGGGTAATGATCCTTCTTTGTTGCCTTATTGAGCTTCCTGTAATCAACACAAATGCGTAGCTTCCCATTCTTTTTTATTGAGATCACAATGGGAGAAACCCATTCTGAATTCTCCACAGCAAATATGAATCCTGCATCAAGCAACTTATCTATTTCTTCTTTTACAGTCTTGGAAAAATTAGGATTCATTCTATATGGCATTTGCTTTATGGGCTTAGCACCATCTACCAGCTCAATACAATGTTCTACCCAACTTACTTGACGGAGTTCCTTGTAATCAAAAGTGAATAGGTGTATGTACCTTCGAAAGAGCTGGAGGTAGGTTTCCTTCTCACTCTCCATCACAACATCACCAATCTTTATTTGTTGGAGACGATCATCAACTTCTTCTTCAGATAATTTTATGGGGTCCTGGGTTGGTGTGACTGGAAGAATATCCATGACTGAAACATCAACCTCACTTTCTTCATCTTCAGTGTCCACTTCACTGGTACTAGAGTAATCAGAGGATGTCCAATCATCAGTTTCATCACTTGAATCCATAGGTTCTACTTTATGATGTCGAGGGATCACGTTTATCTTCACCCTCTCTCTACCACGTCCAAGTGTCATGAAACCTTCATTCCAGTAGTTTCTTGCATGAACTCTCCTTAGCCATGGTCTTCCCAACAGCATTGGGTATGCAACAGTACCATTTTTCATCACCTGAAAGTCTACCACACATACAACACCCATAACAGATATTGCCACATTTGAAACTACACCTTCTGGTTTAGTTTTTCCCTTATTTAATGACCTTAACATAAGTGTTGAAGGGCGATCAATTTTTAAACCCAACATATTCATTACAGACTCGGTCATTACATTAACTGCAGCACCTCCATCAACTAAGACATCATGAATTGAAATACCATTACATAATACCTCAGCTTGTGGAGCATAGGGATCTGCCTCTGCCTCCAAAACAGGGACCTCAACCTCCTTCCTTCTTCGAGCATTGAGTCCACCTCGCAACTCCCGCCTCTTCTCAGAAGACATAGCCAAGAGTTGACCATATGTAATATTTGCAGGCCTTTTGGACAGATCTTCCAAGATGGAGTATGGTCCTTGCCCCTGTGAAATTAGAAAATCCTGCACACCCAACTTTCTTCTCCTATGTTTCTTACTAGTTTCTCCTTTCATCTTCTTAGGATCAGTTCCATCTTGATTATCTTTTTCTTTCTTTCTTTTTGTTACAAACACATCTACTTCATTATTTCTACTCTTATCTACTACATCAAGAGAATTCACAGGTGCTTTTCCTTTATCATTATCTCTTGTACCAGATGTAGAAGCTCTATCTGGACAATTATACTTATAATGACCCTTTTTATAACAACCATAACAAACAACTTCAGAAATATTTCTTTTTGGACCTCTATCTCCTCCCTGAGAACTAAATTCCTTTCCTTGAAGAAGATTAATAGTTAACTGGCCCATCTTTCTAAGCAGATCTTCATACTCAGTAGATGTACTAGGAGAAATATTTGTGCTCACCGGGAGTGGTTGTGGATTCTTGACCAAAGGTGCTGGTGTAGGCTCTACTTTAACAACAATTTCTTTGGGCTCCTCTTCCATGCTTTCTTCTTGCCTTCTTGCAATCTCCTTTGCTTGTTCAATGGTAGCTGGGTGGTCATACTTCACTCGTTGTCTGATCTCCGGCTTCATCCCAAGAATGAAGTGCTTACAGAGGAGATTATCCACGCCATTCATCAACCCATCCGCTAGTCCTTCCTTCCGGATCTGGGCATCGAGCTTCCTCCTTAGCTCTAGAACATGAGCATGATAATCCCTTATCTTCTCCTTCTCTCCTTGGGATAGCTTTGTGATCTCGATCATGAGATCTGCATATTTCTGTTGTTCACCAAATTCTTCAAGAAAACTTTCAGTTAATAAATCCCATGAATTTTTCACATTATCACCTAGTGTTTCAAACCACCTAAGTGCTGAACCATCCAAAAAGGTAGGAAAAAATTCAGTCCATTGTTCCCTTCTTATAAGGCCATTACAAATACAAGATCGTTTAAACTCTTGAATGAAAGAAGAAGCATCTTCATTAGATTGAGCTGAAAAAACAGGAATCTTTCCCATTTTCAAAAGTAACCACCGTGAAATACCAACCCACAAGTACAATCAACAAGACTTATGTGCACAAATAATTGGAATTACTATAGAAATGACCACGGTAAACTATGGTAAAACTTGACTTACTGCGGTAAAAACTGATTTTACTGTGGTAAACACTATTCACGGTAAAAAGTGAAGTTACTGCGGTAAATACTATTCACGGTAAAAAGTGACTTTACTGTGATAAATACTATTCACAGCAAAAATGACTTTGTCATGGTAACTACTATTCACGGTAAAAATGACTTTACCATGGTAACTACTATGCACAGTAAAAACAAGGTTACCCTCCAATTGATTTTTGACTTAGTGGGAATATCTCTCCAGAAAATCCACCAACGAGGAATGGTCCCGGCAACGGAACCAAAATGTCATCACCAATCCGGCACTATGATAATTCTTCACCGGGAACTCCTCGTGCTATGATTATTTACTAATGCACAGCCTTTAGTTTGGTGGATGTAATCTGGAAACAAAACAACAACCGAACACAAGAATACCATTGACTATGATAAGACGGAATGATGACAAATCTGAAATATCAAAGTAAATTATAATATTAACATGAAATTGTTACAATCTCACCCATGAGGTACTTCAACAAGACTATGGGAGAAACTTTACAATTACGCCTCTTGATGGCTTCTTCAACACACCTTTAACTGATGGCTTCCTTTGCACACTTCCTACAATATTTCTCACTACTTCTTTCTATGCTAAATGAGGGGGGTGGCCTCTCTATTTATAGAACTTCCAGGCTTATCCATCCTATCTCTAAGATAGGATAAGAAATCCACTCTGACGAATCATATTCCATACCTTAACTCTTATCTGTACATGTAAGCTTATCTCTTAAGATAAGATAAACCTTATCATTTTACATGGGTTCCACATTTTTAGACTTTTTACAAATAAAATACACAAAATATTTATGACCTCACTCCTTGTCCTTATTACCAATATAATATTTCTAATTCCTAATCATGTAGACCCTACTTCTCTAATTACCCAAACTTTGACATTTTAACATTACCGGACCACTTACGACAAATATTTACTTTTTACAACATTCCTATTGTACTTTGACTGTTACCGTACTCCACATTATTGGCGACACCGTACTGACGGCGCCATTATCTTCTATCAGACGCTACTACTAATTATACTTAACAACATCCTATTCCTAATACATACATTAATGAAATAGAAATTATGGAGGAAAATTTTAGTGTCGACAGTCCATAATACCTTCCACAGAGTCTGTAATCAAATTGATTCTAGTGGTATTATGGGTGTTATTGGTAGTTGTAGATTTACCATAATACTTGAACAATGTTACCTTTTGAGATATTTTGGTTTCCTTTTGGCTCTTATGAACAGCCTCCATTGAGTAATCTAGCATATGGATTTCTTTCTTGGCAGGAAAAGAAAGCTATAAGGGGAAAAAATCTTTTTCAAGCATCTATAGTTTCATGTCATGCATCTATATTTTCTTATCACACATCTACAAATCCTTGGAGTGCGTCTAACTACTTTTCACACATCTAACCTTTCTTGTTGTGATATTGGACGAATCTTACTCAATTATACTTTGAGTACTTGGTGAACTAAACCCTTTTATACATGAGGAGTTTTCAATAGTAGGAAAAGCTGGCCCCTAAAAAAATTATACTAGAAAATTTAGGTGAAAGGTACACTACCATACTCCAAAAATTTACCTTTTAATATTTCCCAAATACAAAATATTCAACAAATTATGAATATTCACCACTAAATATTTCCCTTTCTTTCATGTCTTGTGGAAATATAGTGTTTAGAATCCATCTAACCAAGTCCATACTACTTATGAGGTTAAAAGGCATGTTGTTCCCTCTTCATATTCTGATATGGATGATATAATATACAATTATGATAAAAATTTCAATCCTCTTATATTTCGAGAAATACCACCCTACTTTTCCCATACACCTATTACCCCTCCTAGTCATTCTACTATATAAATCGTTACCCTAGAAGATTTCATAGAAATTTTATCTCCTTCTTCCACTACCCATAGTGATAATGATCATAGATTTTAGGGTAATTTGGATGGTTAGAATAGTGATGGTGAAAAAACTCATTTTTCTCCACTAGTGAATGATCCTCCTAATTCCATAGAGCCTATAGACTCTAGTGATGATGAAATTGTATCTAGCTTACCTATGGATCATATTCCTTCTATTTATACATTCATTGATGGTCTTCCTTATGCTTCTTATGGTGATCTAGAATCAATTCCTAATGGATTTCATAGTGATGACACAAATGATGATTCTTCTCTCCTTATTACACATGATATGAATGAACACAATTATATATCTACCACTTCTCTTGAATGAAAAAATGAACATATGACATTGTTTTTATTTTTCTTAGAAAAAATGAACATGTTTATTCTCCTCTAGTGGTATGTGATATGCATAGTCTAGTTTTCTCTCCTAATATGGATTTTTTTCTTGTGGATAACGAAAATATTTCTTTAGAGGCTCAGTGTAAGACCAATCCCATAAAACCAAAAGTTCTACCTCATGTGGTTTTAAATGACACACCGCCCCATATTAATTTTAAATGAAATAGTGTCCTTGTGGATACTATTAATGACAAGTTACAACCTTTCAACAAGCCTCTAGATAGTTATCTCATACCTCCTCAAGAGTTCCTCACTCATATGTATGTGGTCGGTGATTTACAACATAAAGTACATATCTTGACTCTAGAGAGAAAAACTAACTATGCTAGAATTGATTCTAATAATTTTTATGGACTCAAAAAATAGTTATAGATTGCTTCTCAAAGTTCTCCCTAAGATTCTCACAAGAGATGTTATGTATTGGTTTACTCATCTTCCTAGCGGGTCTTTAAGTACTTTTCTAGAGCTTGAATATGTTTTTCTAGTCCACTTCAGTCACAATAGAGGGCCCTAAAGCTACATATGATCATTTACCATCCTTACATCAAGGTGATACTAAACTTAAATCTGGCTATATCCTACGTTTCAACACGGGGGTTCACTTAGTAAAAGTATTTTGTAACACATTTGTTCGAAGGGTATTAAAGAATACCCTTAATGTTAGTTTTTACCTCTATTTATTCAATTGATAATACCCCCTCCCATTACATTATTAGAATGAAAATACCCCCTATTTTTTCCATATACCTTACTTACCCATTTTTCCATTACAATTTTATTTACCTTTTTATTTATAACCTAATATATATATATATATATATATATATATATATCAAGTTTCCCACTCAATTACTATATTATTAGTATGTCTTTTCTCTAGAAAGAGATTTTGAAGCCATTTAAGATGTATTACTAATTACCTTAATATTAAGATTCAACCATTTATCAATATTTCTTCAAATAATTAATATGGTTAAATAATATCATTTGTGTTGAAAAGCATACTCGATCCTAGTTTTCTACCATCTTATTATATCTTGTTAGAGAATCTCCTGATTTATATTTCCTTATTTAAAAATATATTATAATATAACTTTATGACCATGAACCTTTTATAATTTTAAGGTATTTATCTTTAAACAGTGGAGTTCAAATGTTTTAGTTTTATATAAAAAATAACCCTACTTCTTCTCTAGCTTGCCTCTCTAACCTACCCCTAATACCTAATTCAAAACATTTATAAATTAAACCCTTTCACCCCCTAATGTCTATAGGTATATTGAATTTTTTATAATCAATTTTAATTACCTCAATACAAATGAATTTGTTAGGATATTTCCTTTCTTATGAACCCCTCGTGTGTTTCAAAGTTAATATGCACTTGTTATTATATAAACCTATTGACTAAAGGTGACATTCATATATTGTTTTGGTATATTTAAAATTATATATTCTATTATAGCGTTATCTATTACCCATTTTGTGAGATCAAGATGTACTCCAAAGTGTCCATCAATGGTGATTTAATAATATTATTTTGAGTATTCTCCTCTTGTCGTGTCTTCTCATCTCATATAGACTCTAATTATTTATTTTAGTTGCTAACATTAGAATTCAAAGAGTATTCTCATGTTCATTAGAAATTACAATTGGGCATAAATTTGTATTTGATGCACTTAATTATATATTTATTTTGGTATATTTTTCAGAAGGCTATTTTCTCACTTAATGCATTCTATAATTTGGTTTTGATATTAGAGAGGACAAAACTTATTCAGAAAGACATTTAAGTCTTTTCCTATGGTGACTCTAAAGATCAGAGTCTAACACAATATAACATGGATGAGGATTTAAATGATTCCCATGTGCCACCTTAATGTTCATCAACCTCTATGCGCCCACCATAGAGGTATAATTTAATAATATTTTTCATATTTAAAATTATATTTATACATCTTTATAAATATGGGTCTACTACTTATAGAGACCAACATGAGAGGGCGTCCCTTACAGGGAGGTATAAATTTACAATCCATGTGTTAATTGTTTCCATGCTAAATGTTAGCATGTAAAATTGAAAAAAAAAATCTATGACAACCAAGCCCCCACTTGAATATTTCCTCTCTTGGTCAATGTAAACCCTTCCTCTAGCCATCCTACCCACATTTTCACCCTCATTTTAGTTAGGAGGAATGTGATAATAATATTTTAAAGTTTGTTTCATGCGTAGGGATGTATGCCTAAGGTTATTGAAAAAATTATTGAAATCCAAAGCGGAACAACTTTCCCCATAGGCCTAGAAAAGGCTATTATTGGCCATTTTGCAACATGTGAATAACCTTCAGAAGGTGATTGCAATGGCACAACCCATATATAATTTTTTTAGGGGATTTTTAAATGTATCCAAGGTATTTTGGTGAAATTATAAAAATCCAAGTTATTTCGGGAATCAAACAACTAAACCAAGGTCATTGTAGGTGCAAGGAAAGCCATACTCCAATGGAGAAAGATGACTTGTCTTAATGGTTCTGGGAGTTCCAAGAGGATTTGGGAGAAAAATAAATAGTCAATAGAAATATCTTGGAATACTCCACATGATGGAAACATAATTTTTTTCCAAGACCTCAAAATATTCGGTGGTGATCCAAGACCTTGTAGCTGCCCCTTTGAGCCAAAATTGGAATAAACCTTGAAAATAAATTTGCAAGAAGAAATGTATCCTAAAATTGGTTGGGATGATAAGAAAAAGGTTATTTTGAGCCAAAATAATGTGTTATGACCCTGAAACACCATTCCATGCTTCTGGGACAGAAAAGCATTCTCAATGTTCTGAAACAGAGTTGGCGGGATGACATCACCATATGAAAAAAGTATGAGCACACTTTAGAGCATGGAGTTTCCCCTCACAATTTTCCCAAGGTGAAAAGGGGCATGGGAGGAAAAAAAATTGTTCCCCTTCTTTGTGTAATTTTTCATCACTTAAAAGCATCAACTTCAAGTGTTACAAGTATTAGAGGTGTAAGCTAAGGTTCTAGTCAAATTTGGTCCCTTTCTCAAGACGTAAGGACCTTATGGCACGTTTTAGAGCATGGATTTTCCCCTCACATTTTATTAAAGGTGTAAATGGACATGGGGAAAATAAAATTTCATTCCCCAATGAACCCTCTCGCCACAACTTGCACATCATCACTTTCACCTGTAGAAACATGTTAAACTTGCATTTTACTTAACTACTTCCCCCTTTCTCATGATATGATGACCCACAACACCATTTTTATCATGGAGTTTCCCTTCACATTTCTCTAATATAAAAATGGATAAAGGGCACATGAAATTTTTCTTCTCTTCCTTCTATTCAACCCCAGGACATATGAAGGACTAGACTGTAGCCCCTGAAATCCATTTTCAGAACCCTGCATCTCCCTCACATTGTACCACATCCTGCCACTTGTCATCATTAGGTGTAATACACACTTACTTTACCCATTTTCCATTTACACATTTTCCCCTAATTTTTAGAGTAAAACCACATGTCAACCCTCATCCAACCTTGATTTAGCCTATTGGGTCAGATTTGAGTTAAAAATTGCAAAGTGAATGGATAACTCCACAACTCAAATAATTTTTTTTTGCATTTCAAAGATATATGTTTTTTCCCTCTAAAATATTTTTTTCATAGGGATTATGTGTTTTTTCTTGTAACATCAAGCTCAAAAATTTAATTTTGCTCATATCTCTAAAACCATACACCTGATATCCGCAAAAATTTTCCAAAATGCTCCTCTTGCAAAATACTTTCACATGATCTATCACTTGGAGGTTGAAATGGTATGATTTATTTAATATTTGAGAAATCATTTTCCATCCATGAACTCCATTATTTCCCATAATCATTGAAAATAAACTTGCATTTTCCTAGTGACTCGGCGAGCCAAATTACCTGAAATTTAGAACAGATGATCCTCATAAAATTAACTTTCATCTAATTCATTTATTACATGATGAGGTGGATTATTTTTATGGATATCGAGGATTGTTTTTTCTCTCAGTATTCTACCCTCTTCAATGAAATTTGTATTTATTCGATGATCCAACAAGCCAAATTGCCTAAAATTTGGAGCAAACATTCCTCATAAAATCATATTTTTTTCAAGTCATTTCTTGAATGATGAGGTGGAATATTTTTGGAAATATGGAGGACTGATTTTTCTCTCAATATTCTACCCTCTTCGATGAAATTCTCACTTTCCCAATAATTCAAATAAGAGAATCATCTAAAATTTGGAGAAGAACATCCTTGTAAAATAACAAAACTTTTGAGACCACTCTTATCTCATTCTGACACTTAGAAGACCCACTTCTAAAAATAGTAAATCTTACCATGCTTCACCATCTATAAATAGTAAATCATGTGACGGTTTATTCTTTAAGTTTCCATTTCTCCTCACATATGAAGAATACTCAAAAGTGTTAAACTAATACATTTATTAAAAATAAACATCCTAGAATTGGACTTACTAAAAATAGCAGGTGTTGAGATTGTGGTCAAAATTTACACACTCAGTTGTCTCTCATTCATCTCACTGGTATTTGTCACCATAGATCTCAAATACTCATTTTTTGAGATAACTTGAACTTCAAACATTGAGTATCCTTAGAAAGAGTGTCAGTGATATAACAAGTATGGAACTAGAAGATTTGAAAACAAGGATGTTGATTGAACACCGAGTAGATGAAGAGGAGAAGAAATTATTATTGGGATATTCAGACTTGAAAATGTCACATTTGTAATATATTGGATGGTTTAAATCATCCTAATGGTTACATGAAAGGATCGTCATACTTGTAAGATCATGTAGTCACACAGTGCAATGTCTTGTAGAAAAGTTTTTGAAAACTTATTCAATGCCTTGGGGTGTTTCCACATCTCACAGAAGGAGGAAGTTGCAATGTCGGTACTTTAAGTTGACATGAGGTTAGATAAAAATAATAGCATTTATGAAACATTCTCTCAAGATCCATCAGAGGAATATTCTTCATCAACATGAGATTCCCTGTCTCTAAATTTTAACTTCTCTCTCTTCTTATCTCTCCCCCCTCTCTCTAACATTATATTCCTTTATTAGAGTTTAATTTTTCACCCTTTCATCTTATTCAATTAAGTGGCCTTAATATTGCATTGTAAAAGTCTCTTTTAAAAAATAATAAAAGGACTTAATTTCACTCCTAAGGAATGTAAAAGGTCACACGTGGAGGTGAGATAAAAATTCACATGGGGGGATAGGAAGAGAAATTTTATAAGCTATAAATTGGAATGGTTTCTCCATTCCAAAAGGTTTAGCATTTATTTATTTTTTTAATTTGTTGGCCTTTGTATCACTACTACTGTAAGTAATAAAACTACATTTCTTCCATCTCCTTGCCTATGTTCTTATAATCTCTCACTTTCCAACTTTGCAAGCATTGTAATATTGTAAAACCAAGAAATAACTTTATGTCTTTGATTAATGAAATCATATAACTTTGTGTCTCTGATTTATTAGTCTTACTATTGCTTACATAGTTGTCTTTTTATATTTTATATGGACCTACTCTAGTTATTATTGGTGAGAATTTTCTAGTTCCTACTCTCAACATTAACCCTCTCTCTCTTTGTTTCTCCTACTAGCCTTTTCCTCTCTCTAAATTAATTCCTCCCTTGTACAATGTACAAGCACGTTTCCACATTTAGTGGAGTACTCTTGTGTGATCCACGACCTAACATCCATCCACAATTTCATATAGTCATTGCATTCAATAAATGGGACCCTCCCCATACCCAAGAAGGAAGGGCCTAGCCCCATGATCGTTGGTGAAAACTACTAATATGCCCTAAAACAAACTTATTTCACCAACATTGATATAAAATTTTAATCTTACTTGAACAATTATAATATGACTTGATTATGACATATCTACATCACATATCAAATGACATGAGTATGAGGGGCAATCATAAGATGAGGGAGTCATTCGTTACAAGGTATAAAATCTTCTTTCATTATTTAAATTTATTTTAATTAATTTTTATAATGATTCAATGTTTTTTTGCAGATCCTCATTAGAGGCGGGTCCCTCTCAGTCTATTAGCAATGAAAAATAAAAAAAGTGAAATGGTGAGAGACTGCACAAAAAAATTGTGAATGACCTAATCCCAAGTGGATTGTGGGGGATGGAAATGCACTCTCGCCCCCCCCCTCCAGCGAAATTTTTTGATAGACCCTCTCATCTTATTTTTAGTAATCATAGACACCAGATGCAAAGAGACCAAAAAATGGACCTCTATGTAAATGATGATATAAAGATCTTAATGGATATTCAATGCAAGTAAGTATTTGAACATATTGTATTAGAGCTAGAATAATTTATGAGTGTATTAGTTTAATTTTTTTACGTTTATTTTATATTTCTTTTTTAGCAACTTGATTTCTATTTTGTGGTTGCAGATATTTTTAAAAAAAGAGTAGTCAACTGAACACAAAAATTGATTCATTCATATCATTTAAAGTGACTATGAATCCCACTTGAGAGATGGAGAATTTTGGTTTATGAAAGTTTCTTTGAGTTTGGGAGGGGCCCACTATGACCCAGAGCTAATTGGAAAATTTACATCAAAAGGGTTTAGGAGAATAAAGAGGAGTTTAAGGTTAATTATGTTGTGCCAAAAATTTTTTTAGTAAAAATATATATAGTTTTAAAAAATATATGTATATATAAAATTTGTAGGTTTACTACCAAGAAAACACAGATGACGAGAGGAGACGTCTTTGACCTCCTAAAATAGAGAAAGATGCTCAGTTCGATTTGTATGATAAGTAGCTAGTAGAAAACACTAATGGGTATGTAGGTTAGTTAACAAAAGAAATTATATATGTTATGATTTGATCTATAAAGAGAATTATTTAAAGCTTTGCACTTTGGTTGATAAACACATTTTCTTTAATTTGATATTTTATGTTGTCTACTTTCCATTAACATATTGTAAGAGAAAAATATGGTCTATGATCAAAATGCAATGGTAATTATATAACATGGCGATCAATTAAAAATTTAGCATTTAATGCAAGTATCAAAAGTAATGCGCTCAAAGGGTATGAAGTTAGAGTCTGAAAAGGGTTGTTGGTGACTCATTGTTTGGGCCAACAAAACTTAGAAGAGGTCGTTAATAAATTTGTAAGTTCTATATAAGTTATTTATAGAATTATGTTTTTTGTTTTAACATATTTTTAAATAAAAAATTAATATATGTAATTTAATCATATACTTGTATATGCATGAAAAGTGCTATAAGAAGCGCAGAACAAATAAATAGTTTGTGGCAATAAAATATTTGGGATGGAACACAAAAATCTTTAATCTATGGGCCCAATAAAATTAATTTCTATCGATAATACATGTAGTATTCAATGTATTGTACACACAAACTATCAATTAAAATTAAACACATTTTACTATTAAATTTTGTCATAGTAAAACAATTGGAAGGATGTAAAGCATTTAGAGAAGGACGAGGATGATCAAGTTTAGGAAGAGCAAGAAGATTGTGAGGATCACTATGAAGATGAGGAGCATAATGAAGAGTATGATGAGGATGATGACGAGGATCAAGTTCACAAAGAGCAAGAAGATTGTGACTCGTGAGGATCAAGGAGAGGATGACAAGACTGATCACGAAGATATTTAGTATGTAGTTTTACATCTATTTGTTTTGTAATTTAGAAGGGGGGCCTTAATGCTCCCTCAAATTACATTGTTAAATATTATTTTAAATCACATTTTGAATCTAAACAATGTCTTCTTTTATTAATATTAATTATATTGGATACTTTTCAAATTTGCTCATAATTTGTCTATGACAATAAAATATAAATAATATCTTAGTATCTAATGTTTAATAGTTATAAACAAACAAAAATGTAATATAATTATTTGTAATTATATACCATTTATAATTAAGATTAATTCTATTATTTTGTAAAATAAATATCACAAAAAAATTATGTCATCTTCACACCCACCCCTTCATTGTTAATATTATAGGTCTTACATTGATTTCATATGGCACAAAGTAGACACAAATTAGTTGTAAAAGAGGTGCAAACATGACACAAATTCGACATAATTAAAATTGTCTTGTTGCATCGATTTTGCATCGTTGTTGCACCACACTTGTAATCAATGTGAATTCTTCCAAGAAACATACTGAAAAGTGCCCGAAAAGGTCAATTTCTGATGCAAAAATGACCCAAAATGCGGCATTATTTTAACATTGTGTAGTAGTGATTAGTGGTGGAAGCAACATAAAATAATTTTCGGTTTTATCCTAAAGATGGCTAACCTCATTTTATACCTTTTATTTCAACCATGCAACTCAAATATACCCACAATATTTTAGAAAATTGAAATACTACATTAACGTAGCAAAGAAAAATTATATATGCATCTTATTTCATTCATGGGTATTAGAATGTACACACTTCGAAATTTATGCAATATGTAAGCTCAAAGATGAGCTATACAAGAATGGAAACAAAATAGTGACTAGTCCTCAATTATAATAGGTATAATAATCTCCCTACACTGGGACCTATAAAACGAAACAAGTAAAGTGGAAAGGGTTGCAGGATTCAAGTTAATGTAGCATATTCAAAGATTTCAATATGTGTGAACCAACTTTAGACTAAAAACAAAGTTAGTGCAAAAAAGAAAAGGCATCAATTCTTAAATAGGTTTTATCCTTGAGATAAAAAAAAACTTCATTTCAAACATTTTTATTACTGAGATAGCACACCTCATTCCAAACATGCAGCTCAAATATGCCCTACTTATTCCAAAAAATAAAGAAAAGTTTGCAATAACCCTATGCAAATATGGAAGTTAGAAAAGAAACGAGAACCCAAAAAATAGTCAACACAAGCAAAGAAATCTCAGGTGCAAACAAAACATCTAAACAGAGTGATGGTGTGAAAACACATCATTTGCAAAGAACTCCAGCGACAACACCTCCACAATAAACCACCAACATCATCTCTACAAATAAACCACTGACAACACCTCCACAATAAACCCACATGTAATGTCCATTTTTCCCACTTGAGGATCATTATTTGAACTTCTTGCCATTTCTTCTCCATGGAAAATAAGTAGAAGAGTTGGAGAAGAACATTGAGCTTTCATTTGCTTTCATTTTTCTAAATTTTTTTAGTGTTTTCCCTCTTAATGCAACTTGGTTGGGTTAAACACAAATAAAAGAATCTTAATAAAGAATTAGTTCATTTCCTATGGGTTGGCCTAGTATTTCTTAGCCTTGGCGCCAAAGGAGGGATATAAAGTGATGTGAAGATCTCATTTGCAAGTATCTAGATTGGTGCATTTTATATTGTTGGTCATTGAGAGCTTTTCGCTCCATGTTCTTCCACTTGATGAAAATCCTCTTGTGTGGCTTCCTAGAAGGATGATAACCCTTCTAGTGGTTTTGTTGAAGGACGAAAACCCTTCAACCTTGCATGGTCTTGAAGTAAATTACAGATTTTAGGAGAATCATTTACTTTCGTATTTTTATTTGTCTTCTATGGGTGGAGCAACCTACCTTGGTGTAGGGTTTGATGGTTTGGAGGACATAAAGTTGAATATTCAGTTCATAATCTATTTTTTCATATTTACTAAGGCCGAAATCTACATTCTCATAATTTTATAGGGTTTCTAGACCCATATTTCATATTTTAGTTTTGGTTGTTCTTCGTTGATTCTAATTAATTTCTAGCTATGTGTTGACTCATTTTTTTCATTGATTATTTTTTTATTAGATGCCTAAAATACATATCTAAATTGTGGCAAGGTTAATTGGAGTGAATTTGGTCTTTTACGTATATTTTAATATTGTTGTTTGGAGAAATCAATTCGTTGGTTTTTAATTTAAATCTATTGGTTATAGAAATCAGATTTGGTTATTTGGTGTTTGAAGTTAATCCCTTTATTGTTGGTCTAATCCCTTGAAAGGGTTGTTACTATGGTATCAAGCTCATATTTTCAAAGGCCAAGGGTTTAATGGAAGAAGGAAACAAGGGTTTCATCTATTACCAAAGAAGAAGAAAGGAGGACTAGCCAAGGGAGAAAGGTAGCATGGTTGATCATGACTTTAAAGAAGCTAAAGTTGATAAATTAATTGTCAGTCAAGAGATACTTATAAACATAATGGATTTTCTATCCCTATCCCTCCAAAATATCAATTAACCTAGGGTTCAAAGTGATGATGGTAGCTCGACTAGGGCTAACAATACACAACAACTAATGGGATCATCCCAAGGATCAGTTACAAAGCCCACTTTCCTTCCTAGGGAAGAGGTTATTCCGGAGGAAGAAAAAAGGCCCGCCATTGGATGGAACATCACTACAGACTATGAGGAGTATATGGGTTTACTAAGGGAGATTTGTGAAGCTATTTCACTCACTAAATTCATTGGAGTGAATCGAGGAAGACTTAGGCCCAAACCTAGACATCACATGCCACACAAACAACATGAAGAAAACACGAAGTTTAATGAAGAGGGAGTCAAAACCCCAATTTCACCATGCAATAATGGAACCATTGAGGAAGAAGGGTTAGTAATCAAGGGACCTAAGGCCATGGCACTTACACCCATTCCGAATAGTTAACAACATGAGGTAAAAATTACTCATTCTATGGTTAATAGTGATTTTTTTTTTACATTTGGTGAATCTAGAGATACAACAAGGGATGTTGAGAAAGAAAGGGATGAGAAAGGGTTGGTTGGAAACCCTTCTCCAAAGAAACATGACGACAATAAGATTGTTAGTCTAATAATAGAAACAATCAATAAAGAGTAAAGTGGTGATAGATTAAACCTTAGTGAGAGCTATGAAGACATTTCAAACACACACAAACAAGGAAACCGAAGGTTTAGAGGTAACTCAAATTTATTTCCTTATACTATGCCATTTTATATTCATGATCTTGGGAGTTTTGTTAACCTTTGAGAAAATATGATGCTCCAAAGAAAATCATGGAAAATCGGTAGTCTTTATGATGCTACATATGATGAAAATTTTAATTTGCATAGGTTCCATGGACCAAGACTTTTGAGTGACCTTGTTGGGCGTCACATGGATGAAGAAGGTGTTTTTTCCAAGTGCCTATGATCATTTTCAATTTGCTGGAATTTCTAAAATAGTATTCAATAGCAGGTAGATTTATGGTTCCCATGATGACGGTAAGAGCTACAAAGTTTCCCTATGTAAACACCATCAAGATATGGTTGAAGCCAAGGCAAAATAAGATTAGTTTGTTAATTATGAGGAGAAGAAGAAGGTTGATTTCAACTCAGAAATTCTGAGTCACAAGATTGGGAATATGGAGGATGTTTCGATCACTCCTCATCCAACATGGGAAGGTAGATATATGGTGGACAACTCAATGTCTGATGGAAATCACATTTTATCTCCTTTTATAACGTTGCCATACTTATGTCATCCTGGGAAAGTTGTTGTTAAATATCACATGCCAAGTTTTGGTGGTGATATGAGGAACTTGTGGGATAACACATGGCATTTAGATGTTTCCTTGCAAGGGTACATGGTTCTGGTTGAGCTCTTGCATTGTAGAAAGGCATTTTTTGATATTCTTACCCCATGCACATGGTTAGAAGAAATTTTGATGAAGGATTACTTTGAAATCATTATGTGTGCTAACAAGGTTATGAAGAATTCTACCCTCCAAGAACAAGGAGTCACGGGTTTGATTAATGGTGGATTCATTCATGATTCCATTAGTGAGTGCTTGGGATTGATTAGATACACGGTGGAGATAATGGATGGTTACTCTATGCCATGCTCAGAGGAGTATTTCCAACTCCATGATACATTGGAAAATTATGAGGTATGTGTTGATTTCCGTTTCATTAACATAGTTAATATGAATAACATATTTGGGGTCCAATGGTTGCATTCATTGGGAGAGCTCATTTTTAAATGTCAAAGCATGGGGATAAGTTTCATGGACCAAGGCAAAAATATGAATTTACAAGTTATGTTTCCAAAAAAAATCCCACGTTAATTGTTTGGTTGAAGATACTTTGTTATGAGAGTCACATTTATGCTCCTTATCCAATATTACAGTGGATTGGAGGTCATTAATTATAGCTGAGTATGCCAAGAACAAGTTTTCTAATGATGTTTTTGAAGGGGGAATAAGTCATGAAAGGTACAAGGTAATAGATGAGCTTATTCTTTGCAAAGGACCCGGGTCTATTTGGCTTCCAAATCAAGGGTGAAGAACATAATATTGTGGGTTGTTCATGATACTCCATGGGCTAATCATTTGGGCCACTTCATGAAACATAACAAGGGTGAAGGTAAAAAATTCAGTTTTTCTCTTTGCTTATGGAATTTGATGAAAGAGAATGTTAGCATGACATGTTTAAGGAAGCATACGTTTAAAGGGAATTCTGATTTTTCTCTCTATGGATTGTTAACCCATAGTCCCATGAGAGAACCAGAAGAAGTAAGGACAAACAGAAACAATTATGAGAAACTTTTAGATGTTCACATGATCACAAAAGTGGACAATGATGGTTCTATCTTTCAGTTTTATGACCCCATGATGGGGTATGGATTTTTCTTAGACTACCTTATTTTCATTTTAGCCGAGTCACACAATGTCTAGGGGTATTTACAAATCAAAAATTTAGAGGAACTTTCCCTCAAAAGTCACATGGAGTATGAGTTCCACTTGAAGAATGATGAAATCAAAATTCATGGGAATGCCTAGGAGGTTGAATCTCTCAAGTTTAAGGCCAAGATAACTGTCGATTTTAATTGTTTGGGGCTTCCATTTTCAGTCACGAGCAACAGTAGGTTTTCATTTTTTGAGAACATTCCATCATGGAAAAATGAGGAAGGAAGATTCTAGTTGAAAGGAGGAAATAAATCATATTATAGTGTGTTATTTTCATATTTGAACATTCTGATTTTTTAAGGAAAAATGCACAATTACAACTCTTTTCGTGACATCACTATGGAAATTAAGGGAAAGCCTAGTGTGGTTGTAGATGCTTTATCAAGGATGCCACTTCCTACTTCATGAGAGGATGTGGAACTTCAAAGTGAGGGGAATGAAGAGTTCAGGTTGGCAAATACATTGGGTTTGCAATTGCTTGGGGGACAAGCAATTTTGGGAAGGAAGGTCTATAATGTTCCTTTTTCCCACTTGAGGGTCATTATTTGGAATTCTTGTCACTCCTTCTCCATGGAAAACAAGTAAAAAGAGTTGGAGAACATTGAGCTTTCATTTTTCTTTCATTTTTCTAATTTTTATGTTTTATTTTTAGTGTTTTCCCCTCTTAATACAGGTCGGTTGGGTTAAAGACAAATAAAAGAAGCTTAATGAAGAATTAGAACATCTCCTATGGGTCGGCCTAGTCTTTCTTAGCCTTGGCACCAAAGGAGGGATATAAAGTGATGTGAAGACCTCATTTGCAAGTATCTAGATTGGTGCATTTTCTATTATTGGTCATTGAGAGCTTGTTGCTCCATGTTCTTCCACTTGCAGACGAAAACCCTTCAATCTTGCATGGTCTTGAAGTAAATTACAGATTTGAGGAGAAGCATCTACTTTCATATTTTTATTTGTCTTATAAGTGGAGCGACCTACCTTAGTATAGGTTTTGATGGTTTGGAGGACATAAAGTTGAATTTTCAGTTCATAATCTAATTTGCCATATTAACAATGCCGAAATGTACATTCTCATATTTTTTTAGGGTTTTTAGACCCATATTTCATATTTTAGTCGTGGTTGCTCTTCGTTGGTTATATTTAATTTCTAGCTATGTGTTGACTCAAATTTTTTATTGATTATTGTTTTGTTGGATGTCTAAAATACAAATCTAAATTGTGGCAAGGTTAATTGGAGTGAATTTTGGTGTTTTGCATATATTTTAATACCGATGTTTGGAGAAACCAGTTTGCTCATTTTAATTTTAGTATGCAGTTATAGAAATCAAATTTTCTTATTTGGTGTTTGAAGCTAATCCTTTGATTGTTGGTCTAATCTCTTAAAAGAAAAACTACACCACATGTCCTTCAAAATGAACTAGCATCGAGTAAGAATGAAATAAGAGTTTGTGCAAAGGAGTAGGTAAAGCAATATTGAGATGGTGTGTTACGACACTCGCTTCACAATTATCGGTGATAGAATGTGGAAGGTAAGTGGTGGCAGTTGCATTAAATGCATTGCATATAACATTTAAGGTCTTTTAATGTTTTCAATGCTTTGCTTTTTATATTTGCTTAGGTGCCAAATCTATTTATATAAGATATTTTAATTATACCCACAAGATATTGAAGATAAATTGGGAAAAATGATTAAGAGAAGTTAATTTATAAAAATACGCAACATTTAAAAAGTCACAAAAAAAAAACACCTTTACAATCAAAGAGACATTTTCAATGACAAATGATATTCCTAAAGTTAGAGAGTCTCAACGTAGAAAAACGTAATTACGCCGAAAGGCGTTCCTTCAGCTGGGTTCGAGCTGAGGGCTCTCTGACGCATGTCAGAGAGGAGACGGCCGAGATGAGGTCGGTCAGGACGACGTCGATCACGGATGCGATCTGGCCCTCCATGCACTGTACAAGAACTGTTACTTGATAAATATCTGCTGCACGGTTTTTTGCGGTGTACGCTGAAGCATGGCTGCTTTTTCTGTGGGTAGGTTTGGAATTCTGGTTGCCTCCGTGAATGAATAAAACCCTTCGCGTATGGCAGCTAACACAGTTGTTTCTTTTCCTGTCGTGGGCTTTGGTAGGTTTGGGGTTTGCGTGCTTCAGAGGCCTGCATCTACATTCGTCTAAAATAATTCATGGTTGGACTGTTCTTCGACTGTAACCCAGGTGATGCTCTCGATAATTTTTAGTGTGACGGAGCCAGAATTGCTTGCAGAAGGGGGTAACTTGGAAATCCGTATCGAACCAGATCCTGAAAATCTTTTGCGTGGGTAGGTTTGGAATTGGAATTGCTTGCAGAAGGGAGTACTTGTCCAGTTTTTCTATCATGCTACTGAGGCATTATGTGGTTGACATTAATCTTAGAACTCTAGATTTAATAAAAATTAGTACTGTGTTTTATGGAGATATATTTATTTATTGATATTCACTTATATGTTTTGGGGTTTTAATGGCAGTAAACAGGAGCGACTGGAGTTTTTATAGCTTTGATTCTGGTGACCTGGCAGTGAATGGACAAAACCCTGAGGCAGACAAGCTAAATAAGGCGAGTTTCTGATTTCTTTTTAGTGTCGTAGCTTTGGGTTTGATTGGGTTTGAGAGTATTTGTTTTCCCCCCGGACCTGTAACGACAGAAGATGCTGATAAGTGGTTTTTTAGTGTGACAGAGCCAGAATTGCTTGCAGAAGGGGGTAACTTGGAAATCCGTATCAAACCAAATCCTGAAAATCTTTTGCGTGGGTAGGTTTGGAATTGGAATTTCTTGCAGAAGGGAGTACTTGTCCAGTTTTTCTATCATGCTACTGAGGCATTATGTGGTTGACATTAATCTTAGAACTCTAGATTTAATAAAAATTAGTACTGTGTTTTATGGAGATATATTTATTTATTGATATTCACTTATATGTTTTGGGGTTTTAATGGCAGTAAACAGGAGCGACTGGAGTTTTTATATGATTCTGGACTGGCAGTGGGAAAAAGCAGCTCTGATAGCTTTGCATTGGGTGAGCCCCCCGGAGCGACAGAAGACTGAGTGCTGTTTTTTAGTGAAATGAGTCAGAGTCTAATCAAAATTGCTTGCAGGATGTCCAGGGTCAACAGTTGTAACTTGGAAATCCGTATCAGGAGCTGGATTTATCCTGAAAATCTTTTGCCAACTGGGTAGGTTTGGAATTGGAATTGCTTGCAGAAGGGAGTACTTGTTTGAGTTTTTCTATCATGCTACTGAGGCATTATGTGGTTGACATTAATCTGCACATATGAACTCTAGATTTAACTAAAAATTAGCTACTGTGTTTTATGGAGATATATTTCAGTTATGCATTATTCACTTATATGTTTTGGGGCTTTTATGGCAGTAAACAGGAGCGACTTCAGTTTTTATATCCATTCTGGACTGTCATTTTCTGGAAATAAGTCTATGTAATCATGTTCCAATCTTTGGGATTCCAGGTCAACAGTGCCTTCCCTAGCGAACCTGAATACAGGAGTGGATTTTTCTCGTGAAGAGTTCAGAATTGCTTGCCAGACAGGGGGTAACTTGGAAATCCGTATCAAACCAAATCCTGAAAATCTTTTGCGTGGGTAGGTAATCTTGGAATTGTATTGTATCTTGCAGAAGGGAGTACTTGTCCAGTTTTTCTATCATGCTACTGAGGCATTATGTGGTTGACATTAATCTTAGAACTCTAGGTTTAATAAAAATTAGTACTGTGTTTTATGGAGATATCGGCTTTGCACCATATGATATTCACTTATATGTTTTGGGCTAGTCTTTAATGGCAGTAAACAGGAGCGACTGGAGTGGTTTTATATGATTCTGGACCTCTGAAGCCGTGGGAAAAAGAGCTCTGATAGCTTTGTATTGGGTGAGCCCCCGGAGCGACAGCAGACCTGAGGCAGACAATGAGCTGACCTATAAGGCGAGTTTCTGATTTGCTCCTACTGTAGGTTTTTAGTGTCAGTTGTTTTGGGTTTGATTATGAGGTCTTGTTTTATTTTGAGTACTTTGTTTTCCCAGGCTTAGCTAGGATTTATTTATTGATCTTCTTCTAACTGGTTAATGATTTTGGGGTTGGCCTGTAAAAAACTTTTATATGATTGAGGTTTCCGGCCACTTGTAACATTTTGAAGGTTAAGGCATGCCTCGTGTTTTGTATTATGAGGTTTGTTTTACCACATAATGTTTATACTACAACCTTGCTAGAGGTTTTATATGGGTGTTTATAGGCTATTTCAGTTTTGCATTATCAGTTTGTGTTCTAAGTTGCTTTTATGGCATCCCAGAGCCTTCACCACAATCCATGCTGCTGTCCATTTTCTGGAAATAAGTCTATCTAATCATGTTCCAATCCTCATCTGGGATGTCCACGTCAACAGTGCCTTCCCTAGGAACCTGCTATTCAGGAGCTGGATTTATTCTCGGAAAGTTCGTTGTGCCAACAAGATACTCGAGACAGATCTTGCTATATGCTTGATGGAAAATTTTCTTTTGTTTTTCTTTAGTAATCTTCAAGAGGAAATTCACCTGCACACTGTATTAGCGTATCCTTTGCACATATCTATCTCTTGTTGAACACTTGAAGCAAAGTTGACGAGATTGACTTCAGGAGGAGTGCAAATGAAGAGGACCTTTTGGGGCTTCTTCTATTAAGGTAAGCGGTGGCGAATTGCAGACTTTGTTTTTTCATCCCCTTGTCTTTGCTCAAATTTGTATCGGGCCATAGATATGTTTACTTTATGTTTACTTTTGCTATCTTGCCCAGAATTGCCTTTTGTGTTCTTAAGGGCAAGCTTGTGGTGGTTTCATGGTTGAGCACCTCTGCAAGCTCTCGAAACAGAGTAGAGACATTTTCATACACCCTTTATTCCCCCCGAGGTGTGGTCCAAATTGTATAACTCCGGACCTTATACTTTTCTTACAATCACCTATTCTTCTTCTCTAGCTTACTTGCTCCTACTAGCCCTGCTCAGAGTCTTTTTTCTTCATAACTTTTGTTAGGAGGCTTCATTTCACAAAGTAGTCACCATTTTCCATACCTATTTGGCCTTTATTCTTGTGTGCAAGGTTTCCCGATATCTCATCATCATCATAATGATTCTTTCAAAAGATTGCAAGAAATTGCTTGGTCCAAAAAGGTACAAAAATGGATTTTATGAAAATAAGAAAAATATTGCCATCAATGCGTAGAGCTCGAGAAAATATATACTTTTAGAGAAGACGACACCTAAAACGGAGCCACAGAATGAAAGTTATGGCACATGCAAGTTTTTGCTGCTACATCTTCCCGGACCCTTTCCAAAAATGGCAAATTTTTTTCCATCCTTGCGATTTTTTCGCCAAAAAAAAAAAAAAGGGTGCCAAAAAAGGAAAAAAAAATATGCACATGTCGGGGGGTCTTCAAAACCCGACACAAAGGGAAGGCGGGTTTCGGAGGCGAAGAAACATCAGGCAGAAACATGTCGGAGGAGCGGATAAACCCGACAGCAAAGAGATGTGTCGGAGGGGTTAGAAAACCCGACAGGAAGGACATGTCGGAAGGGTCGCAAAACCCGACACAAACGCAAAGAAAGCACATGTCGGAGGGATCGCAAAACCCGACACAAAGGGATTCGGGTTTCGGGTTTCGGGAAACATGAGACACGAAACATGCAAATCGCAAGGCATGTCCCGATGCTTGAGAGTTCCGCAAACCCGACACACTACAAAGGCAAATCGGGTTTTGGAGTCGGTAACGCATGAGGCGAAAACATGTCGCGGCATCCTCCAAACCCGACACAAAGGAAAACTTGGAAAATAGCGGCGGAAGCGGGTTTCGGGAAAACGCAAACATCAAACACATGCCGGGGCTTCTTTCAAACCCGATTCAAAATACAATCCGCTATAATGAGATGAGTTAGGTGCGGATGTGGAGGTGGTTGGAACAAATTTCGATTTCTTCACTCCTCTTTTTCTTCTATAAAATGTAAGGAGAGGCTCTTTTTCTGTTAGGAGGCTTTCTATCCATTTTGAGATCATGAAAAAAATGGGCTTTTGTGATTGGTGGGATTGCATTACATTTTACCTTTTTTCTGCGAACTCTAAGCTACTATCCTTTACCCTGGCATCATTCTTTTGAACCGCTTCGACCTTCCCTTCCGCTTTTGCTTTTAATGAACCGGACTATCGTGTTCGATTTTCTAGGTGGGGGCGTAGCTTTCGGTTTGGTTGTTTGTTTTGGTGTTTTCTTTCACATTCTTCGTTGATCGTTGCATTTGTCGTGCAGCACATCCATTCTCCTCTAGTTGTTGCATTGCAACCATGGACACAACTTTAACAGAAGGAGGTATTGCGCGCCTAATGTCCGGTTGCTCGGACACGGGTTCCACGTTCCAGCTCCTCAACATATCTCCTGTGCGGTCTCTGTTGAACAGTGGCACCCAGCATCGAGTTGACCTTTCTGATGGTATTCACATCCAGAAGGCATTGTTGCCCTCCAAGTTTTCAAAACTAGTTGCAGACAAAACGTTGACAGAAGGCACAATAATTCAGCTGCAAAAAACCGTTTGCAGGATGGTCGACCATGAAATGTAAGTAGCCAATATTTTGACTTCCCTCTCGTCTTTTCTATCTCACACAATGTTTCTTGACATTTTCTTTCCTTGCATTGCATGCGTGCAGGACCGTTTTAATAACCGATATGGATATATCGAAAGAAACATATCCACAAGTTGGTTCTCCTTCCCGGATCCCTAGCCATGTTGTACGGGGCAAACAAGCCTGTGTTGACCACCCTGAGGGTGTGCCCAAAACTTTGTTTCCGCAAACACCGCCTCAAAAGATTTATGCTTCCTCGAGACCAGCATCGAAGGCCATTTTCATAAACGACTTGAACACAACCATGCGTGTTTGGTCCATAGAGGGCAGAGCAGTCGCAAAAAACTCCATGCAGACATATAGTAATGATAACGGCAATGGTTGTTTCTTTGGTTTCGACTTCGTGGATGGCAGAGGTGGTGAAATCCGCGTCTCCTGTTTCAATGAGATTGCAGAAAAGTTCTATGGCACAATAGAAAATGAACAAACGTACACCATCTCTAACAGAAGAATTGGAAAAGCAAAAGAAAAGTTCAACAACCTGAACAGCACACTCGAAATTTTCCTTTCGGCAGCATCTATTGTCCGGCCTCTACATGTCAACGATCAAATCATACCTTTACACCACTTCCACTTTGTCCCCATCAAAGACATACCTGGAAGACCTGCCGGATCTTTTGTTGACATTCTTGGTGTAGTTCTTGTTATTTCTCCACGATCCACCATTCGCAGACGTGATCAGACAGAAACATTCAAGCGAACTGTGCAGGTTGAAGACATGTCCGGATTTAGTGTTTCCATCACTTTGTGGGGTCAACATTCAACTGTGCTTGGAGAAGAGCTAGAAGAATTCCTTTCGATTCCGCAGAAACCAGTTCTTGCTCTTAAAACAGCTCGTATTTCCAGCTTCAACGGAACATCTCTTGATACTATATCCACTACAAAATGGTTTGTTAATCCAATGATTCCTGAAAGCCTCCCTCTGCAGGAATGGATTGCATCTGATGCTTTCAATGTCCTTGCACCATCTATCACAAACAGGGTTCTAGGGCCTCCATCTGCCTTGTCCTCTCCGGCAACAATAGCTCAGGTCCTGCAAATGGGTAACACAGATAAAAATGAATGGGCTACAATTACAGCAAAAATCACAGACATTTCATTGGACAATTTTTATTACTTGGCATGCCCTTTAGTGAAAAATGGTACACAGTGTCGCAAGAAAGTGCAAGAACTGGAAAACGGGTCCTGGTTTTGTGGGAAATGTAATATTCCTATCCAAAAATGTGACTACAAGTATGCACTCCGTGTCACTTTACAAGATAGCACAGGAGAACTTCAATCCGTAACTGCATTTGATGAGACTGCTGAAAATATAATGGGCGTCAAAGCTGAAGACTTGCAGTTTTTAAGCATAGATGATGGTGCAACAACTGAAATTGCAGACCAAGTGATAGGCCACGAATATCAATTTACGCTCTCCATAAAACTTGAAACATACCGTGAGAAGAAGCAATTTAAATGTGTCATTATAAAGTCCCACAAACTTGAAGCTACGGCTTCGCTTCCCTGATTTACGTTTGCGTAACACTATACAGGCTTCACTGCATTTGTGTTCCCCCCTTGTAAAGCTCTCTTGGTCTCTTGATATGCTAGTGCCCTTTCCAATAACTCTTTCTTGTACAGACGAATGTCTAGTTGTTCCTTTTTGCTCTGCTTTTGCTTATGTAAACTCGGGTTCAATGGATATCGATATATATACATTTTGTTTTGTAAATTTTGTCACACTCTCTATGTTCTTGAATATCAATAATTGGAATTCCTAAGCCTTTTCCTTTAAAAAAATAAATACTAGTGATGGTCTTTTATATTGTATGGACATGTTCTTTCCTTCGAACACTTTCCTGTATTCATAACTTTCGTTGAATGAGCTTTATTAGTGCTATGTTCCTTTACTTGCAATTTTTGAGCATAGATGATGGTGCATCAACTGAAATTGCAGACCAAAGGCCGCGAATATCAATTTACGCTTTCCATCAAACTTGAAACATACCGTGACAAGAAGCAGTTTAAATGTGTCATTATAAAGTCGCACAAACTTGAAGCTTCGGCTTCCCTTCCCTGAATTACGTTTGCGTAACAATATACAGGCTTCACTACATTTGTGTTCCCCCCTTCTAAAGCTCTCTTGGTCTCTTGATATGCTAGCACCCTTTCCAGTACCTCTTTCTTGCACAAACGAATGTCTAGTTGTTCCTTTTTGCTCTACTTTTGCTTATGTAAACTCGGGTTCAATGGATACCGATATATATACGTTTTTTTTTGTAAATTTTGTCACACTCTCTATGTTCTTGAATATCAATAATCGGAATTCCTAAGCCTTTTCCTTTAAAAATTAAATACTAGTGATGGTCTTTTATATTGTATGGACATGTTCTTTCCTTTGAACACTTTCCTGTATTCATAACTTTCGTTGAATGAGCTTTGTTAGTGCTATGTTCCTTTACTTGCAATATACATGCGCAAAACAACTTTCGTATTCTTTTCCTTTACTCCATGTATGTCTAGATGCACAGTTTTTCCTTTACTTGTCTCATACTTTTGTTCCTTGCTGCAAAACGTTGCAGGATTCCCCATGTCTGCAGAGCAACGATTAGCCCGACGAAGAGAAATCTACGCCAAAAACAAAGAGCAAATAAATGCGGATCAGCGCCGCCGTTACCATGCTAGAAAAAGCACACATTGTACATCTTTCTTCCCCCTTCCTGCCCCGTACAGGCCCCCAGCACCTGCCCTTCCATCGCCCCATTCTATCTCTCGCGATGCCTCCTCGTCCAACTCCGCAAATGTTATTCTCGCCCCGCCCTCCGCTCCACTTTGCCCTTTCCTTTCGCAAAACACTTCCACCCTTCCCTTCTATGGGGCCCGTGTACCCTGGGATACACAACACTTCCCTTCTCGAGCGACACATTCCTCTTCCCCCCCATCGACCTCGTACTCTCCAATGTCCTCCGCTTTCTCCCTTCCTGTTGATGCTCTGCCGACCTCTTCGCATTCGGTTGTGCTGCCTTCCCCAGCTTCCAATACATGCCAAAACCTTGAAGGGTTTTGGTCTGCTGGAATGTTCCCTTCCGAGCCATCTGCCTCTTCTTCGTCCTCCTTCGCAGATGCACAAAGGCGTTTCCGCAAAAGGCTAGATTCCCTTTCCGCTGCAAGCACATGCACTGTCTGTTTGGAGAATTACCCTGGCATTCAAACTAGGTGTTGTTCAGGATCTATCCTTTGCTCCAGGTGCAGGCTTGAGAAACAAGGACACCGGTTTTCTTCTTGGAACAACATGGACCCTGGCGTCCAGCCATCTGTACTACAATCTTTGACACAAGTTGAAGAAATGTTGATTGCTAGAGTTAACCCAATTCTCCAAGTAACCCATGCACGTGGTGGACAATACAAATACTCTGGGCACACTATAAGCTTCCCCCAAGATATCTCTACCATAGCAAAGTACCTCCCTCGACGGCTCGGCGATTTGGATCTGGTTCTTGTGCAAAAGGCAGGCTCCCAGCACACAAAATACGATTTCTATGTTAGTAGATCTCGTGTATGGCAGGCACTTCAATACAAAATTTTGCATGACCCATACTACAAGGATGTTCTTGTTGACAATGAGGCCCTCAACGCTCTTCCCGTACAACAAACAAATATTTCCTCCTCCCTCAATTCCATACCGATGGACATCCCCGCCTCTTCAGACGATGTTGCACCTGATTCCGGCGATGATCCTTCTCTCTGCAATTTAATTGACGCCCGCTCTTCTTCTTTCGTCCCTTCTGCCCACAACTCCGGCACCGAAGACGAGCATATCTCACAGTTCCTTCTCTCCCATGATCAAAACATGCCTTTCACCATGCCTTGGCCAGACATGAGTCTTTCTCCCATAAATGAATACACCACTGAGGGTCTATTTTCCATGGCATTCCCAACTTTGTTTCCTAAAGGTAAGGCTATGTTTAGACAACCTCGCATGAAAGAGGTACTTTTACATGAATATGCCCTCCATTTAATCCGTTTCCATGATAACCGCTTCGGTTCCCACCCCCGGTTTCGCTATTTCTTGCTTAACCTCATCATGCGGCATAGGAGCCAATCTACAGCAGCCGTTTTCATGCAACAAAACCTAGAAAATGCCATACCGCCAACTATAGCTGACCTCCGAAAAAAATTGCTTGAAGACCCTGCATATTCGCTTCCGGATACCTTGATGCGGTTTGGAAATAACCTGCGCGGAACGCGCTCCTTTTGGTCCAAATACAGAGGAGAGATATCGGATATGGTTGAACAATTGGGAGCACCTACGTTCTTCTTCACTCTTAGTGCTGCAGATACTAAATGGCCTGATTTGCATAGCTGTATGCCTGGTGTTCCGCCTCCTGATCATCGGTTCGCACAAAGATTTAGAACAAACAACATTATCGACCACCCCCATCGTGTTTCTGCTTACTTGCACCAGAGGTTCACAATATTCCGCGAGGAGGTCCTGCAGAAACACCTTGGAGCCAAGGACTACTGGTACAGGTAAACAAAAATTAAATGCCTCGTCTGCCAGTCTTTTGCTTCTCTTTATTTCTAACTGCCTTTTTCCTCTAGGTACGAATGGCAACATAGAGGCTCTGCACATGTTCACGGTTTCCTTTGGCTTGATGGCGCCCCCAATGTTGACACAATAGATTGGAATGACAATGCTTCTGTTGAAACAACAAGACTGTACTTTGATCAATATGTTTCTGCATGGAACCCTAGAGCTCCTGCATGTAGACCTACATTCTTTCAAAGATCTCTCGAGGATGATCCCTGCTTGCTTTCCTCTTCAGAGGTTCTGGCTTCCAACCCTATGCACGACCTCGAGGAACTTATAAACCGGGTTCAGCGCCACACCAAATGTTCTACACAGACATGTCTCCGAAAAAAAGGTTCCAGAACTATATGTCGTTACAGTGCTCCTTGGGAAACACAGTCTTTTTCTTCCTTGACCATTGATGCCAACAAAAGCGTTAAATACCTTCCTTTCAGGAATGATGACAGATTAAACATTCACAATAAAGCCATGCTAGCTATATGGAGAGCAAACATTGACTGTCAGCCTGTACTATCTCGGCACGCTGTTCTTAAATACATTGCAAAATATGCCTCTAAAGCAGAGCAACGCTCTGAGACATACCACCAAATGTTGTCTAGGCTTTGTTCGCATGCCAGCCCAGATTTCCCTTCCTCTTTTGCAATACGAAAGATGCTCACAGAAAGTGTTGTTGAACATGACATAAGTGCACAAGAAACTTGTCACTTGCTTCTCAAACTTCCTCTTGTTGTGTCCAGCCGGCAGACCGTCTATTTAAATGTGGGCAAAAAAATACTTAGGCGCCTTTCTGCATCGGCTACTCATGAACAAGATACATCACAGCTTCTTGATGCGTACCTTGTCCGCCCACCATCAATGGAGTCCCTTTCCCTTATCCAAATTGCTCGAGGGTGGAATTACAGCAAATACCGAAAAAAAGAGAAATGGAAACAACGCACTACACCAGCAATTGTCCGCGTGTACCCAAGGTTTTCCATCATTCCGCCAACTAATACAGAGGCTTTCCACCTTTTCTGTTGGTCTGAGCTCCTGCTGTACAAGCCTTTCCGGAACATTCCTTCAGATGTTGGTTCCTCGCCAGATGTTGTTACTTCCAATTGGCGCCTGTTCAAAAGTTCATACAAACCGTGGCATGTTAGAAGAACAGACACGGAACCTGATACATCTCCAGATGTTTCGTCTGAATCTGACACAGACCCAATGCAGACAAGCGAGAGAATCTATGAATGGCAACTTTTAGCAGGCGTCCGTCCAGGACATTCTGAAGGTCTTAACCATCTGGAAATGCTGGGCCTCCGAGAATATGACTCCCGCTATGTTTGGTCCTCAAACAACGTTCCGGTTCATTTGGTTGACATCGGCCCCTCTTTTGTCGAGAATGGTAGGGCTAATTATTGCCCTGCCCATACAAATCCATCTAGTTTGCCTTCTTTGTCGACTTTTTCCAATAACCAGCAACTAGCCTTCAGTACAATACTCGACCACTTTTCCTCAACACACAAGCCTACCACCCCTTCTTCTCATTATTCAAGGAACTGCAGGAACAGGCAAGTCATTCCTTATCCACTCTCTCCGGTCTACCTTCTCCTCCCTCACTACCCTTACCATTTTGCCCCTTCTTTTGCTTGCCCCTACTGGTGTGGCCGCTTTTAACATTTCCGCATCGACCGTTCATTCCAGCCTCCGGATTCCCATTCGTGATTTAAAACCCCTTGAAGGCCAAGCTTTGACCTCCTTTCAAGACTCTTTAAAACATGTCACATACATTTTGATTGATGAAATGAGCTTCATTGGTCCTAAACTACTTGCAAAAATTGACTTACGCCTGCGTGAGGCCTTCCCGCACTTCCGTACTTCCCCCTTCGGAAATAGATCAATGATTCTTGTTGGAGACCTTGGTCAACTTCCACCCGTTATGGACATTCCGCTATATGCCAGTAATTCCTACGGTGGATCCCTTTGGCAGAAATTTCTAAATTCAATCTCGTTAACGTCTATATTCCGACAACAAGGCTCTGCTCCGGCTCAAATTTCCTTTCGCAATTTGCTTCTCAACATCCGAAATGGTGTGGCCACCCTTCCAGATTGGGAGACTTTGATGTCTCGCACTGACTCTTGCCTCTCGCAACAAGAACTTCTATACTTCCACAATGCCCCCCACCTCTTCTCAACAAATATTCTTATTAAAAAACACAATTTTACAAATGCTGAAGGAACTCAATTCTCCAGTTGCCTTGTCCATTGCTCTGAATACAAGAAGAAGTGACTACAATGATCCTGATGACGACCAGCTAGAACAAATAGTGCTCCTTTGCAAAGACCAAAAAATCATGCTCACTGCTAATTTATGGATTGCTACCGGGCTTGTTAATGGCGCAACCGACACTGTCGTTGACATTGTTTATTCCCCTTCCTCAGCTCCACCTTCTTTGCCTTCTTTTGTTATTGTCGACTTTGAACGCTATTCCGGTCCACCGTGGAATCCGTCAAATCCCACCCACATCCCCATTCCCCCCATTTCAAGAGGTTCCCGTACACAACTACCTTTAAAAATGGCCTAGGGGGTTATCGATTCACAAAGCCCAAGGACTCACCCTTAGTCATGCCACCATAGACATTGGATCCACTGAGAGACCAGGCCTTACTTTTACTGCTCTTTCGCGCGTCCCCTCCTTGGAAAAGATTCGTATCTCCCCAGCTTTCTCGTTTGACCGCTACTCAAGAATTTCTTCAGCCTCCCTCCTGCAATTCCGAAAACAAGAAGAGCTTCGCCTCCAATCCCTACCTCCGTCCCCTATAACCTTCGCTGTCTCAAACAGCTTGCCCCCATAAAATCCTCCGCTCATAGCATTCTTGCCTTCTCCTTTTCACCTTTTTCTCGGTACTTCCCCTCCGCTTCCTCTTCTGCATCTAACAACTATGTAAATATTTGGCTTGTTATACTATATAATTTTAGCTTCTTCACCGCTCTGTTGTATATTTTTCGTCTTCGGCCCGACACCAGGGCAAATCGTGAAAACCATGTGGAAAAAGGAGTCGGATAAACAACGAACGAATACATGTCGGGGCTTTTTCAAAACCCGACAGCAAAGGAATCGGGTTTCCGGGACGTGAATGCAATTCGGGTTTCCATGGCGCAGAAGCATGTCGGGTGGCTTTCAAAACCCGACAACAAAATAAATGCCAGAAGGGTTAAAAAACCCGACGCACAAAGAAACGCGGGTTTAAGCGGCGGAAAAAACATAGTCGGTGCGAACAACAAAGGAAAAGATGTCGGGGTTTCTTCCAAACCCGACACCCGACAAATGTGTCATGATTGTTTCCAAAACCTTTTTTGCACCAAGCATATTTTTTTTTCGGGTCGGAAACGCATGAAAAGGGATCATGTCAAGGATGCCCACCAAAACCCGACACCAAAGGAGCATTTTTGGAAAGGGTTCCGGGAAGATCCCGTACGCAAGGCAAAAACGGGTTGCATGTGCGGAACAACTTGGCGCATCTGAATGGCATCCGTTTTAGGTGTCGTCAAAACTCTACAGCAAGGGAATTCGGGTTTCTCAGGGCTCTACGACATTGCGGATGAGCATGCGGGGATTTTTCTTGATTTTCCACCGCCCAAACCCGATGCACATTTTTGTCATACCTTTTTGGACCCGAAAACAATTTCTTGCAATCTTTGAAAGAATCGTTATGATGATGAGCGAGATAGTCGGGAATACCTCGCACAACAAGAATATGACGGGACTTCTTTCAAACCCGGTATGGCAAAAAATATAATTCGACTACTCTTGGGTGAAAGTTGAAGTTCTTACCTAACAAAACGTTATTAAGAAAAAAGTGCAGTTCTGAGCAGGGCTAGTTGGGGAAGCTTCGAATCCTTCTCCTCTCTCATTGTCTTCATATAAATGTAAGGAGAGGCTGTTTTATAAAACGTTGGACATTCTTGTTTTGGCCCCTCCCTTCTTCTCTTTGGCAGGTGGAGTTCTGGAGCTCAAACCTCCCATTCGAAACTGTAATGTAGCTCTGCTTCTTGGCATTTTGCAGTTTATTGTATCAACCTTTGAAGCAAATAAATGCATGTCTGTGGATGATTCTCAACCCTCTATGTGTTTCATTTTGCATCCTTTTGATCTTTCACTGTGAATATGTTTATCTGTGCATGATATTGCATTGCATTTCTGTGGTCTGTGTTTAATTGGCAAAACATATGTTCTTCATTCCTCGGTGCATCACATCCTTAGCTTAGGTTTATTTTTATGCATTTTTCTCTCCCTGTCTCCTTGGTAGTTAGATTAGGTTTTTTGGGCTAAACCTCTACGCTTTATTGGTGCATCTGGACAGAGGAATAGGAGCCGGCCTTCATCCGGAGAGCTTTTCCGATTTCTCTAGGTCCCACACTTGGGAAAAGCTCCATGTTGTGCACTCGCACTGGAAGTCTCAAACGATCGCGTTCCGGAGTGCCAGGGGTGCTGCTTTTCGACACCAACACGCTCTTCTTTACTCCTTTCGTTCTCGCAAATGTTCTCCTCTTTTAATGCATTGTTCTCTTGTTTTTTCTTCTCTTCATTTCATACAATTCTTAGTTTCCTCTTTACCAAAAACCTTCTCGGCATTCCCATCGCACACGCTCGCGTGCGATTGCTAGTTCATAAAGATAGGTGACATTTTAGAAGTCACAAAAAAAAAAAAAAAACCTCTACACCAAAAACACATTTTTAATGACACTTTGACGTCCGTAATGTTAGGAGTCACAACTATGAGTCGTAGTATTTATTTTGATGAAGAACATCAGGGGTTAAATTTGACGGCCACCTATCCTTGTCAAACAATTTTTGGGTGACGGTAATTTTTGAATATTGCCTTTCAAAAACACAAAACGAGGTTATTTTTATTAATTGTTTTATATTTATTATATCTTTTTAAATATATGTTTATATATATTTTTATAATTCATATACAAATCTATATAGAAATTGACGGTCACATTTTAAATATGCAAGTCACGTGTGACGGTTAGATAAGATATTTACAAGTATTTTACGTCTAAAATCACGAAAAAACGTCTAAACGGCCGTCAAATTTAACCCCTGCTTAAGAACATGAGCAAAGTGCCGTGCAATTTACGAGGAAAAACAACACTTCCACACGTCTCTAAGCCACGTGCGACGACGGGTCTTACCTTAGATCTACTCCCGTCTGTTAACACCACTGCGAAATTTCCGGTACGGATTTTGCAATAAAAAGCGAGTTTTTCGCAAACGGGGTTTTAGGGACGGGAAATATTCGGACTAGACAAATAAATGTCTCTCTCCCGTCTATTCCGTTCGTTTGAATTTTTATAAAAAGAAAAAAGGAGATCACGCCATTTTCACATTATTTTTACATCAATTGACGCCGAGCGACCGGAGTTTTCGCCACGAAGTCGCGCCGCCTCGATATAGAGGTGCGGATTGCGGTAATGAATATGTCCGTCAAGTCAACTGACTGATTTGCACTTCGCGGCTCGATTCGACGGCAACGAGTCGGAACGACGACCAAACAGAATTCTAGAAGAATGATACCTAGTCGAAAGAATTTATCATGTTATTGTCAATTTAACTACAATCATGTTATAGGGGTGGGCCGTTTAACCGTCTTTACATATTTTTAATTGTTTATTATATATTTTACCAATGCCCCTCCATTAATGGGGAACACAAAATCATGATACATATCAAATTGAAGATATATACTTAATATTGATATTTATTGTTATTTAATAAAATAACCAACTTTCAATTTGATGTATTTTTTCAACCTTAAATTTTATATTTATTCGAGTGTCATATGAGAGTTTTTCTTCTTATTTGGGGAAGGCAATCACAAAATCATGAAATTTATGGGTTTTTATTGGAGTTTGGAACCCTATTTAATTTTAATAGTTTTTCAAGTCCGATAGAGCGGTGTAAGTAAACTGAGTTCGTATGTCGCCAATCAACAAGAAATTCAAGTCAGGAAGATAATGGATTCATTAATTAGTGTGCTATGGAACAAATTCAAAGTTTAAGTGCCTAAAGATTGCTCCCTAGTGTTGTTTTCATATAGATAGGTGGTAGTAGAGTGAAATAGTATGATATATTAATACAAATATTCAAATTTCAATTTGATGACATCTTTGTGACAACTATATGGGAATTTTTCTTCTTGTTTCAAGAAGTTGATTGAAAATTTGAGGTATCTTTGGCCTATGATAAAGTTTGGAGCCCATATCCTAGAAATGTTTTTTGGATCACCACTCATTGGTCCAAGTAGAATGCAACCATTTATCATTAACTAATAAATTTTTTAAAGAAAACATAATAAAATTGTTACACCATTATAATATGTAACAAATCCAAGATAAACATCTAAAAATAGATATATTTAAGATATATGCATTAATATTACATAGGATTATCATTGGGATTGTTTTCATTAGAACATTGTAATAAATTATGGTATGTTAAGAGTTATTAAGTCTCTCCTTGGATAGTGATTTAGACTCTAAAGTTATTTATTGATGTTTTTTTAATTTACAAAATATTTGAGAGCATTCTCCCACATTTAAGCTTCCCCATGATTTTTAATTTTATTTGTTTTCAAAATAGGGTAGGTATGGAAAGTGGGCTTACCCAAACAAAATAATACTAATAATAATAATTCACTAACTACATTACTCTATAATTAGGTTTTATTCATATTTTTCTTCTCCTTTTTTTATAGGTAATTCATTTTTTATATTAAACTATATTTAATTACAAGAATTAAATTAATTTAGAACATGATAAAAAAAATTTAAAAAAATTGTTGTAAATAATAACAAAATTAGATGATATTCAAATATTTTAAAATTTAGAAACAATTGCCAACAATTAACAATGAAACATAATTCTAGATGGCGAGATGAAACAAATCCAAAAATTTCAAAAGAAAATAAAGAACCTATCTTAAGGAGAAAAAACTATAGAAGAATAAAACTAGCCTAACCAAAACTGTGTAGGTATGGAAATGAGGCATAATACAAAGCTATGAATAATAATTGATGAATGGGTGTGGTTTTGAGTTTCAATTTTTTTGCACTTTTCCAAAATTTGTTGTGTCATTGGGAAATTGTTATCCTTCTTCAAAAACCCTAATATTACCTCTAAGTTTGTAAAATGCATAAGAAAAATGAATGTGTTTTGGGACTTGTGCAAAATTAGATAAAAGCTAAAATTCTTTGATATTTATCAAGGTCCTAGATAGTTAAACAATTTGGTATTCCATATACAGTCATATAGATATTCAATAGGCAGTATGTTGTAGTACAAGTGTCATAAACCCTAACAAGTAGTCCATTGTAGTGCAAGTGTCACAACCCTAACATGTAGTGCAAGTGTCACAACTCTTATCTTTTTAATTTTGCAAAATAAGTAGTTATGCTTCTCTAAATGCTCAAACTCCAACTATTTTTGCATAGAGACACTTCAAAGATAGATCAACTTTTTCCTTGCATATTTAATATGATTCCTTCTCTAAATGTTGTTGTGTCCTAAATGTACTAGTGCACCTATGTTTTGATAAATTTCTTGGACTCAAATAGAACCATATTGACATGCATGCCGACTCACAACATGTCAATAATAGTGGAAAAAAATGGGCCAAAAACTTTAGGAGACACAAAACAAGGTTCAAAGGGTCCACAAAATCAAAAGCAAACTAGAATCATATAAGCATGCTTATGATAAGCCAGAACTATATTTTTTATGATTTTGGTCAACTAAAATTGTATTTTAATGGTTTTGTAAAAACTCCACAAACATGTCAATACTATAATAAAGATAAGGTAATAAGAAGAGATAAAATATCAAAAGAATGGAGAATCAAACATAACTAGATAGACAAGAATAATAATTTCCCAAGATAAGCATAAAATTGCAAGAAATAAGTACACAAGCGATACAATTAAAAGTCGTACAAATGCAAGAAACAAATTAAACATCATATTAAACTAATGAAAACGTGGAAAAAATAACCTAATTTGTACTAATGATCAATAAACACACAAATACCTTAAAATCCTAACAATTAACCAGTTTGGTAAAAAACTAGACATCTACATAATTCCCCAATTTGATGTGTGGATATGCATACATACAAAAATGAAAAAAAAAAAATCATGTGAATATAGAGTATTTGTAATCATCTCCCAACATCCATTATATTGTTTCTAGGATATTTTATTCCCCTTAAAGTATGCATAAGTGAATCAATATCTATATAAAATTGTGATAGATGAATTTGTTGAAAATTGGAAAAAATAAGAAAATGGGAACAAATACATTTGAGTGTCTTGACGACTGTGGAGATGCATCTATGAAACCCATGTCTCAAAACCTGCGATTTATTTGAAATCAATATCGGTATGTTTTAGCAGGTTGACCAAATATAATATTTTTTCATATCGTGTACTTTTCTTTTGTATGAAGAAGCAAACACATATTCTTAAGAGTTGAAATACAAAGCTAATATAATTGAAATAAACGGCCCACATTTAAGGTGGGAGATAAACTTATGAGCCGCATGGCTCAAAAGAAAAATATTTCACGTACCATGTGTATGATAGAAAATAAACCTATGATACAAATATAGTAATAATTATATCTGTCAATATGTATGTAATAAATAAATGAAATGGCCTTGTGTGAGTTATGAGTGTAATCTTGATCAATGTAAACACATTAGTACCATCATTCCTCAAGCGGTTAGATGTAATCTATGTAATATGTGTGTGAAATTCCCAAAAAAAGCATAGGATAATGTGCTTAGGAGGACAAGATCCATTTAGTATAAGATTAAAATAGGGTAGTGCTCTTATGTGGATCATATATAGTAATGTAAAGTAGGGGTAGTATGCCCTTTACAAGTTAAAGATAATTGAAATAAGCATACAATATGAACATGCCCCTATGTGGGTGAGCATAATGAGGTCAATTAATTGCCCAATTTATTTCAAATAATTAATCAAAATAATGAATAAGAGAGGATGATATGTTTATCTATAGCATGTAAGGAATGCATTTCAAGGAAATATATGTCGAGTAGTGAGTAATATAAATGAAATACAAAAGGATTGATAATGTTTTAAAATATATAATGTGATACATCATGTGATAGTGAAAACCTAAGCAAAAGTGCAAGGGTGAAATAGTTGATATGGTGGTAACATGTAAGGAATGCATTTCAATGAAATATATGATGAGTATTGAGTAATTTAATGAAATACAAAAGGATTGATAATGTTTTGAAATATATAATGTGGTACATCATGTGATAATGAAAACCTAGGCAAAAGTGCAAGTATAGATGAAATAGTTGATATGTTGGTAAAGTGACTATGAATTGTAAACTTATAATAAAATAAATATAAAGTGAAGATTAATTTAAAAAGAGGAATAATTTTCATTCGTATTTAGTTAATTTTACGATGTTGAGTTTTAAGAGAGAATATACCGATAATAAGGTTGGTAGGCCAAGTTGAATTGGGAATCATTTTCATTTTCATTTTCATTCAAATGATTTTATTATTTAGAGTTTTGAGAGATAAAATATGACACCACAATATAACTTTTTATCTTGTGCATTGGTCAAACATGGACAATAGTTGTAACAAGAAAGTTGGCATGACTAGTAATTATTGATTTTTTATTTTCATGTAATTGTTGAAAATTTAAAGATTTATGCATTAGTGAGAGATTATATTCGTGTATTAGTTTGGGATGTATATAATTGGTCAAAGAACAATAGTATCCCACTTTGTGCACAATTTAAAAATAAAACTAACTACTAAATAAATCTTAAAAAAAATACTTAACAAGATTTAATTTTTTATAAAAATTGTGGATGCCCAACATCTTTGTACATGTGATCTCTTAAAAATATGTGTTTGATGACTTTAGGCGTTTATGGTCAATTTTTGTTTATGTGTGCATTGTTTTGTTAGCATAAAAAGTGCCAAAAGTGGGAAATATTTATATGGCATTGGGATATAATGCATGGTTATAGACTAATAATATATGTTAATGGTTAGCCATTATACACTTTTAATCCATATACATATGTTTTTGGATAAAAATATATTATGTTTTTGGATAAACATATATTTGTGTATTTTCCAATTATATCAAACATCATATGAATTATCACTTGGTATAATTTTTATATTTTGATCATTGGGTTTTCTTATCATTTATGTTGTATGTGATACATAATGATGTTTACATGAACGTGAGTTTTAACATGGACTATTTATTGATTCAACCACATGAATCATCATTACTAGTTGTATTGATCATTGTAAACTATTGTAGTTGGACCCTTATTTTTTCTTGTTTAATAGAAGTTGCACCATTATATAAATCTATTTGCATCCAAATATGTTTTCTAGTACTATTATATTAGCTTTCATTTACACACTATATAACTCATTTCCTTGCAAGTTAAATTATAGGTTTGTTCATCTCATCAAAATCTTGGGCCCAATGATGTGGTTCAAATATACATAGTTGAATAATATGAAAATCATCATGCACATACTTCTAATAAATAGCTTGGTTTGGTGCAAACGTCCCAACCCTTATATTATTAATGTATGTGCACAAAAATAGTAAATGTTATATATGTTTGAAAATTTCTCCTTCAACAAGACATAAATTCTTTTCTTACAAATTCGATATGATTTATTATTTATAGTATAATTTATATACTAAATATAATAATGCATCTATATAAATTTATATTCTTATTGAATAAAAATAAGACCCAACTAATGCACATGAACATACAATGGGAAGGAAATGTCGACAAAAATATCTTAAAAACTTTAAGAGACCCAAAACAATATTCAAACAAGCTACAAAGAAAAAGTGATCAAATTCATACTTCTACAATTTAAAAAAAACTCTAGAGCATGTCAAATTTTGAAAAAAGAGAAGATAGAAGGGAAGAGAGGGAAGTTCAAAAGCATAGAGAATGAAATGTACCCAAATAAATAAGAATAAAAATTTAACAAGACAAAATTTGAATCGCAAAAGATAAATACATAATTAAAAATGTTGAAAGTCACATAAATAAAAAATTAATTTCATTTAAAACTCAAGAACATAAAAAATTAAGAGAACTTAATTTAAACTAATTTTAATAAATGTATTAATATGTTACACTATGGTAATTAACTATTCTTGTTCTAAATTAGGTTTGTGTAGACACAAAATCATGCACTTGGGTACATTTCTAGGTCCATAAACACATGCTAGCATTCATATGATTCCTAAGTAAGAAAAATAGTGATTGTTGACTATTTTTGGCCTTTTGTATTTGTTTTTTGTTGCCTATCTGGTCTTGCACACCCTACAGCCGAGTCAGTACTTTACTTGCCTACTTTTTATGACTTCAGACACTAGTGCTCCCAACCTCTTTCCACCTTACTCGCTCTTTTTGGGCCTCTTTTATCTTTTGGGCATCTAATTTTCTTATGGGTGTAGACACAAAATCATGCACTTTGGGTAATTATTTAGTTTTGATTACATACTACTATTCATATGATTCCAAAGTGAGAAAATTACTAATCAACCCATGTCTTTGGCCACCTTTCTTTTCTTTTTGTCACTTCTCTTGGTATTACACCTTTACTTTCTCAATCTACCTTTTTATACCTCGACATTTATCATCTTGGACACTATCGCCAAGCGCCCTCGTCCCCTCTAGGAACCGTTGACCTTAGTATACTTTGTTAACATCTTTTGGGTCTTTTCTAGTCATTTGAGCATCTTATCTTTTTTGTATTCAGGAATTTTTGGGGTTAATTAAAAAATTCAAGAAAGGGAATCATATAAATATAAATTTATGTGATCACAATAAGGGACCAAACACTAAGCATTAGCTATCACCACCTAAAGTTTCATCCATCAAGCATCTAAAAGCTCCATTGCATTCATATAGTGACATCCAAGGGATGGTTATTCTGCATACACTTTATAGGAGATAATTTCATTCTATTCTGTGCACACATCTATTACATTTCTTTACATCTATCTTACTTTCTTGCTATCAAGTGCAACACACATAAGAGCCACCTAGGGAACAATTCTACACACACACACACATAGTAATACATTGAGTCTGAGATGTAGTACATCTCTCAGTTGTAAGTTCACCATTATGATAGTTGAGGAAAGTTTGACCCCTCATTCTCTGGGTCAAAGCACAATGTTGTGTCCCACTTCATGTCCCAAAAAACGCGAGTAAGAAGTTGGGCGGGATCGGAAATCGAGGTTGTTCGCGCGAACACCCCTTTCGCGTGAACCCCCTTCACCTGAACTGCCACGTAGGATGAAGAAACTGGTTCGCCGCGAATGGGGGTTCGCTGCGAACACCCCCTTCGCGCGAACCCATTGAATTCAAATAATTTTGGCGGCAAAGAGTTATATATAGATATTTATATAGTTTTTGGGCAGCAGATTTAAGGTTTGGGGGGGGTTCGGGCGAAGGGGGGTTCACGCGAACCCCCTTCACGCGAACCCCCTTCACGCGAACCCCCATTCGCTGCGAACCCCCCCTATGTGGCACCTATGTGGCACCTTTGTGGCACATTTTGGCGCCAAATTTTGGAGGATAATTTTTATGCCAAAAAGTGCCACTTAGGTGCCACGTAATTAGGGTTAACGAATGAATAAAATTACAAAAATTTAACACAAAGTACAGAATTTTATTAGCTTTCTAAAAATATAATTTTTATTGTTTAAAAATATGTTTTACTATTTATTTTTTTATATTTTGCTAACATATGGTATTTTAGGACAATCAATTGTACACAATCAACCCAATTTGAAAAATAGCAAAAAATATCAAAAAAAAATTGAAAAAATTAAAATTACTATTTATTGAAGTCTTCTTCTTACCTGTGAAAAAAAAAATTCAATTTTGATAAAAATCTTAAAAGTTATTAGCATAAACATTTGTACACCATTTATTTGAAAATATTTTTACTAAATAATTAATTAAAAAAAAAATATAAGTCCAAAAAATATGAAAATTTGACAGCGCCTCAAAATTCAAATCTTAAACATATATCTAAAATTTCATGGTGAAAAAATAAATTTTCATTTAAAAGAACCACCCAGGGACAGTCATTCCTCTTTTATAACATAAGAAACAACGTATGAATAAAATTAAGAAAAAGACCATTTTTTTTTTATTTTTTATTTTTATAAAAAATTTACATGTATTCTACACTCTAAATACAACATTTTGTTAGTTTGTGAAATTTCATGAATGTGTATGGTTTTATGGCTATTACCTTTAGAAAATCAATGAAACTGAAAATTCATGTGTATAATGGTACAAAAACATACCAAAAAGTGGGACATTTTATTGTGCTTTTACCCCTCTATCTTTCTTTTTTTAAGGATTTGATATCTATTTGAGGGTTTTGTAAGTTAGTACTTCATTGTAGGTTTCCAGTGACTTTGGCGATCATTGTGAGACCTCATAGAGACTAAAGAAGAACAACAATGAATAGATAATGACCACTTAGATGAGGTTTCCCTGAGCATTTCCGTAGAACCAGGCACCTAGAAATAGGCTTAGGGTAACCGCAGGAACCCCTGTTCCTCTCTAGGAACCCCAATCTAGCTTAATCTTCCATATTTGAATTTTTATGAGATTTTGTGTGATGGTCATTGCTTTGTATTTCCCAGTTCTCCAAATTTGTACACTTCCACAATTTCTGTGAATCATCTAAGGATTTGTAATGATTAAACTAAAATGGATTATTCTAGTGTAATCTAATGTTATAGGAGTAGTAAAATAACTAAATAAATGAAGTAAGAAAATATTAAAATAACACCCAAGAAATATAAGCAATAAAATGTAAAACCCTAATGTGTAAAGAGGGTTAAGAAGGCCTTAGATGATTTGTAGATGTCACATGAGATATGTCGCAGTGTAGACCAGGTGAACAATAGGAGGAAACCATTTGCACAGGAGCTTGAGAAAGTGTAGATTTGGACTGTCTGGATAGACTGGGATTCCTAGAGAGGGATAGGGGTGCCCATAGGCACCCTAGTCTAAGATCTGGGTACCCTGGTCTGTAGAAATGGCCAAGAAAACCTCCTTTGAGTGTCGTTGATGTTTCTTATGTGTTCTTCCTATCACGTGAATGTCAATTGTATGATCACAAAAGTCTTCGTAAACATGCAATGAAGAATCACCTGTAAAACCCCAACAAAGCATCAAAACCCTAAAAAATAAAGATGCATATTAAGGGGTTGGACTGTCCTCAGCTTCCAAATTTATGGACTTATCACTTGAGCTGTTGTACTACATCTCAAACCCAATGTAGTTCTAATTGTGTGTGTGTGTGTGTGTGTGTGTGTGTGAAGTGTTCCCTAGGTGTTCTTGTGTCAGTCACACTTTGTGAAGTAGCAAACAAATAACTAGATGTAGAATGTAGTAAATGTGTGCATGAAAACAATAGACTCCCCTCCTATGAAGTGTGATGCAGATGAACCAGCCTTGTGTGATTTGTGATGAGCTAGATGGATGCAAATGTAGCTATAGATGCCTTGATGGATGCAACCTTAGGTGGTGATACTAAGTGCTTAGTGTTTGGTCCCTCATTATGGTCACATAACTTTATATTTATATGGTTCTCTTTCTTTAATTTCATAATTAACCCTGGAAAGGCCAACCACCAAAAATATAAGAAGCTTAAATGACTAGAAAGTGCCCAAAAAGTGAGAGGAAAGTGTGAAGAGGATCATGGCACCCAGAGGGGACCAGGGCACTTGGGGCACCCTAGTCCTGGCTAGGTGCCCCAGTCAAAATAGGAAAAACACATTATGAAAAGTACAGACTAGGGAAAGTACGGGTGTAAGATAAAAATAACAACATAAAACAATGCAAAATGGATAAAGACATGGGTTAATTATTACTCTTTTCACTTAAGAACCATATGAATAGTAGTATGAGACCGAGACTAAATAATGACTCAAAGTGTGTGATTTTGTGTCTACATTTTCCCCCACTTTATGTTGGTGAGCTGAAATCTTGGTAACATAAAGTAGATAGAGATACATACCTGATATCCATGTAGAGTGATGTAGAATGTGTGTTGAAGGACTAGAAAAAGTGTGGAGTGATAAAAACATGGAGCATGGAGACTAAAGATGAAAAAGTGTAAAAAGTTATGAGAGTGAACCTAGGGTGAAATGTGTGTGTAGATGCCAATGTTTGTGGTGTACCTGCATGGTTAGTATCATGTGTGTGATGTACTCAGCCATGTGTGTGTTATTGAATTCACTTGTTTCCCATACAGACGGTCCTTGCAAAAGAGAAGATGATCAAGCAGTCAAATGCATGTATATGTGCGATGTGTAAAAACACATGTATATATGTAAAAAGCATGTAAAGAAAGTACGAAAATGAAAAAGGAACATGTGCACTTGATCTGTGATGAGAAAAAGGTGTATAAAATGATCTTGTTTATGTCGTGTAAGTTTTTCGGGAAATCTCATGCCACTAGGACGAAGAAGTGTAGGGAGGAAAGTCTGATTTATCCTCCAACTAGTAACTACTTCCCAAGAGTGAAGAGATCTTTTTACTGTCTTTTTTTTGGGTGATCCAACGTCATGAAGTAGTGTAGAGAAGAAGGTATGGTTTATCCTTGCTATCTTTTAATTTATCCCCATAATGCTAAGGACAATTTTCCCTGTAAAATCCGTTGTGTATGTAGTTCGTAGACTAGTCTGAACCCACTTGTTAGTAACCCACTGTGTCATGGACAATAACTAAAAACTGAATTGTATTGGTACTGTTTGTAAACCCAAATGATGTCACCCCTCTTTGGGGGCACATGCGACATCACATATAGGAGAATAAGGCCCAAAAGAGGACTCACCACATGGATACAAAATTTTCCCTGTAGGGGGGAGGGGATGTGCTTGGTAGAAACCAAGGCATAAAAAAACAAGGTAGCTAGAAAACAAGTGTTAGTACAAACATGCATGTAGAAAACAAGTGTAATCCAAATAGAGAATGTGTAAGATAAAACAAAAGTAGATAATTTAAACACCCAAAAAGAAAATTTAGGTGAATAAAGTAGGTTGTAAACATGGGACACTACTCATGGTGTTGCAAGACACTCAAGGCCGTAGTGGCCACAAACAAACAAGTGTGTACACAAGACAAAGGGAAAATCCCACTGAATAATAACAAGAAATAACAACAATTATAACAAACAAGTATGGAAGAAAATATCCTTGCATGGAAAATAGTGCACATGAAACCCGTTAGCATGTTAGAAAGATAAAATGTATGTCAAAGCATGTATGAAACAAAATAGCATGTTATGAACAAAAATGAAACAATAACACATGTAGCATACTAAATGTGGATGCCCCCAGGAGCCACTATGGGAGTGGTAGTCAAGTCATCCATGTTGTGTGTAGTATCCCTGTATAGTCTGTAGATCACAACTAGAAAAAAAGTGAATGTAAATGTTTGTAAGATAATGATAATGACATACAATATATCTATCTACCATGTGTACTAAAGTGTGCATGTAAAATCAAGTGAAAGCAAGAGTAAATGAAACCATAAAATGCAGTTTGTTGTGGATGGATGTAATGGAATACAGAGTGAATGATGGGAGCCACATGCCCCCCCCCCCCCGAGTGAATGGAATTTTATGCAGTGAGGTTCATTTAGTATGCCCCCTTAGTAGAAAAGAATGAACCATAAAAAGAGTGTTTCATTCGGAAATGGTCAAACTATGTGTTGTGTGTAGCGCACCATGTGATATGTGTGATGATATAATGACAACATAGAGATGAAGTATGTGTGACATTGTAGCCTAAGCATATATCATGACAAGATGAATAAAGAGGAGTGGTGATTTAGCCTAAAGCATATACCACTAAATGATGCAAGTGAAAGTGATGATGTAGCCTATCACGAGATGATTTTAGTAGAAGAAGTGACCATATAGCCTAAGTATATCACTTAATCTAGTGTATGAGATGATGAGAAAATATTGACCCTGTAGGGTGAGGTGGTCATTTGTGATGTATACCCTCAACATTCTGGTATGGACCGTGAGACTAGAGTACGTCATCGAGTAGTGAGTGCAACATGTAGAAGAGAATGTGGAAAATGTGTAATGTGCATAGTAGGTTGTATGGTATGTAATGCAAGATGTGTAGATGACCTAAGATGTGTAGATGCATAGTAGATGTAAGATGCAAGACATAATATATAAGGTGTAGGATGTAAAATGTAATATGACATGTATGAGGTGTCAAAATGCAAATATGTAGTGGAAGGTGTAGTATGTGATGCATTAGTAGATGTGTAGATGTATGTAGGACAAGATGTATGATGAAAAGTGTAGAATGTATGAAGACATGACAATGTCTATAGTGCAGTGTGTGGGGTTCATGTGTTATAGGATGCCCTCAATAGTCAAGTGTGAACCGAACACAAGAGTGTGTTATGTAATCGATAACAACGATATCAAGATAATATGGTAGGATTGTTATGCGCAAATAGGTAATAACATGAGTGTAGGATCAAATTTTATAGAAAGGTAAGGGGTGGAATATGATGTCATGCCCCCCAAGTATGTAGGTGATGGATATTTATTCAAAATAAGGTAAGTGGATGAATGTAAGGAGTAGTTTTCTTTGATGAAAGTTATTAGATGTTGAGGTAGTAGGACTGTGATAGGGTTCCTTAAATTGCGAGAGTTAAAAATGTCATAGCTATTTAGTGTGTTTGAATTTTGTAACTGAGTGGTTGTTTTTTGACCATAGATGACTTGAGTGAAGGAGGAGTGAACTGATATTTAGAAGAGGTTGCTTAGATTGAATTGGTAATGTCACTAAATAACTTCAGTGGAAGGAGTAGGACTATTCGTAAGAGGTGATTTCTGAAATTTGAGTGGAATGAATAGGCATAACTTGAGTGGAAAAAGAAGGAATCATATAAGTGAGACCATTATGCTCATTAGATTTAGACAAATTATATTTAGAAACCCATTAAGATTGACAGGTGGGATAAAAATGTTGTGCAGTATATGAGATAAAACCCTGACACTCAAGATGTTTGATTCTACATTGTTGTAAGTGTATAAATCATTGTCATTATGTCCATTGATGTGATGATAACTGTAATATGGACGACCTTGATATTTTTCTAGCCAATAAGGAGGATAGTAATGAGTAGGTGGTAAAGTGATCAATTGATGACTAAGGAGCTGAGTAAAAAGGTCATGTTGCTTAGTATTGTGATCAAAGATGAGAGGCTCTGGTAATGGTATGACTTAAGGCTCACTATATGAGCACATGTAGGACATAGAATGAGGATGAGATTAAGAGGGAGAAAAACATGAGCCTGAGAAGCATCCTTAAGATGTTGGATTTCAGATTTGAGAGATGTAATCATGGATTCCATATCCTTAATTTTTTCTTGAAATAAATAATGCAAAGCTTGAATTGACTCCAACATGGGTTGATTAGATGGAGGATCACAAACTAGGGTCATCAAATAGATGATCAAAAATAGCACTCACTTAATGTGGTGGTGTATCTTTAGGGAAGTACATTGTGTTTAGGGATTTTTTAAGAACAACTTGGCAATTAGGATGCATCTTAAGAAAATCAGAAAAAGAAATTTGGGGAATTTTGGGAACCATAATAGAGGGAAAATGAGGATCCTAAGTCATGAATATTGAGTTCGGGTTCACCAAAATGATTAACTAAAATGGAAATATTCTAGTGTAATCTAATGTTATAGGAGTAGTAAAATAACTGAATAAATGAAGTAATAAAATACAAAATACACCCAAGAAAGCTAAGTAATAAAATGTAAAACCCTAATGTGCAAAGAGGGTTAAGAAGGCCTTAGCTAATTCACAGATGTTACGAGATTGTTTCAGAGTGTAGACCAGGTGAATAGGAGGAGGAAACCTTCACATAGAATCCTGAGAAAGAGAATATTTGGACTATCTTGCTAGACTGGGGCACCTTGGAGAGGGATAGGGGTTCCTATGGGCACCATGGTCTGAGATATGGGTGCCATGTTTGCGGAAATGGCCAGAAAACCTCCTAAGGAGCATCACTGGATGTTCACCTTTGTTCGCTTCATGTCGCGTGAATTTCATTTATGATCACCAAAGCACTGTAAACCTGCAATGAAGAATCACCTGTAAAACCCCCAAGAAAAATATCAAAACCCTAAAAAAAAAGATGCATATGAAGGGGTCAAACTGTCCTTAGCCTCCAAATTGATGGAATTATCACTTAGTGTTGCACTACATCTCAAACCCAATGTAGTTCTAGGTGTGTTTGTGTAAAGATTGTGCCCTATGTGCTCTTGTTCCAGTCGCACTTTGTGAAGTTGAGAGAAAGTAACTAGATGTAGAATGTATTAAATGTGTGTATGGAAACAATAGACTCCAATCCTATGAATTGTGATGTAGATGAACTATCCTTGTGATGGAGCTAGATGGATGAAAATGTAGCTATAGATGCCTTTGATGGATGTAACCTTAGGTTGAGATAGCTAGTGTGTAGTCTCTTTTTCTTACTCAAACCCTAGACACATTGGCACATCACTCAAACAGATCTAAGTTCTCACCTAAAGTGTGCAAAGGTACCAAGCCTCTCTTTTAATACCATCTTTGTCAAGGTGTTAGCATGATCACACAAGTATTCCATATACATAGCCATAAACTAAAGGTAAAATATAACATGAACTAGATCACAACCATAGTGAGTAATGAATCAAACAAGTATCAAAATCATATTTACCATGTAGTAACTAGTAATAGATATATCAACAACCAATATCCTCTCACAACTATCCATTATATTAATCCATCAAAACACAATAGATGAATACATCATAATAACGATCATAAATTCATGAGCGCAAGTATACCAACAACATAACTCTGTAACAATCTAGTACACAATGATCATGATCTCTCTCTAAGCCATGCAAATCAATACATATGTGTGTGTGTGTGTAGTGGGGTCTTTTCCCTTCACTACTCATGCACTCTCAAAAATAGGTTACATGCTTATAATAGCCATGTGCCAGTACAAAAGTAACTACAGAAGCATGCAAGCTTCACCTAATAATAGATTACCTATTGTTGGACCCATAAATTAACTAAGTACCTAGGGCGTGAAACTTGGTAGTGCATAAAATAAGGGCACGAAGGCACGCGTGGAGGTAGTTCTTGGAGATGTGCGAAGGCTCGCACCTAGGTAGGATGGATTCGGGACTTAGTGAGTTTTGGACAACAGGAAAGGATGGGTTTAGGGAACGGATGAAAAAGTGACCATATACAGATATGGATAAGCTATGGAGACTTATAACTTAAGGAAAGGATATTCCAGGGCATCAATATGGTTATCATGAAAGGATAAGGAGCCAAGTTTGTTATGGATTAGCTAGCACATGTGTTCTAAGGACACTCAATTAGGGGAAACACATGATGACATTCGACATGTTCTTGGGTAGTGGTAGGGAAATCATGAAAGATTCCTTCAGGATTTCTCATGTAATGATGAACGGTTAATATGAGAGTTCCATATATGTATGGTTTGAGGAGGAGGGAAAAGGGAGATGAGTATGGAAGAAATAAAGGAGGATAATTAAAAATATATATGTGATGTGATGACGAGCTCTGTAATGTGTCAAAGCTCTGCTACTATGAATATCTTCACGCATGGAACTCTTTAATGCAATCTTGGCTACTGTACTTTGGCATATAAATATAATGAAGTGATTCTAAAGCACTATGTGATGAATCTAGATCTGTACATTTCCTTGTTATGTTCATGGCTGTATTACTAGTTTCCTTGATGATAATCATGATTTAGCTCTACTTCCATTCTAATATGATCATGTTATCTTATGTTCTAATGCACTAGATTAGGAGATAGTGCTTACACCTTGCTGTCAGGAGTGGGTGTGTCATTCTCTGTTTATACAACACCCCCTTATTAAGGAATAAAATTCTCACAAAGCTCACATAAAGGAGGGGCTTGGTTCTTGTTTGTACCTTTGGTGAGATTCCAAACCAGTCTAGATGATGTGCCAATGCCCTTGGGGTTTATTGGTGAAACAAGAGGCAAATAGAGACTACATTTTGGTTTTGTCCTCAGGACCTCTTTTCAAATTATTTGTGAGAATGATTTGTGATGATGGAGCGGATGACCTTGGACAACATCAAAACCTCGCTTAAAATCACAGATGATGAATTTTCTTAGAGGTTTAGTACTAGATATGAGTTTGATGCACAAAAATGGGTGGAGGAGAACCTATATCACGAACTCTATGATACATTCTTTTGTTGTTTCCCACTAGAGTTGTATGAATGGCTATCAACATATGCATCAAGGACAAGTTGGTATTATAGACCTCATGTTTGGACCCAAGAGGAATATCAACAGTTACATGATGCCGATCTAACCTAGAACCATGATGTTGATCACTGGTAGAGTAGAGTGATTACTAGTTACACCCTGGGATACACTATTTCTATGTATTATTTCCCAAAGATTGTTGAGTTATAATTCTTGAGGGATCCTAGAGGATCATTATTACATGTCATTCCACTGGCTATCAAGATCTTGGTCATTACTTTGAATTTGGAATCCTTTCCCATGGCTAGCTAAACTCCTGCTAGGCACGTGGCATGGAAGATGGCATGGTAGAAGGATGGCAGACCTTGCGGAAGAAATGGAGAGGAGAGACGGATCAAGTATAATGAATATCGGGAGAGGGAGTTGGCAAGACAGTGCAAAGCTGCAAGAGTGAAGGATTTATGGAGGAAAATGTTGCGAGAAGGATTTGAGGTTCACACAGAGAACGTGGAACCTGAGCAGTCTAAGCTACCCCATCTTGGAAATCGTGGAAGAGAAACCCCCTCGTATTCTAGAGAGATCTTGTCATATGAAGAAATAAGAAGAGACATAGGTGTGCATCTTAACCCACATGGTGACCAGACCCTTGCGCTTAGTTTTCTATTCCCTGAGATAAGTTTTGATAATCTAGTTGGTGTCAGTATTTATAGTCAAGCAACACCTAGGAGGTATAATTTTTCATTTGATACATCTATGGCTACACAGTCATTTCCATTGTTTGGGGTATTTTGTTTGGGACAACATTTGGACAAGGTGAGGGATCACAAGGTTTGAGTATCACATCTGGGAGTGACACGGGAAACACATCTGGGAGTGATTCGGTATCACAGACTGTTAGTGCATAGTTTAGCACGACAGTGGGTTCGCAAGGTGTAGTTGCGTTATGCCCCTTTCACATATCCACGCAGGGACCCAGAGGATGCCTTAGACACTGAGGTAGTAGGAAGCATTGATACAGGAGTTAGTCCATTCCTAAAATTCTAAATTAATGTAATGGTAAAGAAGCTGGAGAAATTATCTACAAAATCAGTTCATGAGACTCACTATGGGTTATGGTGTATGGATTAAGAGGTAGAAGGGCATACAAAGGAAAGTCGTCCTCGGAGATTGGTATGTGCGATGATGATAGACTATGAGATTTACCATAGAGATCATGATGTAAGTAGGTGTCTGTTTCTGTAGCGCGTGATCCATAAGAATGTGTCTTCTTATTGTAAAATTTTCACCTCTACTACTCATGACACTAAGGATTGTAGATTGATTGACCAAATACATGATGCCATTGATACTAGTGTGCACTAGACTAGTATTGCAAGAAGTTCCAAGGATGAGGGTCATCATTATGAAGGGTGTGCAGATGGAGGAAGTCGTGGAAGAAGCTTTCACGGAGGATTTATAGGTCATGGTAACCGCGGAGGTGGAATAAGTGAGTTCCCTTGTGGAATTTATTACAAATGTGGGTCTATGGAACACTATAAGCGTGAATGCCCCGATCTGTTACAATGCTCTTGGTTTGGAAAGAAGAACAAGTATGAGAAGTGCCCAGAATTTTTTAAACACATGAGCTAGAAGTAGCAGAAGGATAATGTCATTGGGATGGTAAGCGTGAAGAAAGCCAACTCACAGTGGATGCCAAATGTGGCACGTGATTCAGAATTGGAACCTGTACTGGTGACAATGTGAGCTAAGGCTACACACACCAAGGAGATAGCAAAGCAAAAACCACTGGTTACTAGAGAAGAGGTGGTGAATGGGAAGTACCCAGACCCTACTCATCAGAAAGAAGTCTATCAAGAAACCATGGATGTGATTCGAAGCTTACAAGGAGAGATCCAATGCCTAAAGGTGAAATCACGGCAGTTAGAGAAAAATAAAAGCATCAAGACTCCGTAGAAGGATTTGGATGAAGTCAAGGAGGTATGCAAGATGTTGAGGCAAGAGAATATCATTCATCTGTTAGGAGAATAATCGAGAGACAAAGTACCAAGCACTAGAGGAGAGCGCGAGAGACAGGTCTTGCACGCTAACCCTCCTCCTCACAACATTGACTATGATAAGGAGATTACCTTGAATGCAATAATTTATGGATGGATCCTAAGTAATATTCTAATTGACATGGGTGTGAAAGGTAATGTTCTTACCCTAGATACCTGGAATCAAATGGGAAGGACCCTATTACAACAATCTTCAAATGTTTTGAATATGGCTAATAAGACAAAGGAAATGCCCATTGGTGTTCTAAAGGGTGGTGCTATCACTATCCAAGGGGTGAAATTCCTTGGAGAATTCAAATTCTTAGCACTTGTTGAGGTGGAAAACTTTCCAGTGTTACTTGGGCACCCATGTGCTATAAGAACAATGTTGACTTGTGTTTTAATAAGGGATGTTAGGACCCCAAAATATTGGCTAAGTACAAAAAGGTGCGTAGGCGCGCATGACCTAGTTGAAGAAGGGTGCACAAGGAAAAGGTGCGTAGGATAGGGTTTAAGAAAACCAGTGGCGCACATGCGGACAGAGCTAAAGTTTCAGAACTTAGCCATATTTGGTGTATCGGGAAGGACACAAAAAAGTGTGACCCAATAGTGAAATCAAGAAGGGGTGGATAAGGTGCCAGCCTGGAAACGTGATGCACATGAAAGAAATATGCTTAGCGATAGAGGATTCCAGAAGAACATCATTACAAGGAGTGGAGATCTTAGGTCTGAATAAGCATGCTCCCATGGAGGACCACATTCAGACACTTGGCACTGGATCTGAGGCTGCAGAAGGATGAGTTGGCACTTTGGGATGCCTATATATATGAGTGCCCACAAGAGAAATAGAGATAGATTGGATAGAAAAGAGAGGAGAATATAGAGAGTAGAGCTCTGCAGAGATACTGCGAGAACTCTGTAGGATTGGGTAGAAGCTATATAAGGGAGTAGTGTATTAAGGGGCTAGGTTATACATTTTTATTTGTATGGATGAAGGACATGATTCCTATTGTGATGTATGACTTCGGTCTAATCAAGTTGTGGTAGTCTATTAGATCCATTGAATGTAATGAGGCTACAAACATGAATGAGTATTAATGTAATTGATTTGGTCCATATCTGTATCTTTTCATTTTTGTTCATAGATGTTATGGAATAGATGTAAATTCTTATGTATTTTCCTTTATGTTGTATTTCTATCTGTTATCTATAAGTAACCTCTTTTTGTAATGAATACATTTGTCTAGAGGCCATTCTGAGCCCTATGATGATTGTATGTCTGATTTCCATCTTTATTCATTAATTTCATGACATAGATGATGGTTTCCTGCTTAACTCACATAAAAGAGAGACTTGGTGCCCATGCATGCCTCGGGTGAGCACCCAGTGCCCGATAAGTGATAGGTCGATGTGCATGAGATTCCCTTTTTCTTCTGGTGGGTGTAAAAATGACTACATCTTGGTTACGTTGCCTAGGACCTCTTTTCAAAGTTGTAACGGGAAATGGCATACATCTTGATCTGTGTAATGAGTAATGACAGATCGTTTAACTTTGGAAAGTGTTGAATCATGGTTCAAAAGCACAGAGGATGAATTTGCTTAGAGATTCAGCACAAGATTTGAGTTTGATGCATGTAGATGGGTAGAAGAGAACCTCTACCACGATGTATATGAAATTTTTTTTTGTTGCATCCTAGTAGAACTGTATGAATGGCTCTTAGCATATGTTTCTAGATCAACCTGGTATTATAGAACATGCATATGGACCCAAGAAGAATACCAAAGGCTACAGGATGTAGATCTGATGTGGACTTGTGATATGGATCATTGGTGGAAAGGTGTGTTGGCTAGCTACACTCTAGAGTATGCTATTTCTACATACTCTTGTCCAGAAGTTGTTGAGTTTGAGTTTTTTGGGAGCCCAGAGGAGAATTTCTACGTGTTATCCCTCTGGAAATGAAGATCTTGATTGTTACCTTGAGTTTAGAAGCATTTCCGATGGCCAGCTAAACCATACTGAGCATTGGGCAAGGAAGCTAGGGTGGAGGAAGATGGCAGATATTATGACAGAGAAAGAAAGGAAAGAGAGATGACTCAAGTATAGTGAAGCACATGAAAGGTATATTTCTAGACAATGTGAGGTTACAAGTGTGATGGATCTATGGAGGTAGATGTTGTGGGAAGGAGTTGAGATTCACACAGAGGATGTGGAACCTAAGCAATCTATGCTACCCCATATTGTAAAACATGTAAGAGAGACCCCTTCAGCTTCTGATGAGAGTTTGTCGCATGGAGAGAGAAGAGTCATTGGCATGTATCTGAACCCACCTAGTGACCAAACCCCGAATCTTGGTTTTCCAGATCAAGGAAGGAGTATTGTTGACCTAGTTGGTATCAATGGAAGTGATAGATCTGCGCCCAGGAGATACATTTTTTCATTTCCCACTTCTAAGGCTATGCATACTATTCTAGTATTGAGAGGAATTTTTGGACAAGGAGCAAGTACACAAGCCTTCAGTCTCACATCTAGGAATGGCACGGGGTACACTAGTGGTAGTGGGGCATTATCATAGACTTTCAGCGTGTAGTTTAGTGGAACTTTGGGGACCCTTGGAACGACCACTACAGGACCTGGTGGACCTAGTGGATCTAGTGGGTCAAGAGGCACATGACCTTGTGGATTTGGTGGATCTGATGGCTCAAGAGGCATAGGACCTGGTGGATCTGGTGGATCTAGGGGTAGAGGAAACACTAGAGGGAACCAAGGCTCTGGCTCAGGAGGACAAGGACCCCAGCCACCTCCTCAAGTATTCTTTGAAATGTCTTTACATTTTCCAAATTACAGAGGTATTGAAGATGTTACGGAACATGTTCACAAGTGTGAGCTGCTGTGGCACGCGGAGGGGATCACAACCCCAAAGTGGAAGGCCAATAAGTTTGCAACAACATTTCAAGGGTGCACACATAGCTGGTATATGAAATATGACCCTCATCAAACAATGGTGGATTATACTGGTTTAAAGAATGCCTTCTTGGCATAATTCCACATCCTCGAGTTTAAATAGAAGAGTAGTAGCACACTAAAGGAGATTCAGTAAGGAATGGTGGAGAGTGTGTGGGAGTATGATGCATGGTTCAAAACCCTCCTATCAAAATTATCATATGACATTCACCCTTCACAGCATGCTCAATGGCTTTTTTGGGGGTTGATAACTCCATTTAGAAGAGCTTTTTCTCATAAAACTTTCACAGACGCACGCGAGGCGTTAGAAGCTGCTCTGTGCTCTGAAGCTGTCGGAAGTGTTGATACTAGTGTTAGCCTGTTTCTGGAAGCTCAAATCATTACTATGGCTAAGTAGCTAGAGAAGTTATATGTGAACCCAGCCCATGAGACTCGCAGTGGAATATGGTGTACATATTGTGAAGTAGAGGGGCATGTCAAAGATAGTTTCCCCTAGAGGACGATACGTGTCGTAATAGTAGACTGTGAAATCTACCATGGGGACCATGATGCAAGTAGATGTCCCTTGTTACAGTGCGTAATTTAGAAGAAGGTATCTTTCTACTATAAGATATGCACTTCTACAACCCATGATACTAAGGATTGTAGGCTTATTGACCAGATCCATGAGGCCATTGATCATGGGGTGCGCTAGACCAGCATTTCCAGTAGTTCTAAAGGTTATGATCACCGTTATGAGGAGCGCGTGGATGGAGGCGCATGCAGAAGGGGATTTCACAGAGGATTTTGTGGTCATGGTAACCATGGAGGAGGAAGAAGTCAGTTCCCATGTGGAACTTGTTTTAATTATGGGTCTGCATAGCATTACAAACGAGAGTGCCTAGATCTATTTCCTTTCTCATGGTGCGGGAAGAAACACAAGTATGGGGAGTGCCTTGAGTTTTTCGAGCACATGAATCAGCAAAACTGGAAAGACAAGCATGCTGCAATGGTAAGCATTAAGAAGATGAACACACAATGGATGCCATGGGTGACATGTGATGCGGGTTTGGAATTTGTTATGGTAATAACAAGGGCAAATGTCATACACGCAAAGGAAATACCAAGGTAAAAGAACCTTGTTTCAAGGGAAGAAGTGGTACATGGGAAGTACCTGGATCTTGCGGATCAAATGGAGGTATATCTAGATACCATGGACGTCATTCAGAGTTTACAAGGAGAAATCTAGTGTCCAAAGGATTAGTCCAGGAGGGAGGAGCAAGGAAGGAAGGTCGAGGCACCAAGAGATGACCTAGATGATGTCAAGGAAGTATTTAAAATGCTAAGGAAAGAGAATATTATTCCTTTTCCAGGAGCATGGTTGAGAGAGAAGGTACCACGCATCGGGGAAGAGCATGAGAGGCATGTCTTACATGAAAACCTTCCTCCTCATAGCCTTGACTATGATAGGGATATCATGTTAAATGCAGTCGTGGATGGATGGCTCCTTAGTAATATCCTCATTAACACAGGTGCGGAGGTCAATGTTCTCACCTTGGATGCTTGGCATTAGATGGGAAGGCTTGCATTATAGCCATCTTCGAACATAATGTATATGGAAAACAAAACAAAGGTGATGCCCATCAGTGTATTAATGGATGCAACTATCACCATTCAAGGAGCTAAGTTTATTAGGGACTTCAAATTCTTGGCACTCACCGAGGCAGAAAATTTCCTAGCACTACTTGGGCACCCATGGTGCTATAAGAAAAATGCAGATCTTCGGTTCAATAAGGGATAAGTAAGCTTTGAAAATGAGGAGGAACGTGTCATCATACCTCTGACTGATGGGAAATCAACACCCTATACTAAACCCTTAGGAGAAGATGTCCTGGATAGAATATATGTGTGCTCAATTAGAGACCCAGAGATAATCCATCCTATTAATGGAGTTATCTAGTTTGAGGATGCTTAGTCGGTAAGTGACACCACTAGTCTAGCATGTGATAATTGGGCACATGGAACCTATGACTTAATCAGATGGCATTTGAGATGATCAATGACAAAGGTGACAAAATACCATATGGTCCGGCGCTTAGGAGGAAAGGAACTACCTAAGTACTTAGGAGGAGCCTCCCCTGAGGTATTTTTACAAAAGATGGAAGCTTAGTGGAAGGAGGAAAATGAACGAAGGGGGATGATAAGCTACGTCCTACTAGGAACTGTTGTGTGCTGGTGGGTAACACATTGAGATAATATCTTAGAATGATGTGAATTGAGAATTGCCTTCTCTATTTGTTTCTCTAGAAGCAACGCACCCACCACCATCAAAGACTACCATGGTAAGGAGCCCTCCTCTTTCCACATCCAATCCTGTGAGAGAACCTGGGTGGAAGGTGCAGAAGCTATACCACTGTCCCTTTGGGTACACAAAGTGTATTCTACACTTTAGGGTTACACGCACACATAGTACATCCACTCTAAGACACGTCACCAAACAAGGAATTGGAAAGAACTAGCAGATGATCTTGTCCAAGCATTTGAGTATCAAAGCACCAAACAATTGGTGGATAAGGCATTGTAGGAGCTCAAACACCTTACGATGGGGGATAGTGCAAAGGCAGAGGATAGGATTCTAGAATTTCTAGGAGAGCCATGCTTGGAGGGACAATTTGGTGAAGATGAGTCTGATGAGGTGCAATTTGAGCGCAGGTGCACAAAGAAAGAAAAAAGCAAGATGGTCTATGTCATAGATGGTGAAGAGAAGGAAAATTTGGAGGTTAACCATTCTCTAGGCTCACACGAGGTGGTAGACAATGCTAATGAACAGGAACTTGCCTATCATAAGCCTTTAAAGAAAAAGAAGGTTAACATCGGCTCAGGAGAAGAGCCTAAAGAGGATATCATCGGAGACTATTGGTCAGAGAAATAAGTCTCTAAGATCATTGGTCTTTTACGTGAGTTTGAGGATTTATTCCCATACGAGTATCATGAACTCAAAGGCATTCACCACTCCTTGGGGGAAATTATAATTAAGTTTAAGGAAGGTGCACGCCCAGTCTAGAAGAGACCATACCAGATGAATCCTAATATGCGGGTGAAAGTCAAGGAAGAAATAGACAAGATGATAGCGTCAGGAATCATAGAGGCTGTGGAGGAGTCAGAATGGATAACTCTAATGGTGATTAATATAAAAAAGGATGGAAGGATAAGGATATGTGTTGATTATAGGGACCTGAATGCAGTGTGTTTCATTGATCCCTTCCCAACCCCGTTCACTGAAGATATCCTAGAAGGAGTGGCAAGGCATGAAATCTACTCTTTCACGGATGGGTTCTCAGGCTATCACTAGGTGAGGATTACAAAGGAAGACCAGAGAAAGATAACCTTCGCCACCTAGTGGGGAATTTTTTCCTATACGGTCATGCCTTTGGGGTTGAAGAATGCTCTTGTTGTGTTCTCGCGCATTGTAGTGTAGGCCTTCCAGGACTTCATCCACAAGTTTCTCCATGTGTACCTTGATTATTGGACCATGTATTTACTAGTCATAGACCATTATGACAATATGATATTGATGTTCAAAAGGTGTTGGCAGTTGAGGATATTTCTCAACATCAAGAAATGTGTATTTTCCACCCCGTTCAGGACCCTGTTGGGACACATCATATGCAAAGAAGGCTTGCTAGTGGATCCTGCCAAAATTGTAGTGATTTTGGGATTAGGGGATCCAACTAGTCAAAGTGTGGTGTGTGGGTTTCTTGGACATGTGGTATACTATCATAATTTCATCAAGGGATATGCCAAGATCATCGTGCCTTTAGAAGACTTTCTTAGACATAAAAGTGCCTTTCATTGGAGAGAGGTGCAGCAGAAGGCATTTGACACATTGAAGGATAGGATTGTCACCGTGCCTATATTACATTTCCCCTCTTGGGACAAGCCCTTATATGTTCATGTGGATGCCTCTAGAATGACCATTGGGGCAGTTCTTGCACATCCTAGTGAGGGAATTGTTGATCACCCCTTATGCTTTGCAAGCAGGAAGTTGACACCAACAGAGTAGAATTATACTATGACTGAGTGTGAGGAATTTTCTATGATCTACACGCTTCATAAGTTTAGGCAGTATCTACTAGCAACTCCCTTTATCTTCTACACTGACCACATAGCATTAAAATATTTGGTGAACAAGCCTATCCTACAAGGGCACATTTTTCGGTGGGTGCTGTTATTCCAAGAGTTTAAGTTCACGGTGGTTGTCAAACCAAGAAAAATTAATTCCAAACCTGACCACTTATCTAGGATTGATTCAGGGGAAGGACACGCAGAGCATTGAAGATACCATGCCAGATGCGCAGTTGTTTAGGTTGAGGTGTATGCCGTCATACTTGGAGGATATTGTTGTGTTCCTTAAAATGGGTATGGTGCCGGAAGGGATGCAGACATTCGAGAAAAAAACAACTAGCCATACACGTTGCACCCTACATGTTGATCAGTGGGGACTTATACAAACTAGGGCGTGATGAAATTGTGCGTAGGTGTGTACTAGAGCATGAGCTCCTCGCCATCATAGAAGAAGCACACGAAGGAAGTGTAGGTGGAAATTATGCGAGCGATGCAACCACACATAAGATATTAATGGTAGGATTGTGGTGGGAAACTCTGTAAAAAGATTACAAGGAATATTGTAAAGCATGTGACCATTGTCAGCACGTTGGCAAGCCAGGAAGGAGAGATGAAATTCACTTTGTACCCTATCCCTAGTGCTAATTTTTTTGAGAAATGGGCAATAGACTTTGTAGGCCCTATTGCACTAGCAGCGCATAGGACTGGATCACACTATTTAATCATTTGCATGGACTATTTAACAAGGTGGGTAGAGGTAGCCCCAACTAAAGACTGTACATCAGCTACAATAGCAAGATTTTTGTGGGAAAACATTATCATGAGGTATGGATGCCCTTTAATTTTAACTAGTGATAGGGGTACACATTTATTGAATGAGATCGTGAGGATCCTATTAGCAGAATTCATGGCGGATCATCACAAAACTACACCTTATCACCCACAAGAAAATGGAACTGCGGAAGCATTTAACAAGATACTGAGTCATACCCTAACAAACATTTGTGATGTCGGAAGACAAGATTGGAATGAAAAGGTATCAGCGGTAGTATGGGCTTATAGGAAAACTTATAAAAGGCTGAACAAAGCCACACTATTTCAATTGGCGTTTGGTGTGGAAGTTGTCCAGTCAATTGAGTTCATGTTGCCTACTCTGTGAAAAGCGCGCATAGGAGGGCTAGCTAATGAGTAAGCACTGGAAGAAACGATTGATAAATTAATGAAGCTGGATGAAAGATGATCACTCGCCAGGTGGAGCCAAACAGGAGAAAAGGAAAAGTAAAAAGCATGGCATGATCACCACATTAAGAATAAGAAGTTTGAGGTTGGGCAGATGGTCTTATTGTATTATTCTAAGTTTCTATGCCATCCTGGGAACTTAAAAGTGCATTGGTTGGGTCCCTAATCCATCTCGTGCATCCTTGATTCAGGCGCATGCCAATTACAAGCACTGGATGGGACGAGATTTCTAGGACACTTCAATGGGAGTAGGCTTAAGCCCTACTATAAATAAGTCTTCTTGGTGTTTGTAAATAAGGAAGTGTTGCTAGTTAATTTAGGATTTTCTTTAGTGCATTTTTTTCCCTTCTTGTGTTTCCCTTTCTCATTTTTGTTTTGTGTTGTGCCTTGGGCATCGATAATCTCATTACTTTTTGAAATTTGTAACTACGCAGATGACCGCACATCATTTTAGTGTGGGGTGGAGTAAGGTGGAAGAAATTAAAGTGTGAAGCGTTAGGAAGGATTGCATTAGAAATGCCGGTTGAATGGGCCTGTGAAGAGATTACATGCAAGGAAAGGTGAAAAAGGATGGTTGGTGTCAAGATAAGGCTACATTGGGGGTCCACGTATAAGAGAGGAAGAAGTGTAAAAGAAACACGAGGTAGGTGAGAGCAAAAATCATGACAGAAGAAGTGCCTTCGGTGCTGGTTATGCGGTGCACAAGAGTCTCCTATCAAGATGGTTTGGTTGCACGCCAAAAGGTTGGAGAATTATTTGTGCAAGGTTGGGCACATGAGTTAAAGCGCTAAAGTTGGGTTTGTTTGAAAAATTTACATTAAGTGTTAAAGTACAATGGTAGCTAAGGTAGCATTTAATGTTACTGTTGGTACCCAAAATGATTCTCCTTCAAAGTCTGAGAACAATCACAGGTTTGACAGGAGGCTTAGAGTCAGATATATCATAGTGAGTTGTTTTGTAACCAAGGATGTGATCTAACTATGGCCCTCTGTCACTCAGATGTGGAGAAATGGATAGCACCCTGAAGAGGATTTGATCTATCCTCACTACTTTATGGCTGTGCCTTTCAACCAGGGTGAGAGGACCCTTTTGTAGCCTTCTGTTTATGAAGGAGATGGGGATTTCTTTCCTTGTGAAATGTTTAAGAAGACCTTGAAGAAAATATGATCAATACGACAAAACCTAACTCTCATGAGTTTTCACTCTAGATAATGGAGATATCTTCTAAGCAAGGTTTAGGCCACTAAAGATAATGAAAAACTGAGTGTTTTTGCATGTTTTGGTAATAGAAATTGTGCATCTGCATACACATAGGACAAACAAGAATAGTATGGGTAAGATTAATTGTTCTTGAATGATTTTGGGTGGGAGGTGAAGCAGGATAAATTTGATTATACTAAACCTTTGAGAAATTTTACAAAAATGGAGAGCTCGAACAACAGAATGCTTTCAGAGTGGCCAGAATATTCCTTTAACCAGAATATGTGCTTCAATGGAGGACCAGATCAACACTTTTTACACAAACTTCAAGGATCCAAAATGAAGGATCAAATTGGAAAACTTAATTGAACATTATCAATCTCTATTTCATCACGCCTAAGATACCCTTAAAGGCTAACAAACAACCTTATAGTCATGCTAGGAGTCAAAATGATTATAAATTTGTTTATTTTACTATCAAATGAAATCTCTTTTGATAAATGAAATTTCAAATGCCACAAAACTATCAAAAGGATAATATCTTGTGTGATTCACACAGATTTCAATGTAAGAATGCAATGGGAACAAGAAAACTACTTGCAGACATTCATAAACGAAGCAAACACAAATTTTTCCCAAAAATAACATAGATTAACTCAAGTTTGATTAAATTTATTAGTAGGGGAAATTTTCTTGAACAATCTCAGAGCTTGTCAATGGCTATACAATCGCAACCACCTTGACATGATCAAATTTAACACAAAAGAGATAAACATGTTTCTTCATATAGTTTCTCAGAAAGATAGGTTCTATCAAGCCTTTTCTTAGAAAATCAGTTTTGACCTCCAACACACCAACCTTCCAACCTCCAACATGGCAAAAATCATGCCATTTATAACATTTTACAACAAATCTTTCCCCCCAAAAACCCAAACATTGAGTGCACAAGTGCTCACCATGATCCCGATCGCGATTCCCAGAATCAAATCTGTAAAAAGTTGTCAAGTGCTCAGGGGGTAGATCTTTTCAAACAATCTCTTGCATTCAACTCCTTCCTCTGGTAGATCATTCTTCCTTTTACTCACCAACCACTTCCGCCCCTAATTTGTCCAATCTGGTTCTTTGCATGCCTAGCAAGGAAAAATGGAAGATCAGATAGAGCTTAGAGGTTAGATCTCATCTTAATGGTAAAAGACGTCCCCAAATTTTCCTCACTAAACCAAGATATCAACAGGTCTTTCACGTGCCAAGGAAAGAAAAATTAGGTCGAATCCAACAGTCAGATTACATATTTAATGGTGAGGTCTTTTGCTTCACCTATACCTATTCCAACATTACCCTACCAAAATTAATACTTTTACCCACCAACAAATTGCCTAAACATACCTAAATTGCCTGAATTCACTTCTCCCTGGTCCTAAGGGAGAACTACATCGGTCTGAGGCCCCTCCTTGCTTTGTACAATGGGCTATGTAGGCAGGCACTTAGGAGACATGGTGTCTCCCAAGGTTAGCTCGACCATCCCCTACCATAACTTAGCATGTGTTGTAAATATACATATATTTGTGTATTTCTTTTTGCCAACATTTATCTTTATCATTTTTCAAAAAAAACATTCAAAACACAATCCTTCTCATTAGTATAACTCAAATCAACATACCTATTTAGTTTTATTTTAGATGTTCAACAAATACATCTTCTCTATCATCGATGCGCAGGTCGGCATCTTTATTTATTTCTATATACCTCTATAAAATTCACTTAGACCCTTGCGCTTCATCCCAAACTAGGTGATGAGCGGGTTTGTCGATGCCTCTCGCCAGGCCTCTCCATCCTCAAAGGCACCACGGCTATTGGTACCAGCCCACTGATCTGTCAATCTCTCCTATAACATATGAATACGCTCTCTCGCATGGAGGAATCTCGCCTCTAGTCTCTCCGATCGTGACTCCGCAACCGCTAACAATCCTCTTGTCTCATTCACCTGCGGTTGGAGCTGATGCACTAAACTCTGCTGACGATCTCTCTCCGCTGTAATCACAGCTACGTCAGGACGATCACGTACACCTCGCAGCTCTGTTACCCACCATAATCTATAGGCCTCTGTCGTTCCTACATCCATTAGCCTGCGATTGGCTGCTATCTCTTCTGGTCCTTCTAGAGGTGTTGGCCGGGGAGGTGAGAATGATGCCTCCGCGTCGATCCTCATATATGGTCAATAAGCCAGGGGTATATCCTGCACAAATCTAAATTGTCGCCGCACGTGATCTAGAGGAATCCTCTCATACTCACCTGGCCTGTGCCCTGCGATCCACCTCAATCACTCTACACCCCTCAACTCCTCAGCTATATTCTCTGTTACCATATAGTTCCCATAAGGCCTCCAACAGATATCCGCAATAATCACCATCTCCCATACCTTCCTATAATAGTCAGTGTCACCTGTCACGGCCTAAGATCTTGCCTCTTGTTCTGTCTGGACCCATCGTCTGAATCCCAACCTCTGTACTCCTGTCTCTGCTGACTGGATGGATCGGCCTATTGATCGCACATAAACAATGTGCTCATAGGCCCAACAATGTAATAAATATGAACAATCCAGTGTCGTCCTGTGATTTCACCAACAAGCCCGTAAACCCCTGTATAGCTCCACCAAATATGCAGGTGCCCATGCAAAAGTCACGTTCCTTTCTATCATTTCCCAAATAACACACATCAATGCTTTTGGAAATATTCCCCCATCCGCCCTCGGTAACGCATAATACCCCACCGCTATCATTAATACCACTGCCAACCTTGTTGCCTCAAGGTGTGACGCATACATTATACCATAAGTGAATGTCAAACCTCGCTGTGTCAACTCTCGTGCGTATGGACCAAATACTGTTGTTATTGCTCCCCGCGCCGCGCTAGGCAATGCCTAATATACTGGTTTTCCTGTAATTGGGAGTCTCAAAATATAGAACACATCTTCTAATGTCACTGTCATCTCCCCTGTTGGTAGATAGAAGGTATTCCTCTCTGGATTCCATCTCTCAATTAACACCTGTAACATAGCATGGTTACGTGCGATTCATGAATAATAGCGGATTCCACTTAACCCTGCCTCCGTCTGCACACATCAAAACGACACACCGCCATTCAATAAATCAAATCCCCAATGGTTTTTTCTCACATTCTGGAAATTCCTATAGTAACCGGTATCGGTTATAGATAACCGGTAGCGGTTCAATAACCGATACCGGTTATCTTTAACCGACATTGGTCACTGTCAATTTTATACACCCTTCCTAAACACACCACCTACGACAATAATTTGATTGTTTACCCCTCTTTGTACATACCAACATACCCGAAACCCCTGATTACCTACCCCATAACACTTACCTCCTCCATAACCCTTGCTATCACATTTTCTTTCTCATGTCTACCCACGTACACTTCTCTCATCCTATTCATAAAACATGCAAGAATCAAATTACAACCAAACAGTTTACCTCTTGGGATGCAGCAGGCTTGAGGTGGAACCTGTCTTCCCTCTTGTCTCTGCCTGCTGGATGCTTCTCCTCGTTCAGCCATGTTCACCACCCTCTTCAAATGTAACTTATCTTTCTACCTTCTGAATCTCAGCCACACTCACTTCACCTGTCTCTTTCCTCCTTATCACTCAATTCTTTCATGTAATTACCTGTCTCAGTTTGTCAAACAGTGTCGCATTCGCGTATTTAACTTGTTGCATGCTTCTAAAAATAAGAACTTAAGTTGCCAACCAAGCCGGTTCTATTTTTAGGAAATATAATTTTGGAATAACCGATATCGGTTTCGTAACCGCTATCGGTCATGAAGCTACCGACATCGGTTATATAACCGATATCGGTCATGTGCCCCGTTTTGCTTAAACCTAGGCCGTTTCTTCGTTTTTGCAAATTTTTGTGGCACCCACCTCTTTTTCCTGCATCACAACACCATTACCAATATTTGTCATCAAAATCACATCAATATATTATCGCTATTTCATCAACTCATCATACATTAACTAAAACAAACCATTGACAAAACATATACAACATTTCATATACACCATGTGTGGATCAAACTCATCATTTATTAAATTTCACAAACCATCAACACAACAAATAAAACATCTCATATACACCATGTGGGTCAAAATCATCATCATCATCATCATCATCATATATATATATATATATATATATATATATATATATCAAAGGTTTTAAATATACAACTTGCCCTGCATAGGGGCCTCTGTGATCTCAAGATATACAAAGTCGGCACGCAGGCCGTAATAACTGTCAAAATCTCGACTCAGCTCGTAGGCCGGTCTCTCATATCAAAAATATACTCAACTCGCAGGTCGTTATCAACTATACAACCTGTACTCAGCTCGCAGGCTGGTATATACAACCAGATGAATAAATGAATGAATAAATCATATGTGGGCACGCAGGC